>CM070749.1:1669026-2239483 GCA_036346245.1 Bonia amplexicaulis | reverse complement strand
ATTGCTTACTAGGGAAGCCATATGGAACTGTATGAGTCCGTAAGTCAATGAAGTGACAAACGTCAGATTCAGGAGTGCCAAACATCGCAATCGAACTTTTGGCTCACCACTCTCTCTCTCTAAACTTTGAAATTTTTTTTCGATCTACCGAGTGGTTTTCGTGAGCAGCCATAAATGCAATATCAATGACTAGTCTCAAGTATTCAAAGGAGATAAGTGAAGCTCGTGTATGGTGTTCAAGGAAACCAACAAACACTAACTCCTATCCTAGAGTTGGTTTCGATGGTAACTTCCAAACAGATTCGAATCGACAGCTAGCCAAAACCGAATTGGATTCTAGGGTTGTACTTGATTGATCCGGGAGGAGTCAGAGACACGGACTCAACTTCAAGAGTAAATTGAATCTACTTTTTTTTGTTTTATGGGGACACAAGATCAAATTACGCGAGGGAACACAAAGATCAAAGACGTAAACAAAATTCTAATGGATCAAGACTTAAGAAAACTCACGAAAATAACAGATGCGAAACTAGGGTTTGGAATTTTTTGTGTTTTCGGTTTATGGACTATAGGACAGCAAGTAATGAACCCGTTAGTGCCATTCGTTAATAGAGGAGCCATATGGAACTGTGACGAGTCTAGCAAGATCGCTAAGAGCTTAAACATCGCAGGCACTTCTCGTAAACACATGCTTAGTGAAAAGCCATTCGAATCCACCCGAGTCATGCAACCCAACCGAGTGCCCAACATCGCAATGCTCCTCTTGTGTGCCATTGCTTACTAGGGAAGCCATATGGAACTGTATGTAGTCCGGTAAGTCAATGAAGTGACAAACGTCAGATTCAGGAGTGCCAAACATCGAATCGAACTTTTGGCTCACCACTCTCTCTCTCTCTAAACTTTGAAATTTTTTTCGATCGGCTGGAGTGGTTTTCAGGAGCAGCCATAAATGCAATATCAATGACTAGTCTCAAGTATTCAAAGGAGATAAGTGAAGCTCGTGTATGGTGTTCAAGGAAACCAACGTGAACACTAACTCCTATCCTAGAGTTGGTTTCGATGGCAACTTCCAAACAGATTCGAACCGACAGCTAGCCAAAACCGAATTGGATTCTAGGGTTGTACTCGGATTGATCTGGGAGGAGCTGTAGACACGGACTCAACTTCAAGAGTAAATTGAATCTACTTTTTTTTGTTTTATGGGGACACAAGATCAAGTTACGCGAGGGAACACAAAGATCAGCACGTAAACAAAATTCTAATGGATCAAGACTTAAGAAAACTCACGAAAATAACAGATGCGAAACTAGAGTTTGGAATTTTTTTTGTGTTTTCGGTTTATGGACTATAGGATGCAAGTAATGAGCCTGTGTAGTGCCATTCGTTAATAGAGGAGCCATATGGAACTGTGACGAGTCTAGCAAGATCGCTGAAGAGCTAAACATCGCAGGCACTTCTCGTAAACACATGCTTAGTGAAAAGCCATTCGAATCCACCCGAGTCATGCAACCCAACCGAGTGCCCAACATCGCAAATGCTCCTCTTGTGTGCCATTGCTTACTAGGGAAGCCATATGGAACTGTAAGTAGTCCGGTAAGTCAATGAAGTGCCAAACGTCAGATTCAGAGTGCCAAACATCGCAATCGAACTTTGGCTCACCACTCTCTCTCTCTAAACTTTGAAATTTTTTTTTCGATCGGCCGGAGTGGTTTTCGTGAGCAGCCATAAAAGCAATATCAATGTAGTGTCAAGTATTCAAAGGAGATAAGTGAAGCTCGTGTATGGTGTTCAAGGAAACCAAGTGAACACTAACTCCTATCCTAGAGTTGGTTTCGATGGCAACTTCCAAACAGATTCGAATTGGACAGCTAGCCAAAACCGAATTGGATTCTAGGGTTGTACTTGATTGATCCGGGAGGAGTCAGAGACACGGACTCAACTTCAAGAGTAAATTGAATCTACTTTTTTTTTGTTTTATGGGGACACAAGATCAAATTACGCAAGGGAACACAAAGATCAGCACGTAAACAAAATTCTAATGGATCAAGACTTAAGAAAACTCACGAAAATAATGATGCGAAACTAGGGTTTGGAATTTTTTGTGTTTTCGTTTATGGACTATAGGACAGCAAATAATGAACCTCATAGTGCCATTCGTTAATAGAGGAGCCATATGGAACTGTGACGAGTCTAGCAAGATCGCAAGAGCTAAACATCGCAAAGGCACTTCTCAGAACACATGCTTAGTGAAAAGCCATTCGGAATCCACCCGAGTCATGCAACCCAACCGAGTGCCCAACATCGCAAATGCTCCTCTTGTGTGCCATTGCTTACTAGGGAAGCCATATGGAAGACTAGTCTCAAGTATTCAAAGGAGATAAGTGAAGCTCGTGTGTATGGTGTTCAAGGAAACCAGCGTGAACACTAACTCCTATCCTAGAGTTGGTTTCGATGGCAACTTCCAAACAGATTCGAATCGACAGCTAGCCAAAACCGAATTGGATTCTAGGGTTGTACTCGGATTGATCTGGGAGGAGCTGTAGACACGGACTCAACTTCAAGAGTAAATTGAATCTACTTTTTTTGTTTTATGGGGACACAAGATCAAGTTACGCGAGGAACACAAAGATCAGCACGTAAACAAAATTCTAATGGATCAAGACTTAAGAAAATTCACGAAAATAACAGATGCGAAACTAGAGTTTGGAATTTTTTTTGTGTTTTCGGTTTATGGACTATAGGACGCAAGTAATGAGCCTCATAGTGCCATTCGTTAATAGAGGAGCCATATGGAACTGACGAGTCTAGCAAGACTGCGAAGAGCGAAACATCGCAGGCACTTCTCGTAAACACATGCTTAGTGAAAAGCCATTCGGAATCCACCCGAGTCATGCAACCCAACCGAGTGCCCAACATCGCAAATGCTCCTCTTGTGTGCCATTGCTTACTAGGGAAGCCATATGGAACTGTATGCGTGAGTCCGGTAAGTCAATGAAGTGCCAAACGTCGATTCAGGAGTGCCAAACATCGCAACTGAACTTTTGGCTCACCACTCTCTCTCTCTCTAAACTTTGAAATTTTTTTTCGATCGGCCGGAGTGGTTTTCGTGAGCAGCCATAAAAGCAATATCAATGTAGTGTCAAGTATTCAAAGGAGATAAGTGAAGCTCGTGTATGGTGTTCAAGGAAACCAGCAGAACACTAACTCCTATCCTAGAGTTGGTTTCGATGGCAACTTCCAAACAGATTCGAATTGACAGCTAGCCAAAACCGAATTGGATTCTAGGGTTGTACTTGATTGATCCGGGAGGAGTCAGACACGGACTCAACTTCAAGAGTAAATTGAATCTACTTTTTTGTTTTATGGGGACACAAGATCAAGTTACGCGAGGAACACAAAGATCAAGACGTAAACAAAATTCTAATGGATCAAGACTTAAGAAAACTCACGAAAATAACAGATGCGAAACTAGGGTTTGGAATTTTTTGTGTTTTCGGATTATGGACTATAGGACGCAAGTAATGAACCTGTTGTGCCATTCGTTAATAGAGAAGCCATATGGAATCCAGACGAGTCTAGCAAGATCGCGAAGAGCGAAACATCGCAAAGGCACTTCTCGTAAACACATGCTTTGTGAAAAGCCATTCGAATCCACCCGAGTCATGCAACCCAACCGAGTGCCCAACATCGCAAATGCTCCTCTTGTGTGCCATTGCTTACTAGGGAAGCCATATGGAACTGCGGCGTAGTCTGTAAGTCAATGAAGTGACAAACGTCAGATTCAGAGTGCCAAACATCGCAATCGAACTTTTGGCTCACCACTCTCTCTAAACTTTGAAATTTTTTTCGATCGGCCGGAGTGGTTTTCGTGAGCAGCCATAAATGCAATATCAATGACTAGTCTCAAGTATTCAAAGGAGATAAGTGAAGCTCGTGTGTATGGTGTTCAAGGAAACCAACGTGAACACTAACTCCTATCCTAGAGTTGGTTTCGATGGCAACTTCCAAACAGATTCGAATCGACAGCTAGCCAAAACCGAATTGGATTCTAGGGTTGTACTTGATTGATCCGGGAGGAGTCAGAGACACGGACTCAACTTCAAGAGTAAATTGAATCTACTTTTTTTGTTTTATGGGGACACAAGATCAAGTTACGCGAGGAACACAAAGATCAAGACGTAAACAAAATTCTAATGGATCAAGACTTAAGAAAATTCACGAAAATAACAGATGTAAACTAGAGTTTGGAATTTTTTGTGTTTTCGCTTATGGACTATAGGACGCAAGTAATGAGCCTGCTAGTGCCATTCGTTAATAGAGGAGCCATATGGAATCAGACGAGTCTAGCAAGATCGCTATGAAGAGCGAAACATCGCAGGGCACTTCTCGTAAACACATGCTTAGTGAAAAGCCATTCGAATCCACCCGAGTCATGCAACCCAACCGAGTGCCCAACATCGCAAATGCTCCTCTTGTGTGCCATTGCTTACTAGGGAAGCCATATGGAACTGTATGAGTCCGGTAAGTCAATGAAGTGCCAAACGTCAGATTCAGGAGTGCCAAACATCGCAATCGAACTTTTGGCTCACCACTCTCTCTCTCTAAACTTTGAAATTTTTTTCGATCGGCTGGAGTGGTTTTCAGGAGCAGCCATAAAAGCAATATCAATGTGTAGTGTCAAGTATTCAAAGGAGATAAGTGAAGCTCGTGTGTATGGTGTTCAAGGAAACCAGCAGAACACTAACTCCTATCCTAGAGTTGGTTTCGATGGCAACTTCCAAACAGATTCGAATTGGACAGCTAGCCAAAACCGAATTGGATTCTAGGGTTGTACTCGATTGATCCGGGAGGAGTCAGACACACGACTCAACTTCAAGAGTAAATTGAATCTACTTTTTTGTTTTATGGGGACACAAGATCAAGTTACGCGAGGGAACACAAAGATCAAGACGTAAACAAAATTCTAATGGATCAAGACTTAAGAAAACTCACGAAAATAACAGATGCGAAACTAGTGTTTGGAATTTTTTTTTGTGTTTTCGGATTATGGACTATAGGACAACAAGTAATGAACCCATAGTGCCATTCGTTAATAGAGAAGCCATATGGAATCCAGACGAGTCTAGCAAGATCGCGAAGAGCGAAACATCGCAGGCACTTCTCGTAAACACATGCTTAGTGAAAAGCCATTCGAATCCACCCGAGTCATGCAACCCAACCGAGTGCCCAACATCGCAAATGCTCCTCTTGTGTGCCATTGCTTACTAGGGAAGCCATATGGAACTGTATGTAGTCCGGTAAGTCAATGAAGTGACAAACGTCAGATTCAGAGTGCCAAACATCGCAATCGAACTTTTGGCTCACCACTCTCTCTCTCTAAACTTTGAAATTTTTTTCGATCTACCGAGTGGTTTTCGTGAGCAGCCATAAATGCAATATCAATGACTAGTCTCAAGTATTCAAAGGAGATAAGTGAAGCTCGTGTGTATGGTGTTCAAGGAAACCAACAGAACACTAACTCCTATCCTAGAGTTGGTTTCGATGGTAACTTCCAAACAGATTCGAACTGACAGCTAGCCAAAACCGAATTGGATTCTAGGGTTGTACTCGGATTGATCTGGGAGGAGCTGTAGACACGGACTCAACTTCAAGAGTAAATTGAATCTACTTTTTTTTTGTTTTATGGGGACACAAGATCAAATTACGCGAGGGAACACAAAGATCAGCACGTAAACAAAATTCTAATGGATCAAGACTTAAGAAAACTCACGAAAATAACAGATGCGAAACTAGGGTTTGGAATTTTTTTTGTGTTTTCGGTTTATGGACTATAGGACAGCAAGTAATGAACCTGTAGTGCCATTCGTTAATAGAGGAGCCATATGGAATCTGTGACGAGTCTAGCAAGATCGCAAGAGCTAAACATCGCAGGCACTTCTCGTAAACACATGCTTAGTGAAAAGCCATTCGAATCCACCCGAGTCATGCAACCCAACCGAGTGCCCAACATCGCAAATGCTCCTCTTGTGTGCCATTGCTTACTAGGGAAGCCATATGGAACTGTATGCGAGTCCGGTAAGTCAATGAAGTGACAAACGTCAGATTCAGAGTGCCAAACATCGCAATCGAACTTTTGGCTCACCACTCTCTCTCTCTAAACTTTGAAATTTTTTTCGATCGGCTGGAGTGGTTTTCAGGAGCAGCCATAAATGCAATATCAATGACTAGTCTCAAGTATTCAAAGGAGATAAGTGAAGCTCGTGTGTATGGTGTTCAAGGAAACCAGCGTGAACACTAACTCCTATCCTAGAGTTGGTTTCGATGGCAACTTCCAAACAGATTCGAACTGGACAGCTAGCCAAAACCGAATTGGATTCTAGGGTTGTACTTGATTGATCCGGGAGGAGTCAGAGACACGACTCAACTTCAAGAGTAAATTGAATCTACTTTTTTTGTTTTATGGGGACACAAGATCAAGTTACGCGAGGGAACACAAAGATCAAGACGTAAACAAAATTTAATGGATCAAGACTTAAGAAAACTCACGAAAATAACAGATGCGAAACTAGAGTTTGGAATTTTTTTTGTGTTTTCGGTTTATGGACTATAGGACAGCAAGTAATGAGCCTGTTGTGTGCCATTCGTTAATAGAGGAGCCATATGGAACCAGACGAGTCTAGCAAGATCGCAAGAGCTAAACATCGCAAAGGCACTTCTCGTAAACACATGCTTAGTGAAAAGCCATTCGAATCCACCCGAGTCATGCAACCCAACCGAGTGCCCAACATCGCAAATGCTCCTCTTGTGTGCCATTGCTTACTAGGGAAGCCATATGGAACTGTATGTAGTCCGGTAAGTCAATGAAGTGCCAAACGTCAGATTCAGGAGTGCCAAACATCGCAACTGAACTTTTGGCTCACCACTCTCTCTCTCTCTAAACTTTGAAATTTTTTTCGATCGGCTGGAGTGGTTTTCAGGAGCAGCCATAAAAGCAATATCAATGTGTAGTGTCAAGTATTCAAAGGAGATAAGTGAAGCTCGTGTGTATGGTGTTCAAGGAAACCAGCAGAACACTAACTCCTATCCTAGAGTTGGTTTCGATGGCAACTTCCAAACAGATTCGAATTGGACAGCTAGCCAAAACCGAATTGGATTCTAGGGTTGTACTTGATTGATCCGGGAGGAGTCAGACACGGACTCAACTTCAAGAGTAAATTGAATCTACTTTTTTTGTTTTATGGGGACACAAGATCAAGTTACGCGAGGGAACACAAAGATCAGCACGTAAACAAAATTCTAATGGATCAAGACTTAAGAAAACTCACGAAAATAACAGATGCGAAACTAGTGTTTGGAATTTTTTTTTGTGTTTTCGGATTATGGACTATAGGACAAAGTAATGAACCTGTTAGTGCCATTCGTTAATAGAGAAGCCATATGGAACTGTGACGAGTCTAGCAAGATCGCTAAGAGCGAAACATCGCAGGCACTTCTCGTAAACACATGCTTAGTGAAAAGCCATTCGAATCCACCCGAGTCATGCAACCCAACCGAGTGCCCAACATCGCAAATGCTCCTCTTGTGTGCCATTGCTTACTAGGGAAGCCATATGGAACTGCGGCGAGTCCGGTAAGTCAATGAAGTGCCAAACGTCAGATTCAGGAGTGCCAAACATCGCAATCGAACTTTTGGCTCACCACTCTCTCTCTCTAAACTTTGAAATTTTTTTTCGATCTACCGGAGTGGTTTTCAAGAGCAGCCATAAAAGCAATATCAATGTGTAGTGTCAAGTATTCAAAGGAGATAAGTGAAGCTCGTGTGTATGGTGTTCAAGGAAACCAGCAGAACACTAACTCCTATCCTAGAGTTGGTTTCGATGGCAACTTCCAAACAGATTCGAATTGGACAGCTAGCCAAAACCGAATTGGATTCTAGGGTTGTACTCTGATTGATCCGGGAGGAGTCAGAGACACGGACTCAACTTCAAGAGTAAATTGAATCTACTTTTTTGTTTTATGGGGACACAAGATCAAGTTACGCGAGGAACACAAAGATCAAAGACGTAAACAAAATTCTAATGGATCAAGACTTAAGAAAACTCACGAAAATAACAGATGCGTAAACTAGGGTTTGGAATTTTTTTGTGTTTTCGGTTTATGGACTATAGGACAGCAAGTAATGAACCTGTGTGTGCCATTCGTTAATAGAGAAGTCATATGGAATCAGACGAGTCTAGCAAGATCGCAAGAGCGAAACATCGCAAAGGCACTTCTCGTAAACACAAGCTTAGTGAAAAGCCATTCGAATCCACCCGAGTCATGCAACCCAACCGAGTGCCCAACATCGCAAATGCTCCTCTTGTGTGCCATTGCTTACTAGGGAAGCCATATGGAACTGTATAGTCCGGTAAGTCAATGAAGTGCCAAACGTCAGATTCAGAGTGCCAAACATCGCAATCGAACTTTTGGCTCACCACTCTCTCTCTCTAAACTTTGAAATTTTTTTCGATCGGCCGGAGTGGTTTTCGTGAGCAGCCATAAAAGCAATATCAATGTGTAGTGTCAAGTATTCAAAGGAGATAAGTGAAGCTCGTGTGTATGGTGTTCAAGGAAACCAGCAGAACACTAACTCCTATCCTAGAGTTGGTTTCGATGGCAACTTCCAAACAGATTCGAATTGGACAGCTAGCCAAAACCGAATTGGATTCTAGGGTTGTACTGGATTGATCCGGGAGGAGTCAGACACGGACTCAACTTCAAGAGTAAATTGAATCTACTTTTTTTGTTTTATGGGGACACAAGATCAAGTTACGCGAGGGAACACAAAGATCAAGACGTAAACAAAATTCTAATGGATCAAGACTTAAGAAAACTCACGAAAATAACAGATGCGAAACTAGAGTTTGGAATTTTTTGTGTTTTCGGTTTATGGACTATAGGACGCAAGTAATGAGCTGTTGTGCCATTCGTTAATAGAGGAGCCATATGGAATCCGACGAGTCTAGCAAGACCGCGAAGAGCTAAACATCGCAGGCACTTCTCGTAAACACATGCTTAGTGAAAAGCCATTCGGAATCCACCCGAGTCATGCAACCCAACCGAGTGCCCAACATCGCAAATGCTCCTCTTGTGTGCCATTGCTTACTAGGGAAGCCATATGGAACTGTATGAGTCCGGTAAGTCAATGAAGTGCCAAACGTCAGATTCAGGAGTGCCAAACATCGAATCGAACTTTTGGCTCACCACTCTCTCTCTAAACTTTGAAATTTTTTTTCGATCGGTGGAGTGGTTTTCGTGAGCAGCCATAAAAGCAATATCAATGTGTAGTGTCAAGTATTCAAAGGAGATAAGTGAAGCTCGTGTGTATGGTGTTCAAGGAAACCAGTGAACACTAACTCCTATCCTAGAGTTGGTTTCGATGGCAACTTCCAAACAGATTCGAATTGGACAGCTAGCCAAAACCGAATTGGATTCTAGGGTTGTACTCGGATTGATCTGGGAGGAGTCAGAGACACGGACTCAACTTCAAGAGTAAATTGAATCTACTTTTTTTGTTTTATGGGGACACAAGATCAAGTTACGCGAGGAACACAAAGATCAAGACGTAAACAAAATTCTAATGGATCAAGACTTAAGAAAACTCACGAAAATAACAGATGCGAAACTAGTGTTTGGAATTTTTTTTTGTGTTTTCGGATTATGGACTATAGGACAGCAAGTAATGAACCTGTTGTGTGCCATTCGTTAATAGAGAAGCCATATGGAATCTGTGACGAGTCTAGCAAGATCGCGAAGAGCTAAACATCGCAGGCACTTCTCGTAAACACATGCTTAGTGAAAAGCCATTCGAATCCACCCGAGTCATGCAACCCAACCGAGTGCCCAACATCGCAAATGCTCCTCTTGTGTGCCATTGCTTACTAGGAAGCCATATGGAACTGTATAGTCCGGTAAGTCAATGAAGTGCCAAACGTCGTATTCAGGAGTGCCAAACATCGCAACTGAACTTTTGGCTCACCACTCTCTCTCTCTCTAAACTTTGAAATTTTTTTTTCGATCGGCTGGAGTGGTTTTCAAGAGCAGCCATAAAAGCAATATCAATGTGTAGTGTCAAGTATTCAAAGGAGATAAGTGAAGCTCGTGTGTATGGTGTTCAAGGAAACCAGTGTGAACACTAACTCCTATCCTAGAGTTGGTTTCGATGGCAACTTCCAAACAGATTCGAATTGGACAGCTAGCCAAAACCGAATTGGATTCTAGGGTTGTACTCGGATTGATCTGGGAGGAGTCAGAGACACGGACTCAACTTCAAGAGTAAATTGAATCTACTTTTTTGTTTTATGGGGACACAAGATCAAGTTACGCGAGGGAACACAAAGATCAGCACGTAAACAAAATTCTAATGGATCAAGACTTAAGAAAACTCACGAAAATAACAGATGCGAAACTAGGGTTTGGAATTTTTTTTTGTGTTTTCGGTTTATGGACTATAGGACAGCAAGTAATGAACCTGTTGTGTGCCATTCGTTAATAGAGAAGTCATATGGAATCCGTACGAGTCTAGCAAGACTGCGAAGAGCGAAACATCGCAGTGCACTTCTCGTAAACACAAGCTTAGTGAAAAAGCCATTCGGAATCCACCCGAGTCATGCAACCCAACCGAGTGCCCAACATCGCAAATGCTCCTCTTGTGTGCCATTGCTTACTAGGGAAGCCATATGGAACTGTGCGAGTCCGGTAAGTCAATGAAGTGCCAAACGTCAGATTCAGAGTGCCAAACATCGCAATCGAACTTTTGGCTCACCACTCTCTCTCTCTAAACTTTGAAATTTTTTTTCGATCGGTGGAGTGGTTTTCAGGAGCAGCCATAAAAGCAATATCAATGTGTAGTGTCAAGTATTCAAAGGAGATAAGTGAAGCTCGTGTGTATGGTGTTCAAGGAAACCAGTGTGAACACTAACTCCTATCCTAGAGTTGGTTTCGGATGGCAACTTCCAAACAGATTCGGAATTGGACAGCTAGCCAAAACCGAATTGGATTCTAGGGTTGTACTTGATTGATCCGGGAGGAGTCAGAGACACGGACTCAACTTCAAGAGTAAATTGAATCTACTTTTTTTTGTTTTATGGGGACACAAGATCAAGTTACGCGAGGGAACACAAAGATCAGCACGTAAACAAAATTCTAATGGATCAAGACTTAAGAAAACTCACGAAAATAACAGATGCGAAACTAGTGTTTGGAATTTTTTTTTGTGTTTTCGGATTATGGACTATAGGACAGCAAGTAATGAACCTGTTGTGTGCCATTCGTTAATAGAGAAGCCATATGGAATCCGTACGAGTCTAGCAAGATCGAAGAGCTAAACATCGCAGGCACTTCTCGTAAACACATGCTTAGTGAAAAAGCCATTCGGAATCCACCCGAGTCATGCAACCCAACCGAGTGCCCAACATCGCAAATGCTCCTCTTGTGTGCCATTGCTTACTAGGGAAGCCATATGGAACCCGTGCGAGTCTGGTAAGTCAATGAAGTGCCAAACGTCGTATTCAGGAGTGCCAAACATCGCAACTGAACTTTTGGCTCACCACTCTCTCTCTCTCTCTCTAAACTTTGAAATTTTTTTTTCGATCGGCTGGAGTGGTTTTCAGGAGCAGCCATAAAATCAATATCAATGTGTAGTGTCAAGTATTCAAAGGAGATAAGTGAAGCTCGTGTGTATGGTGTTCAAGGAAACCAAGGTGAACACTAACTCCTATCCTAGAGTTGGTTTCGATGGCAACTTCCAAACAGATTCGGAATTGGACAGCTAGCCAAAACCGAATTGGATTCTAGGGTTGTACTCGGATTGATCTGGGAGGAGTCAGAGACACGGACTCAACTTCAAGAGTAAATTGAATCTACTTTTTTGTTTTATGGGGACACAAGATCAAGTTACGCGAGGGAACACAAAGATCAGCACGTAAACAAAATTCTAATGGATCAAGACTTAAGAAAACTCATGAAAATAACAGATGCGAAACTAGGGTTTGGAATTTTTTTTTGTGTTTTCGGTTTATGGACTATAGGACAGCAAGTAATGAACCTCAGTGTGCCATTCGTTAATAGAGAAGCCATATGGAACTGTGACGAGTCTAGCAAGACTCAAGAAGAGCTAAACATCGCAGGCACTTCTCGTAAACACATGCTTAGTGAAAAAGCCATTCGGAATCCACCCGAGTCATGCAACCCAACCGAGTGCCCAACATCGCAAATGCTCCTCTTGTGTGCCATTGCTTACTAGTGAAGCCATATGGAACTGCGTGCGTAGTCCGGTAAGTCAATGAAGTGCCAAACGTCGTATTCAGGAGTGCCAAACATCGCAACTGAACTTTTGGCTCACCACTCTCTCTCTCTCTCTAAACTTTGAAATTTTTTTTCGATCGGTGGAGTGGTTTTCGTGAGCAGCCATAAAAGCAATATCAATGTGTAGTGTCAAGTATTCAAAGGAGATAAGTGAAGCTCGTGTATGGTGTTCAAGGAAACCAGTGAACACTAACTCCTATCCTAGAGTTGGTTTCGATGGCAACTTCCAAACAGATTCGGAATTGGACAGCTAGCCAAAACCGAATTGGATTCTAGGGTTGTACTCGGATTGATCTGGGAGGAGTCAGAGACACGGACTCAACTTCAAGAGTAAATTGAATCTACTTTTTTGTTTTATGGGGACACAAGATCAAGTTACGCGAGGGAACACAAAGATCAAGACGTAAACAAAATTCTAATGGATCAAGACTTAAGAAAACTCACGAAAATAACAGATGCTAAACTAGGGTTTGGAATTTTTTTGTGTTTTCGGATTATGGACTATAGGACAGCAAGTAATGAACCTGTAGTGCCATTCGTTAATAGAGAAGCCATATGGAACTGTGACGAGTCTAGCAAGATCGCTAAGAGCTAAACATCGCAGCAGCACTTCTCGTAAACACATGCTTAGTGAAAAAGCCATTCGGAATCCACCCGAGTCATGCAACCCAACCGAGTGCCCAACATCGCAAATGCTCCTCTTGTGTGCCATTGCTTACTAGGGAAGCCATATGGAACCGTATAGTCCGGTAAGTCAATGAAGTGCCAAACGTCAGATTCAGGAGTGCCAAACATCGCAATCGAACTTTTGGCTCACCACTCTCTCTCTCTAAACTTTGAAATTTTTTTTCGATCGGTGGAGTGGTTTTCGTGAGCAGCCATAAAAGCAATATCAATGTGTAGTGTCAAGTATTCAAAGGAGATAAGTGAAGCTCGTGTGTATGGTGTTCAAGGAAACCAGCAGAACACTAACTCCTATCCTAGAGTTGGTTTCGATGGCAACTTCCAAACAGATTCGGAATTGGACAGCTAGCCAAAACCGAATTGGATTCTAGGGTTGTACTCGGATTGATCTGGGAGGAGCTGTAGACACGGACTCAACTTCAAGAGTAAATTGAATCTACTTTTTTGTTTTATGGGGACACAAGATCAAGTTACGCGAGGGAACACAAAGATCAAGACGTAAACAAAATTCTAATGGATCAAGACTTAAGAAAACTCACGAAAATAACAGATGCGAAACTAGGGTTTGGAATTTTTTTGTGTTTTCGGTTTATGGACTATAGGACAGCAAGTAATGAACCTGTTAGTGCCATTCGTTAATAGAGAAGCCATATGGAATCAGACGAGTCTAGCAAGACTGCGAAGAGCTAAACATCGCAAAGGCACTTCTCGTAAACACATGCTTAGTGAAAAAGCCATTCGGAATCCATTCGAGTCATGCAACCCAACCGAGTGCCCAACATCGCAAATGCTCCTCTTGTGTGCCATTGCTTACTAGGGAAGCCATATGGAATCCGTGCGAGTCTGGTAAGTCAATGAAGTGCCAAACGTCGTATTCAGGAGTGCCAAACATCGCAACTGAACTTTTGGCTCACCACTCTCTCTCTCTAAACTTTGAAATTTTTTTTCGATCTACCGGAGTGGTTTTCGTGAGCAGCCATAAAAGCAATATCAATGTGTAGTGTCAAGTATTCAAAGGAGATAAGTGAAGCTCGTGTATGGTGTTCAAGGAAACCAGTGAACACTAACTCCTATCCTAGAGTTGGTTTCGATGGCAACTTCCAAACAGATTCGGAATTGGACAGCTAGCCAAAACCGAATTGGATTCTAGGGTTGTACTCGGATTGATCTGGGAGGAGCTGTAGACACGGACTCAACTTCAAGAGTAAATTGAATCTACTTTTTTTGTTTTATGGGGACACAAGATCAAGTTACGCGAGGGAACACAAAGATCAGCACGTAAACAAAATTCTAATGGATCAAGACTTAAGAAAACTCACGAAAATAACAGATGCGAAACTAGGGTTTGGAATTTTTTTGTGTTTTCGGATTATGGACTATAGGACGCAAGTAATGAACCTTGTGTGCCATTCGTTAATAGAGAAGCCATATGGAACTGTGACGAGTCTAGCAAGACTGCGAAGAGCTTAAACATCGCAAAGGCACTTCTCGTAAACACATGCTTAGTGAAAAGCCATTCGGAATCCACCCGAGTCATGCAACCCAACCGAGTGCCCAACATCGCAAATGCTCCTCTTGTGTGCCATTGCTTACTAGGGAAGCCATATGGAATCTGTATGAAGTCCGGTAAGTCAATGAAGTGCCAAACGTCAGATTCAGGAGTGCCAAACATCGCGAATCGAACTTTTGGCTCACCACTCTCTCTCTAAACTTTGAAATTTTTTTTCGATCGGTGGAGTGGTTTTCGTGAGCAGCCATAAAAGCAATATCAATGTGTAGTGTCAAGTATTCAAAGGAGATAAGTGAAGCTCGTGTGTATGGTGTTCAAGGAAACCAGGTGAACACTAACTCCTATCCTAGAGTTGGTTTCGATGGCAACTTCCAAACAGATTCGGAATTGGACAGCTAGCCAAAACCGAATTGGATTCTAGGGTTGTACTCGGATTGATCTGGGAGGAGCTGTAGACACGGACTCAACTTCAAGAGTAAATTGAATCTACTTTTTTGTTTTATGGGGACACAAGATCAAGTTACGCGAGGAACACAAAGATCAGCACGTAAACAAAATTCTAATGGATCAAGACTTAAGAAAACTCACGAAAATAACAGATGCGAAACTAGGGTTTGGAATTTTTTTTTGTGTTTTCGGTTTATGGACTATAGGACAGCAAGTAATGAACCTGTTGTGTGCCATTCGTTAATAGAGAAGCCATATGGAATCCGTACGAGTCTAGCAAGACTGCGAAGAGCTTAAACATCGCAAAGGCACTTCTCGTAAACACATGCTTAGTGAAAAGCCATTCGAATCCACCCGAGTCATGCAACCCAACCGAGTGCCCAACATCGCAAATGCTCCTCTTGTGTGCCATTGCTTACTAGGGAAGCCATATGGAACTGTATGAGTCCGTAAGTCAATGAAGTGCCAAACGTCGTATTCAGGAGTGCCAAACATCGCAACTGAACTTTTGGCTCACCACTCTCTCTCTCTCTAAACTTTGAAATTTTTTTTCGATCGGCTGGAGTGGTTTTCAGGAGCAGCCATAAAAGCAATATCAATGTGTAGTGTCAAGTATTCAAAGGAGATAA
The DNA here is from genome assembly GCA_036346245.1 of Bonia amplexicaulis. Lineage (NCBI taxonomy): Eukaryota > Viridiplantae > Streptophyta > Magnoliopsida > Poales > Poaceae > Bonia > Bonia amplexicaulis. The sequence continues at coordinate 2,223,869 of CM070749.1, read as the reverse complement.
GTGAAGCTCGTGTGTATGGTGTTCAAGGAAACCAGTGTGAACACTAACTCCTATCCTAGAGTTGGTTTCGGATGGCAACTTCCAAACAGATTCGGAATTGGACAGCTAGCCAAAACCGAATTGGATTCTAGGGTTGTACTGGATTGATCCGGGAGGAGTCAGAGACACGGACTCAACTTCAAGAGTAAATTGAATCTACTTTTTTTGTTTTATGGGGACACAAGATCAAGTTACGCGAGGGAACACAAAGATCAGCACGTAAACAAAATTCTAATGGATCAAGACTTAAGAAAACTCACGAAAATAACAGATGCGAAACTAGGGTTTGGAATTTTTTTGTGTTTTCGGTTTATGGACTATAGGACAGCAAGTAATGAACCTGTTGTGTGCCATTCGTTAATAGAGAAGCCATATGGAATCAGACGAGTCTAGCAAGATCGCGAAGAGCTTAAACATCGCAGGCACTTCTCGTAAACACATGCTTAGTGAAAAGCCATTCGAATCCACCCGAGTCATGCAACCCAACCGAGTGCCCAACATCGCAAATGCTCCTCTTGTGTGCCATTGCTTACTAGGGAAGCCATATGGAACCGTGCAGTCCTGGTAAGTCAATGAAGTGCCAAACGTCAGATTCAGAGTGCCAAACATCGCAATCGAACTTTTGGCTCACCACTCTCTCTCTCTAAACTTTGAAATTTTTTTTCGATCGGTCGAGTGGTTTTCGTGAGCAGCCATAAAAGCAATATCAATGTGTAGTGTCAAGTATTCAAAGGAGATAAGTGAAGCTCGTGTGTATGGTGTTCAAGGAAACCAGTGTGAACACTAACTCCTATCCTAGAGTTGGTTTCGGATGGCAACTTCCAAACAGATTCGAATTGGACAGCTAGCCAAAACCGAATTGGATTCTAGGGTTGTACTCGATTGATCCGGGAGGAGTCAGACACGGACTCAACTTCAAGAGTAAATTGAATCTACTTTTTTGTTTTATGGGGACACAAGATCAAGTTACGCGAGGGAACACAAAGATCAAGACGTAAACAAAATTCTAATGGATCAAGACTTAAGAAAACTCACGAAAATAACAGATGCGAAACTAGGGTTTGGAATTTTTTTGTGTTTTCGGATTATGGACTATAGGACAGCAAGTAATGAACCTGTTAGTGCCATTCGTTAATAGAGAAGCCATATGGAATCCGACGAGTCTAGCAAGACTGCAAGAGCTAAACATCGCAGGCACTTCTCGTAAACACATGCTTAGTGAAAAGCCATTCGAATCCACCCGAGTCATGCAACCCAACCGAGTGCCCAACATCGCAAATGCTCCTCTTGTGTGCCATTGCTTACTAGGGAAGCCATATGGAACTGTCTAGTCCGGTAAGTCAATGAAGTGCCAAACGTCAGATTCAGAGTGCCAAACATCGCAATCGAACTTTTGGCTCACCACTCTCTCTCTCTAAACTTTGAAATTTTTTTTCGATCGGTGGAGTGGTTTTCGTGAGCAGCCATAAAAGCAATATCAATGTGTAGTGTCAAGTATTCAAAGGAGATAAGTGAAGCTCGTGTGTATGGTGTTCAAGGAAACCAACAGAACACTAACTCCTATCCTAGAGTTGGTTTCGATGGCAACTTCCAAACAGATTCGGAATTGGACAGCTAGCCAAAACCGAATTGGATTCTAGGGTTGTACTCGGATTGATCTGGGAGGAGCTGTAGACACGGACTCAACTTCAAGAGTAAATTGAATCTACTTTTTTGTTTTATGGGGACACAAGATCAAGTTACGCGAGGGAACACAAAGATCAAGACGTAAACAAAATTCTAATGGATCAAGACTTAAGAAAACTCACGAAAATAACAGATGTAAACTAGGGTTTGGAATTTTTTTGTGTTTTCGGTTTATGGACTATAGGACGCAAGTAATGAACCTGTTGTGTGCCATTCGTTAATAGAGAAGCCATATGGAATCCGTGACGAGTCTAGCAAGACTGCGAAGAGCTAAACATCGCAGCACTTCTCGTAAACACATGCTTAGTGAAAAAGCCATTCGGAATCCACCCGAGTCATGCAACCCAACCGAGTGCCCAACATCGCAAATGCTCCTCTTGTGTGCCATTGCTTACTAGGGAAGCCATATGGAACCGTGCGAGTCTGGTAAGTCAATGAAGTGCCAAACGTCGTATTCAGGAGTGCCAAACATCGCAACTGAACTTTTGGCTCACCACTCTCTCTCTCTCTCTAAACTTTGAAAAATTTTTTTCGATCGGCTGGAGTGGTTTTCAGGAGCAGCCATAAAAGCAATATCAATGTGTAGTGTCAAGTATTCAAAGGAGATAAGTGAAGCTCGTGTGTATGGTGTTCAAGGAAACCAGTGTGAACACTAACTCCTATCCTAGAGTTGGTTTCGGATGGCAACTTCCAAACAGATTCGGAATTGGACAGCTAGCCAAAACCGAATTGGATTCTAGGGTTGTACTCGGATTGATCTGGGAGGAGCTGTAGACACGGACTCAACTTCAAGAGTAAATTGAATCTACTTTTTTTGTTTTATGGGGACACAAGATCAAGTTACGCGAGGGAACACAAAGATCAGCACGTAAACAAAATTCTAATGGATCAAGACTTAAGAAAACTCACGAAAATAACAGATGCGAAACTAGGGTTTGGAATTTTTTTTTGTGTTTTCGGTTTATGGACTATAGGACAGCAAGTAATGAACCTGTTGTGTGCCATTCGTTAATAGAGAAGCCATATGGAATCTGTACGAGTCTAGCAAGATCTGCTAAGAGCGAAACATCGCAAAGGCACTTCTCGTAAACACATGCTTAGTGAAAAAGCCATTCGGAATCCACCCGAGTCATGCAACCCAACCGAGTGCCCAACATCGCAAATGCTCCTCTTGTGTGCCATTACTTACTAGGGAAGCCATATGGAATCCGTGCGAGTCTGGTAAGTCAATGAAGTGCCAAACGTCGTATTCAGGAGTGCCAAACATCGCAACTGAACTTTTTGCTCACCACTCTCTCTCTCTCTCTAAACTTTGAAATTTTTTTTCGATCGGCTGGAGTGGTTTTCAGGAGCAGCCATAAAAGCAATATCAATGTGTAGTGTCAAGTATTCAAAGGAGATAAGTGAAGCTCGTGTGTATGGTGTTCAAGGAAACCAGCAGAACACTAACTCCTATCCTAGGGTTGGTTTCGATGGCAACTTCCAAACAGATTCGAATTGGACAGCTAGCCAAAACCGAATTGGATTCTAGGGTTGTACTCGATTGATCCGGGAGGAGTCAGATACGGACTCAACTTCAAGAGTAAATTGAATCTACTTTTTTTTGTTTTATGGGGACACAAGATCAAGTTACGCGAGGGAACACAAAGATCAGCACGTAAACAAAATTCTAATGGATCAAGACTTAAGAAAACTCACGAAAATAACAGATGCGAAACTAGGGTTTGGAATTTTTTTTTGTGTTTTCGGTTTATGGACTATAGGACAGCAAGTAATGAACCTGTTGTGTGCCATTCGTTAATAGAGAAGCCATATGGAATCCGTACGAGTCTAGCAAGACTGCGAAGAGCGAAACATCGCAGTGCACTTCTCGTAAACACATGCTTAGTGAAAAAGCCATTCGGAATCCACCCGAGTCATGCAACCCAACCGAGTGCCCAACATCGCAAATGCTCCTCTTGTGTGCCATTGCTTACTAGGGAAGCCATATGGAATCCGTACGAGTCTGGTAAGTCAATGAAGTGCCAAACGTCGTATTCAGGAGTGCCAAACATCGCAACTGAACTTTTTGCTCACCACTCTCTCTCTCTCTCTAAACTTTGAAATTTTTTTTTCGATCGGCTGGAGTGGTTTTCAGGAGCAGCCATAAAAGCAATATCAATGTGTAGTGTCAAGTATTCAAAGGAGATAAGTGAAGCTCGTGTGTATGGTGTTCAAGGAAACCAGTGTGAACACTAACTCCTATCCTAGAGTTGGTTTCGGATGGCAACTTCCAAACAGATTCGGAATTGGACAGCTAGCCAAAACCGAATTGGATTCTAGGGTTGTACTCGGATTGATCTGGGAGGAGCTGTAGATACGGACTCAACTTCAAGAGTAAATTGAATCTACTTTTTTTTGTTTTATGGGGACACAAGATCAAGTTACGCGAGGGAACACAAAGATCAGCACGTAAACAAAATTCTAATGGATCAAGACTTAAGAAAACTCACGAAAATAACAGATGCGAAACTACGGTTTGGAATTTTTTTTTGTGTTTTCGGTTTATGGACTATAGGACAGCAAGTAATGAACCTGTTGTGTGCCATTCGTTAATAGAGAAGCCATATGGAATCCGTACGAGTCTAGCAAGACTGCGAAGAGCGAAACATCGCAGTGCACTTCTCGTAAACACATGCTTAGTGAAAAAGCTATTCGGAATCCACCCGAGTCATGCAACCCAACCGAGTGCCGAACATCGCAAATGCTCCTCTTGTGTGCCATTGCTTACTAGGGAAGCCATATGGAACTGTCTATGAGTCCGGTAAGTCAATGAAGTGCCAAACGTCAGATTCAGGAGTGCCAAACATCGCAACTGAACTTTTGGCTCACCACTCTCTCTCTCTAAACTTTGAAATTTTTTTTCGATCGGCTGGAGTGGTTTTCAGGAGCAGCCATAAAAGCAATATCAATGTGTAGTGTCAAGTATTCAAAGGAGATAAGTGAAGCTCGTGTGTATGGTGTTCAAGGAAACCAGTGTGAACACTAACTCCTATCCTAGAGTTGGTTTCGGATGGCAACTTCCAAACAGATTCGGAATTGGACAGCTAGCCAAAACCGAATTGGATTCTAGGGTTGTACTCGGATTGATCTGGGAGGAGCTGTAGACACGGACTCAACTTCAAGAGTAAATTGAATCTACTTTTTTTTGTTTTATGGGGACACAAGATCAAGTTACGCGAGGGAACACAAAGATCAGCACGTAAACAAAATTCTAATGGATCAAGACTTAAGAAAACTCACGAAAATAACAGATGCGAAACTAGGGTTTGGAATTTTTTTGTGTTTTCGGTTTATGGACTATAGGACAGCAAGTAATGAACCTGTTGTGTGCCATTCGTTAATAGAGAAGCCATATGGAATCCGTACGAGTCTAGCAAGACTGCGAAGAGCGTAAACACCGCAGTGCACTTCTCGTAAACACATGCTTAGTGAAAAAGCCATTCGGAATCCACCCGAGTTATGCAACCCAACCGAGTGCCCAACATCGCAAATGCTCCTCTTGTGTGCCATTGCTTACTAGGAAGCCATATGCAATCCGTAAGAAGTCCGGTAAGTCAATGAAGTGCCAAACGTCAGATTCAGAGTGCCAAACATCGCAATCGAATTTTGGCTCACCACACTCTCTCTCTAAACTTTGAAATTTTTTTTCGATCGGCTGGAGTGGTTTTCAGGAGCAGCCATAAATGCAATATCAATGACTAGTCTCAAGTATTCAAAGGAGATAAGTGAAGCTCGTGTGTATGGTGTTCAAGGAAACCAGCGTGAACACTAACTCCTATCCTAGAGTTGGTTTCGATGGCAACTTCCAAACAGATTCGAATCGGACAGCTAGCCAAAACCGAATTGGATTCTAGGGTTGTACTCGATTGATCCGGGAGGAGTCAGACACGGACTCAACTTCAAGAGTGAATTGAATCTACTTTTTTTTTGTTTTATGGGGACACAAGATCAAGTTACGCGAGGGAACGCAAAGATCAGCACGTAAACAAAATTCTAATGGATCAAGACTTAAGAAAACTCACGAAAATAACAGATGCGAAACTAGGGTTTGGAATTTTTTTTGTGTTTTCGGTTTATGGACTATAGGACAGCAAGTAATGAACCTGTTGTGTGCCATTCGTTAATAGAGAAGCCATATGGAATCTGTACGAGTCTAGCAAGACTACGATGAGCGAAACATCGCAGTGCACTTCTTGTAAACACATGCTTAGTGAAAAAGCCATTCGGAATCCACCCGAGTCATGCAACCCAACCGAGTGCCCAACATCGCAAATGCTCCTCTTGTGTGCCATTGCGTACTAGGGAAGCCATATGGAATCCGTGCGAGTCTGGTAAGTCAATGAAGTGACAAACGTCGTATTCAGGAGTGCCAAACATCGCAACTGAACTTTTGGCTCACCACTCTCTCTCTCTCTCTAAACTTTGAAATTTTTTTTCGATCGGCTGGAGTGGTTTTCAGGAGCAGCCATAAATGCAATATCAATGACTAGTCTCAAGTATTCAAAGGAGATAAGTGAAGCTCGTGTATGGTGTTCAAGGAAACCAACGTGAACACTAACTCCTATCCTAGAGTTGGTTTCGATGGCAACTTCCAAACAGATTCGAATCGACAGCTAGCCAAAACCGAATTGGATTCTAGGGTTGTACTCGGATTGATCTGGGAGGAGCTGTAGACACGGACTCAACTTCAAGAGTAAATTGAATCTACTTTTTTTTTGTTTTATGGGGACACAAGATCAAGTTACGCGAGGGAACACAGAGATCAGCACGTAAACAAAATTCTAATGGATCAAGACTTAAGAAAACTCACGAAAATAACAGATGCGAAACTAGGGTTTGGAATTTTTTTGTGTTTTCGGTTTATGGACTATAGGACGCAAGTAATGAACCTGTTGTGTGCCATTCGTTAATAGAGAAGCCATATGGAATCCGTGACGAGTCTAGCAAGACTGCGAAGAGCTTAAACATCGCAAAGGCACTTCTCGTAAACACATGCTTAGTGAAAAAGCCATTCGGAATCCACCCGAGTCATGCAACCCAACCGAGTGCCCAACATCGCAAATGCTCCTCTTGTGTGCCATTGCTTACTAGGGAAGCCATATGGAATCCGTGCGAGTCTGGTAAGTCAATGAAGTGACAAACGTCGTATTCAGGAGTGCCAAACATCGCAACTGAACTTTTGGCTCACCACTCTCTCTCTCTAAACTTTGAAATTTTTTTTCGATCGGTCGTAGTGGTTTTCGTGAGCAGCCATTAATGCAATATCAATGACTAGTCTCAAGTATTCAAAGGAGATAAGTGAAGCTCGTGTGTATGGTGTTCAAGGAAACCAGCGTGAACACTAACTCCTATCCTAGAGTTGGTTTTGGATGGCAACTTCCAAACAGATTCGGAACTGGACAGCTAGCCAAAACCGAATTGGATTCTAGGGTTGTACTCAGATTGATCTGGGAGGAGCTGTAGACACGGACTCAACTTCAAGAGTGAATTGAATCTACTTTTTTTTGTTTTATGGGGACACAAGATCAAGTTACGCGAGGGAACGCAAAGATCAGCACGTAAACAAAATTCTAATGGATCAAGACTTAAGAAAACTCACGAAAATAACAGATGCGAAACTAGGGTTTGGAATTTTTTTTGTGTTTTCGGATTATGGACTATAGGACAGCAAGTAATGAACCTGTTGTGTGCCATTCGTTAATAGAGAAGCCATATGGAATCTGTACGAGTCTAGCAAGACTACGATGAGCGAAACATCGCAGTGCACTTCTTGTAAACACATGCTTAGTGAAAAGCCATTCGAATCCACCCGAGTCATGCAACCCAACCGAGTGCCCAACATCGCAAATGCTCCTCTTGTGTGCCATTGCTTACTAGGGAAGCCATATGGAATCCGTGCGAGTCTGGTAAGTCAATGAAGTGACAAACGTCGTATTCAGGAGTGCCAAACATCGCAACTGAACTTTTGGCTCACCACTCTCTCTCTCTCTAAACTTTGAAATTTTTTTCGATCGGCTGGAGTGGTTTTCAGGAGCAGCCATAAATGCAATATCAATGACTAGTCTCAAGTATTCAAAGGAGATAAGTGAAGCTCGTGTGTATGGTGTTCAAGGAAACCAACGTGAACACTAACTCCTATCCTAGAGTTGGTTTCGGATGGCAACTTCCAAACAGATTCGGAACTGGACAGCTAGCCAAAACCGAATTGGATTCTAGGGTTGTACTCAGATTGATCTGGGAGGAGCTGTAGACACGGACTCAACTTCAAGAGTAAATTGAATCTACTTTTTTTTGTTTTATGGGGACACAAGATCAAGTTACGCGAGGGAACACAAAGATCAGCACGTAAACAAAATTCTAATGGATCAAGACTTAAGAAAACTCACGAAAATAACAGATGTAAACTAGGGTTTGGAATTTTTTTGTGTTTTCGGTTTATGGACTATAGGACGCAAGTAATGAACCTTGTGTGCCATTCGTTAATAGAGAAGCCATATGGAATCCGTGACGAGTCTAGCAAGACTACGAAGAGCTAAACATCGCAAGGCACTTCTCGTAAACACATGCTTAGTGAAAAGCCATTCGAATCCACCCGAGTCATGCAACCCAACCGAGTGCCCAACATCGCAAATGCTCCTCTTGTGTGCCATTGCTTACTAGGGAAGCCATATGGAATCCGTGCGAGTCTGGTAAGTCAATGAAGTGACAAACGTCGTATTCAGGAGTGCCAAACATCGCAACTGAACTTTTGGCTCACCACTCTCTCTCTCTCTAAACTTTGAAATTTTTTTTCGATCGGTCAGAGTGGTTTTCGTGAGCAGCCATAAATGCAATATCAATGACTAGTCTCAAGTATTCAAAGGAGATAAGTGAAGCTCGTGTGTATGGTGTTCAAGGAAACCAACGTGAACACTAACTCCTATCCTAGAGTTGGTTTTGGATGGCAACTTCCAAACAGATTCGAATCGACAGCTAGCCAAAACCGAATTGGATTCTAGGGTTGTACTCGGATTGATCCGGGAGGAGTCAGAGACACGGACTCAACTTCAAGAGTAAATTGAATCTACTTTTTTTGTTTTATGGGGACACAAGATCAAGTTACGCGAGGGAACACAAAGATCAGCACGTAAACAAAATTCTAATGGATCAAGACTTAAGAAAACTCACGAAAATAACAGATGCGAAACTAGAGTTTGGAATTTTTTGTGTTTTCGGTTTATGGACTATAGGACGCAAGTAATGAACCCGTTGTGTGCCATTCGTTAATAGAGGAGCCATATGGAATCCGTACGAGTCTAGCAAGACTGCGAAGAGCGAAACATCGCAGTGCACTTCTCGTAAACACATGCTTAGTGAAAAAGCCATTCGGAATCCACCCGAGTCATGCAACCCAACCGAGTGCCCAACATCGCAAATGCTCCTCTTGTGTGCCATTGCTTACTAGGGAAGCCATATGGAATCCGTGCGAGTCTGGCAAGTCAATGAAGTGCCAAACGTCGTATTCAGGAGTGCCAAACATCGCAACTGAACTTTTGGCTCACCACTCTCCCTCTCTCTCTAAACTTTGAAATTTTTTTTCGATCGGCTGGAGTGGTTTTGAGGAGCAGCCATAAATGCAATATCAATGACTAGTCTCAATTATTCAAAGGAGATAAGTGAAGCTCGTGTGTATGGTGTTCAAGGAAACCAGCGTGAACACTAACTCCTATCCTAGAGTTGGTTTCGGATGGCAACTTCCAAACAGATTCGGAACTGGACAGCTAGCCAAAACCGAATTGGATTCTAGGGTTGTACTCGGATTGATCTGGGAGGAGCTGTAGACACGGACTCAACTTCAAGAGTAAATTGAATCTACTTTTTTTTTGTTTTATGGGGACACAAGATCAAGTTACGTGAAGGAACACAGAGATCAGCATGTAAACAAAATTCTAATGGATCAAGACTTAAGAAAACTCACGAAAATAACAGATGCGAAACTAGAGTTTGGAATTTTTTTTGTGTTTTCGGTTTATGGACTATAGGACAGCAAGTAATGAACCTGTTGTGTGCCATTCGTTAATAGAGGAGCCATATGGAATCCGTACGAGTCTAGCAAGACTGCGAAGAGCGAAACATCGCAGTGCACTTCTCGTAAACACATGCTTAGTGAAAAAGCCATTCGGAATCCACCCGAGTCATGCAACCCAACCGAGTGCCCAACATCGCAAATGCTCCTCTTGTGTGCCATTGCTTACTAGGGAAGCCATATGGAACCCGTGCAAGTCTGGTAAGTCAATGAAGTGCCAAACGTCGTATTCAGGAGTGCCAAACATCGCAACTGAACTTTTGGCTCACCACTCTCCCTCTCTCTCTAAACTTTGAAATTTTTTTTTCGATCGGCTGGAGTGGTTTTTAGGAGCAGCCATAAATGCAATATCAATGACTAGTCTCAATTATTCAAAGGAGATAAGTGAAGCTCGTGTGTATGGTGTTCAAGGAAACCAGCGTGAACACTAACTCCTATCCTAGAGTTGTTTTCGGATGGCAACTTCCAAACAGATTCGAACTGGACAGCTAGCCAAACCGAATTGGATTCTAGGGTTGTACTCGGATTGATCCGGGAGGAGTCAGAGACACGGACTCAACTTCAAGAGTAAATTGAATCTACTTTTTTTTTGTTTTATGGGGACACAAGATCAAGTTACGCGAGGGAACACAAAGATCAGCACGTAAACAAAATTCTAATGGATCAAGACTTAAGAAAACTCACGAAAATAACAGATGCGAAACTAGAGTTTGGAATTTTTTTTGTGTTTTCGGTTTATGGACTATAGGACAGCAAGTAATGAGCCTGTTGTGTGCCATTCGTTAATAGAGGAGCCATATGGAATCCGTACGAGTCTAGCAAGACTGCGAAGAGCGAAACATCGCAGTGCACTTCTCGTAAACACATGCTTAGTGAAAAAGCCATTCGGAATCCACCCGAGTCATGCAACCCAACCGAGTGCCCGACATCGCAAATGCTCCTCTTGTGTGCCATTGCTTACTAGGGAAGCCATATGGAATCCGTATGAGTCCGGTAAGTCAATGAAGTGCCAAACGTCAGATTCAGAGTGCCAAACATCGCAATCGAACTTTTGGCTCACCACTCTCTCTCTCTAAACTTTGAAATTTTTTTTTCGATCGGCTGGAGTGGTTTTCAGGAGCAGCCATAAAAGCAATATCAATGTGTAGTGTCAAGTATTCAAAGGAGATAAGTGAAGCTCGTGTGTATGGTGTTCAAGGAAACCAGTGTGAACACTAACTCCTATCCTAGAGTTGGTTTCGGATGGCAACTTCCAAACAGATTCGGAATTGGACAGCTAGCCAAAACCGAATTGGATTCTAGGGTTGTACTCGGATTGATCTGGGAGGAGCTGTAGACACGGACTCAACTTCAAGAGTAAATTGAATCTACTTTTTTTTGTTTTATGGGGACACAAGATCAAGTTACGCGAGGAACACAAAGATCAAGACGTAAACAAAATTCTAATGGATCAAGACTTATGTAACACCCCACCAAACAATGGCCCGAAATGCTACCAAACTAACAACATAATAAAACTATGCTAAGGCATTCTATAAAATTTCGGCAGAGCCTCCTTTGTTTATTGATAAAATGAAGTTCTAACAATATTATCAAAAGGTATGAATAACATAAGCAAAGTAATTTGGCTACTAAGCGAAACATCTATAAAACTTAAGTAAAGCACGGAAGCAATATAAAGAAGTTCTAATCCATTATTACATCTTAATCAAGGTCATAATCAAATACCACTTGAACTAATCAACAAATAATAATTAGAGTTCTCTATCTTCTCCATGGTGAATATTTCGCAAGTGCAACAATACTAATCCTCTTTATTCCCATTCATGCTCGACCTCGTGAAGGTACCTAAAATAAACAAACAACAACAACAAAACAACGACAAGAGTGAGTCCAATGACTCAAGCAAGTATAATCAGAACAAATGCAAGCATGAACATTAACTCTCAAGTTAAACATATTACATATGAATTTCATGCTATGCATTATGATCAAAAGCTCCTCTTTCTCATCTCTTTCGCATTTTACCGGTGACGCGGAGTGTGCATCCGTCAATGCACACCCATGCCTGCACCTCGGTGCAGGGACCAATTGCCCACACTCCGCAAGTGTGGGGACCTCGATGCTTGATCACCGCATGATCAAGACTTCAACAATTCTCAATATGATGCATATATGTGAATGTATCAAAAGATAACGAGCATTCACCATACTACGATCAACCAATCTCATAAATGCCATAATGTAAACAGAACATAAATAGCATTCTCAATTCATTACTTACTCATACTCACAATTTAAACAGTCATGATTCAACCATCATCCAAACAATTCAACAAATCCATAAACACACAGATTTTCACATCACAAATATACTTGCCTCAACCATGAGAAAATGAAGAACACGTAGAAGGCACAACCCCCGGAATCCGCTCTCCTCCTGAATATTTAATTAATAATTACCAACATGACAGTAGCGGGTTTCTAGATATAAAATAACAGCAACCCCAATTAACCCAACAATTTATCTCAATTAAATCCCCAACTCCCCTCGGCCAAATCTGCCCAACCACAGACAGCCGACTTCCAAAAATCATAACTTTCAGTACGTAACTCCAACTTAAGCGTTCTTGGACTCTCTGGAAAGATAATTAAATTATCTACAAAAACTTAGTTGTAGAGACTCTCTGATTCGGCCATTTACTAACCGATCCAAACCCTTTTTTTAAAGCATCCAAATTCACGTTGGACTCTCTGGACAGCGCACTAAAACAGGCATAACTTTCGCCCAGAAACTCGAAATCCGGACTTCTTGACCTTTATGGAAAGCTAAGAAAATTATGTAAAACTTTCCTAACATTAATAATTTCTGATTCGCAACTATTTCCGTCGCACAAACCGATCTACTAAACTCTGTCCAGAACTACTCCGATCTGCAGAACAGCAGCACTAGAAAATTCATAACTTTTGCTACACAACTCGGAATAACGCGTTCTAGCACTCCCTGGAAAGATAATCAAACCCTCTACAACTTTCTAGAAGGGGTCCAGACCTGAATCCCGACGAAACTAGATCAAAACCGCCGAGAAACAACTACTGTCCCAGCAGCCCAAAAAACCGACGAATCTAACTCGATTAAAAACCAATCTAGAGACTACCAGGGATTACCCTTGACGACACGACGACGAACACGATGAACACGGCGACGAACACGCCCACGATCTGCTCCTCTCTTTCCTCCGGATCCACGCGGTACAGCGACGAACGTCGGCGACGGCGCACCGGGGGAGGAGACGACGACGATGAAGACGACGACGGCGCACCGGAAGAAGACGCCGGGGCAGCACGGGCGGCGGCTGCTGGGTGGAGGCGCAGGGGTGGAGGCGCAGGGGTGGGGCTGCCTAGGGTTTTAAGAGGTGGCCTCCTCCTCTCTTGGGCCAAGAAAAACCCACCGGCCAAGGCCTAGGCCCAGTTGTCTTAAATTTTCATAAAACCCCTCAAAACTCTTATAAATTTAATTATTTCACAAAAGTCCCTCTCTCTATTAATTAAACAATTAATTAAATAATTTTCGGGGTATTACATTCTACCCCCCTTAAACAGAATTCGACCCCGAATTCTAACTGCAACCTCAACATAAAACAAAAACAACCAACTACCAACTAGCAACATGCCAAACGTCGTATTCAGGAGTGCCAAACATCGCAACTGAACTTTTGGCTCACCACTCTCTCTCTCTCTAAACTTTGAAATTTTTTTTCGATCGGTGGAGTGGTTTTCGTGAGCAGCCATAAATGCAATATCAATGACTAGTCTCAAGTATTCAAAGGAGATAAGTGAAGCTCGTGTGTATGGTGTTCAAGGAAACCAGCGTGAACACTAACTCCTATCCTAGAGTTGGTTTCGATGGCAACTTCCAAACAGATTCGAACTGACACTAGCCAAAACCAAATTGGATTCTAGGGTTGTACTCGGATTGATCCGGGAGGAGTCAGACACGGACTCAACTTCAAGAGTAAATTGAATCTACTTTTTTTTGTTTTATGGGGACACAAGATCAAGTTACGCGAGGGAACACAAAGATTAGCACGTAAACAAAATTCTAATGGATCAAGACTTAAGAAAACACACGAAAATAACAGATGCGAAACTAGGGTTTGGAATTTTTTTGTGTTTTCGGTTTATGAACTATAGGACAGCAAGTAATGAACCTGTTGTGTGCCATTCGTTAATAGAGAAGCCGTACGGAATCTGTACGAGTCTAGCAAGATCTGAAGAGCGAAACATCGCAGTGCACTTCTCGTAAACACATGCTTAGTGAAAAAGCCATTCGGAATTCACCCGAGTCATGCAACCCAACCGAGTGCCCAACATCGCAAATGCTCCTCTTGTGTGCCATTGCTTACTAGGGAAGCCATATGGAATCCGTGCGAGTCTGGTAAGTCAATGAAGTGCCAAACGTCGTATTCAGGAGTGCCAAACATCGCAACTGAACTTTTGGATCACCACTCTCTCTCTCTCTAAACTTTGAAATTTTTTTTCGATCGGCTGGAGTGGTTTTCAGGAGCAGCCATAAATGCAATATCAATGACTAGTCTCAAGTATTCAAAGGAGATAAGTGAAGCTCGTGTGTATGGTGTTCAAGGAAACCAGCGTGAACACTAACTCCTATCCTAGAGTTGGTTTCGGATGGCAACTTCCAAACAGATTCGGAACTGGACAGCTAGCCAAAACCGAATTGGATTCTAGGGTTGTACTCGGATTGATCTGGGAGGAGCTGTAGACACGGACTCAACTTCAAGAGTAAATTGAATCTACTTTTTTTTTGTTTTATGGGGACACAAGATCAAGTTACGCGAGGCAACACAAAGGTCAGCACGTAAACAAAATTCTAATGGATCAAGACTTAAGAAAACACACGAAAATAATAGATGCGAAACTAGGGTTTGGAATTTTTTTTGTGTTTTCGGTTTATGGACTATAGGACAGCAAGTAATGAACCCGTTGTGTGCCATTCGTTAATAGAGAAGCCGATGGAATCATGACGAGTCTAGCAAGATCGCTAAGAGCTAAACATCGCAATGCACTTGTCGTAAACACATGCTTAGTGAAAAAGCCATTCAGAATCCACCCGAGTCATGCAACCCAACCGAGTGCCCAACATCGCAAATGCTCCTCTTGTGTGCCATTGCTTACTAGGGAAGCTATATGGAATCCGTGTGAGTCTGGTAAGTCAATGAAGTGCCAAACGTCGTATTCAGGAGTGCCAAACATCGCAACTGAACTTTTGGATCACCACTCTCTCTATCTCTCTAAACTTTGAAATTTTTTTTTCGATCGGCTGGAGTGGTTTTCAGGAGCAGCCATAAATGCAATATCAATGACTAGTCTCAAGTATTCAAAGGAGATAAGTGAAGCTCGTGTGTATGGTGTTCAAGGAAACCAGCGTGAACACTAACTCCTATCCTAGAGTTGGTTTCGGATGGCAACTTTCAAACAGATTCGGAACTGGACAGCTAGCCAAAACCGAATTGGAATCTAGGGTTGTACTCGGATTGATCTGGGAGGAGCTGTAGACACGGACTCAACTTCAAGAGTAAATTGAATCTACTTTTTTTTTGTTTTATGGGGACACAAGATCAAGTTACGCGAGGAACACAAAGATCAAGACGTAAACAAAATTCTAATGGATCAAGACTTAAGAAAACACACGAAAATAACAGATGCGAAACTAGGGTTTGGAATTTTTTGTGTTTTCGGTTTATGGACTATAGGACACAAGTAATGAACCTGTTGTGTGCAATTCGTTAATAGAGAAGCCGTATGGAATCATGCGAGTCTAGCAAGATCATGAAGAGCTGAAACATCGCAGATGCACTTCTCGTAAACACATGCTTAGTGAAAAAGCCATTCGGAATCCACCCGAGTCATGCAACCCAACCGAGTGCCCAACATCGCAAATGCTCCTCTTGTGTGCCATTGCTTACTAGGGAAGCCATATGGAATCCGTGCGAGTCTGGTAAGTCAATGAAGTGCCAAACGTCGTATTCAGGAGTGCCAAACATCGCAACTGAACTTTTGGCTCACCACTCTCTCTCTCTAAACTTTGAATTTTTTTTTTCGATCGGCTGGAGTGGTTTTCAGGAGCAGCCATAAATGCAATATCAATGACTAGTCTCAAGTATTCAAAGGAGATAAGTGAAGCTCGTGTGTATGGTGTTCAAGGAAACCAGCGTGAACACTAACTCCTATCCTAGAGTTAGTTTCGGATGGCAACTTCCAAACAGATTCGGAACTGGACAGCTAGCCAAAACCGAATTGGATTCTAGGGTTGTACTCGGATTGATCTGGGAGGAGCTGTAGACACGGACTCAACTTCAAGAGTAAATTGAATCTACTTTTTTTTGTTTTATGGGGACACAAGATCAAGTTACGCGAGGGAACACAAAGATCAGCACGTAAACAAAATTCTAATGGATCAAGACTTAAGAAAACACACGAAAATAACAGATGCGAAACTAGGGTTTGGATTTTTTTTTTGTGTTTTCGGTTTATGGACTATAGGACAGCAAGTAATGAACCTGTTGTGTGCCATTCGTTAATAGAGAAGCCATATGGAATCTGTACGAGTCTAGCAAGACAGCGAAGAGCGAAACATCGCAGTGCACTTCTCGTAAACACATGCTTAGTGAAAAAGCCATTCGGAATCCACCCGAGTCATGCAACCCAACCGAGTGCCCAACATCGCAAATGCTCCTCTTGTGTGCCATTGTTTACCAGGGAAGCCATATGGAATCCGTCCGAGTCTGGTAAGTCAATGAAGTGCCAAACGTCGTATTCAGGAGTGCCAAATATCGCAACTGAACTTTTGGCTCACCACTCTCTCTCTCTCTAAACTTTGAAATTTTTTTTTCGATCGGCTGGAGTGGTTTTCAGGAGCAGCCATAAATGCAATATCAATGACTAGTCTCAAGTATTCAAAGGAGATAAGTGAAGCTCGTGTGTATGGTGTTCAAGGAAACTAGCGTGAACACTAACTCCTATCCAAGAGTTGGTTTCGGATGGCAACTTCTAAACAGATTCGGAACTGGACAGCTAGCCAAAACCGAATTGGATTCTAGGGATGTACTCGGATTGATCTGGGAGGAGCTGTAGATACGGACTCAACATCAAGAGTAAATTGAATCTACTTTTTTTTTGTTTTATGGTGACACAAGATCAAGTTACGCGAGGGAACACAAAGATCAGCACGTAAACAAAATTCTAAAGGATCAAGACTTAAGAAAACTCACGAAAATAACAGATGCGAAACTAGGGTTTGGAATTTTTTTTTGTGTTTTCGGTTTATGGACTATAGGACAGCAAGTAATGAACCTGTTGTGTGCCATTCGTTAATAGAGAAGCGATATGGAATCCGTACGAGTCTACCAAGACTGCGAAGAGCGAAACATCGCAATGCACTTCTCGTAAACACATGTTTAGTGAAAAAGCCATTCGGAATTCACCCGGGTCATGCAACCCAACCGAGTGCCCAACATCGCAAATGCTCCTCTTGTGTGCCATTGCTTACTAGGGAAGCCATATGGAATCCATGCGAGTTTGGTAAGTCAATGAAGTGCCAAACGTCGTATTCAGGAGTGCCAAACATCGCAACTGAACTTTTTGCTCACCACTCTCTCTCTCTCTAAACTTCGAAAAAAAAATTTCGATCGGCAGGAGTGGTTTTCAGGAGCAGCCCTAAATGCAATATCAATGACTAGTCTCAAGTATTCAAAGGAGATAAGTGAAGCTCGTGTGTATGGTGTTCAAGGAAACCAACGTGAACACTAACTCCTATCCTACAGTTGGTTTCGGATGGCAACTTCCAAACAGATTCGGAACTGGACAGCTAGCCAAAACCGAATTGGATTCTAGGGTTGTACTCGGATTGATCTGGGAGGAGCTGTAGACACGGACTCAACTTCAAGAGTAAATTGAATCTACTTTTTTTTATTTTATGGGGACACAAGATCAAGTTACGCGAGGGAAGACAAAGATCAGCACGTAAACAAAATTCTACTGGATCAAGACTTAAGAAAACTCACGAAAATAACAGATGCGAAACTAGGGTTTGTAATTTTTTTTTGTGTTTTCGGTTTATGGACTATAGGACAGCAAGTAATGAACCTGTTGTGTGCCATTCGTTAATAGAGAAGCCATATGGAATCCGTACGAGTCTAGCAAGACTGCGAAGAGGGAAACATCGCAGTGCACTTCTCGTAAACACATGCTTAGTGAAAAAACCATTCGGAATCCACTCGAGTCATGCAACCCAACCGAGTGCCCAACATCGCAAATGCTCCTCTTGTGTGCCATTGCTTACTAGGGAAGCCATATGGAATTCGTGCGAGTCTGGTAAGTCAATGAAGTGCCAAACGTCGTATTCAGGAGTGCCAAACATCGCAACTGAACTTTTTGCTCACCACTCTCTCTCTCTCTAAACTTTGAAATTTTTTTTTCGATCGGCTGGAATGGTTTTCAGGAGCAGCCCTAAATGCAATATCAATGACTAGTCTCAAGTATTCAAAGGAGATAAGTGAAGCTCGTGTGTATGGTGTTCAAGGAAACCAACGTGAACACTAACTCCTATCCTAGAGTTAGTTTCGGATGGCAACTTCCAAACGGATTCAGAGGTGGACAGCTAGCCAAAACCGAATTGGTTTGTAGGGTTGTACTCGGAGTGATCTGGGAGGAGGTGTAGACACGGACTCAACTTCAAGAGTAAATTGAATCTACTTTTTTTTGTTTTGTGGGGACACAAGATCAAGTTTCGCGAAGGAACACAAAGATCAGCACGTAAACAAAATTTCTAATGGATCAAGACTTAAGAAAACTCACGAAAATAACAGATGCGAAACTAGGGTTTGGAAATTTTTTTTATGTTTTCGGTTTATGGACTATAGGACAGCAAGTAATGAACTTGTTGTGTGCCATTCGTTAATGGAGAAACCATATGGAATCCATACGAGTCTAGCAAGACTGCGAAGAGCGAAACACCGCAGTGCACTTCTCGTAAACACATGCTTAGTGAAAAAGCCATTTGGAATCCACCCGAGTCATGCAACCCAACCGAGTGCCCAACATCGCAAATGCTCCTCTTGTGTGCCATTGCTTACTATGGAAGCCATATGGAATCCGTACGAGTCTGGTAAGTCAATGAAGTGCCAAACGTCGTAGCACACTTCTTTTGTCCCACTGCTTAGTGAAGAAACAAAATGAAATCCGTATAGTTTGGTAACCCAATGAAGTGCCAAACAGCGCAAATGAACCTGTTGTGTACCAGTCGTTAATAGAGAAGCCATATGGAATCCGTACGAGTCTACTAAGATAGCAAAGAGCGAAACACCACAGTGCACTTCTTGTAAGCACTTGCTTAGTGAAAAAGCCATTCGGAATCCACCCGAGTCAAACCACCCAACCGAGTGTCTTACATCGCAAATGTTCCTCTTGTGTGCCATTGCTTACTAGGGAAGCCATACGGAATCCGTGCGCATCTGGTAAATCAATAAAGTGCCAAACGTCGTATTCAGGAGTGCCAAACATCGCAACTGAACTTTTTGCTCACCACTCTCTCTCTCTCTCTAAACTTTGAAATTTTTTTTGATCGGCTAGAGTGGTATTCAGGAGCAGCCCTCAATGCAATATCAATGACTAGTCTCAAGTATTCAAAGGAGATAAGTTGATGAGGATATCCCTTGTACTTATAACGCTGTTTACAAAGCACGATCTATACTTCTCAAACAACAGGTGCAATTGTTTCTTAACAAGTTTCTTTGAGTTTTCCGTGAGAATTGGATACTACATAAAAGCAATACTTTGTGCATTCTCAGGTTTGACAAGCTTCAAGTCCTTGGAACCGAGAGGGAGGACGGAGCCAAAGCAATAGAGGAGCACAAGAAGGAGGGTACCCATATTTGCTACCTAGCAATGAAGAACAAGAAGGCCAAAGCAGTTGGTAAGGAGAAAATCAAACAGCCCGGTTGATCAAGGAGGAAAGAAGCTCGGTTGATGGGAGAGCAAAAGGGAGGAGCCCAAGGACTTAAACTACAAGTTTTGATAAGATTTTCATGCCAAATTTGGACCTCCCACGTGCTCAATCCAATTCAAACTCGGATTCAACTCAGAATTCAATTCGGATTCGGTTCGGGACAGCCTGACAGGCAGTTGCTAAAAAGGCCATAACTTTTCCAAACGGAGTCCGATTCAGGTGTTCTTGTACTCGTTGGAAAGATAATTTTAAGATCTACGCAATGGATCCAGCCTCACCTTCAAATTCGTCACAAATATAAAGTTATGATCAAAACAAAGTGATAGTTTAATTTTAGGTTTTTCCTTTTGTGTGAATTTGTTTCCAAATACATGTAGGAATGAGTTGGAGTTGGTTTAGGACCTCTTGTCCAGCCGTGAGGTGGACAGGGTACTATATATTGAGGGTTAGACCCCCATTGTAAGGGAGACTAATTTTATGCATAAGATTGAAACATAGCTATTGCTTGTTCTTTCAACACCAAAGTTCATGCGAGGACTTTGAGAGAGAAATAGGTGATCCATTGTTCATTCTGCAATTCAAGGTCAAGCCGTCATTCCATTGGGAATTGGGGACTTGGCGTTCGTCGTTTGTGGTCTCGCGACGAACCATTATCCGGTGTGTTTTAGGCGTATTCCGAAGAGTTGAGGGTTCGTGCATTGGCGCGAGTGTTCAACTAGCGACATCGTCTACTTCACATCAACTATCCACGGTTTCTCACTGAGAAGATCGGGCACCCCCGTATCATATGGTATCAGATTCTAGGTTTACTCGGTGAGAACTTATTTACCCGTAGTTAGATTCATTTTTTTGCCCTATAGTCCAAAGAAAACCGAAAATTACAAAATACCCGTCGTTAGATTCGTTTTCTGTCCTATCGTCTATTAAACCAAAAATTACAATACCAAAACCATAGTTCAATCTGTTATTTCTCGTGAATTTTGTTAAGTTTTCGTCCATTAGAGATTTTGTTTACGTGCTAATCTTTGTGCTCATTTGCGTAGCTTGATCTTTGTGTCCACATAAACCCTAGAAAATTGCTGATTGATTCCATTAATTAGCACCCGTCTTTCCTTACTTTCGGCTCGGATTAGCAACCCTAGCTGCACCTCGTTGTGCCGTGCTCCAACTTGCTCCATTTGCGTACGAACCACTTTGGTTTCTTTGATCATCACTTATATTCTTTCATCTTTGAGACTAGCTATTGATATTGCTTTGGACTGCTCTTAGATTTTGGTTTACACTTTGCTGAATTGTGGATCTTGCGCGATCAAGAGAGTAGCACAACACACTTTCGGCCATTAAGAAAAGAAGAGAGAAAGAAAAGGTAGCCGCATATAGAAAGAGCCACGGCTAAAAATAAATTAAAAAAAAACCTTTTGTCGATTGCTACAAAAAAATGATTTTTGCTACAGTAACTGCGCATAATGTCGGACTGCTATAGTACCGTCCCATCCATATTTCAGATTGTGTAGTCCTTTTCTTTGAGCAATCTTGTGCCCTCCTATATTCAATTGCAGTTGGCCAGCTCTCTCCTAGTACTTGGTGCCAAACGAGCTTGTTACATCGCACTTTTCGTTTACTTCTCGCTAGCTCATTCCTTTGTTGGCATTAAGTCACATTTTTCTTTGCGTGTGCGTTCATTTACTTCACTTAAACCTATTGGATCAGCACATAGGCAAGATACTCTAACTTGGATCATTACTTAGCTTTACAATACCTTGAATATCAGATTGCATAGGATATCCACATAACTGTCAAAGCTCCACCTACACCCGTTAGTGTACTCCCTTGCTCTTGGTTACGCTCATACATTACCGGGTTGAGGTCGTTCGCTGTCACATTTGTCGATTTGCCGTCCTTGATTCACTTTGGAACGGTAAGCTTATCTTGTTTTCAGGATAGTGAGTTGCGAGCGTAGAGAGAGAGCTATTTTGTTTTACTAATCTGGATATAATCTCGTTTGCTATTTGTGAGTTGTTACCATGTCAGGTCACCAGGAGGATCTATCAGTTACATGGATGGAGTACACTCGCTTGCGCAGGATGCTACAAAAGCAACATCAGGATCGTGATAATGGTGTGCGTGAGGAGTTTGGGTCCGTTCGGTATGAATTGAACAACCTTAGGGAGGAGGTTACACAGCTACGTACGGACATCAACAACAACTTCTTGGAGCTACGCACCATGTTCAACTACCCCGACGTGCATCGTAAGGATTTTGTCACTAAGCCCAAATTCCCTATCCCTATATTTTCAGGTAGTACAGATGTGGAAGAATACCTCAATTGGGATCTAGAAATTGATACGCTATTTCGGATGCACAATTATTCCAATGAGAGGAAGCTCTTACTTGCGTTCAATGGGTTGGCTGATTATGCCACACATTGGTGGGAGCGGTTTGTTCGTAAACGTATAGAAAGCCAGGAATTGCCAATTGTCACCTGGGAGCAAATGAAGCAGCATTTTCGTGCACATTTTGTACCTTACCATTACAAGCATTCCCTAGTGGAAAAGTTGACAGGACTGCGATAAGGTTTGGAGTCCACTTGTGTTCATGCAGAGATTGTGGTTACTCGTGATTGCTCCATGGCTGACCCACAATCTTTGGGGGATGCGATGCATCCAAACCCATGTGAGAATGACAGACACATAGCCAAATTGAATGAGAATGATAAAAAGAGTGAGCTGTGTGATTTCACCGTATGTAAAGTGGAAAGCATCTCCATTGAGTGTGATAGAGATACACCAATAGAAATGAGGGAAGTAGATGATAGCCAAAGTGAGGTTATTGCTGAAATTAACAATTTACTCTCTACTTCTAGTGTTGTTTCTCATATTGTGCAAGTCGATATTCAAGAAGAGGAGATGAATTTTCAACAACCAGCATCGTTGGAAATAAAAGATGAGGAGATAACCACGGTTGGGGATGGAGTGCTTGCTACCTCGTGGTTTTGTCATGACGATTTGATACTTACAACACCTACAATAACTAAGAAGGATGTTAAAGGTAACAATAATGGTGTTGAATTGAATATACATCACGCAAAGGTACGTAAGAGTGAGAACTCTAGTGTTCCTTTGAATATTCTATGTTCTAAAATTTCTTCGCTCAATTTACATAATGTGGAATCGATTACTCATAAAGACGTTCTTACTAGAATATCTCTTGATGATTCTTTATACTATATCATGCTCGATGATCCTAAAGAGTTATCTAGTGTGAGTGAAAACCTTGCTGAAGTTTTATGTTTAAAATCACTAGTTAGTCTTTATGCCTACACATATACGTTCAATTTGATTGGAGATTATGGTGTAGATGACAAGTTCTATGTTTATCGAACATGCATTACTTGTGATAATGATGTGAATGAAGGTACCGCAATGTATATATCAAATACATCCTATGGTTACAGTTGTGTTACTTATTTTGTGCAAAACAACGCGAATAACACAACAATTGATTCATACATATATCACGTATATACGTTGTTCTCTTTGATTAGTACATGTTTAGCAAATCATCATGTGCTACACGGAAGTTGTTTGGATGATAAATACATATACCATGCATATACATTGTTTTCTTTGTGTAGCACATTTTCAGGCTATCAAAAGCCGAGGACGGCTTTTTTTGAAGAAAGGGAGGATGATGAGGATATCCCTAGTATTTATAACGCTGTTTACAAAACACGATCTATACTTCTCAAACAACAGGTGCAATTATTTCTTAACAAGTTTCTTTGTGTTTTCCGTGAGAACTAGATACTACATAAAAGCAATACTTTGTGCATTCTCAGGTTTGACAAGCTTCAAGTCTTTGGAACCGAGAGAGAGGCCGGAGCCAAAGCAATAGAGGAGCACAAGAAGGAGGGTACCCATATTTGCTGCCTAGCAATGAAGAACAAGAAGGCCAAAGCATTTGGTAAGGAGAAAATCAAACAACCCATGCCGTTGATCAAGGAGGAAAGAAGCCCGGTTGATGGGAGAGAAAAAGGGAGGAGCCCAAGGACATAAACTACAAGTTTTGGATAAGATTTTCAAGCCAAATTCGGACCTCCCACGTGCTCAATCCAATTCAAACTCGGATTCAACTCAGAATTCAATTTGGATTCGGTTCGGGACAGCCTGACAGGCAGTTACTAAAAATCCATAACTTTCACAAACTGAGTCCGATTCAGGTATTCTTGTACTCGTTGGAAAGATAATTTCAAGAGCTACGCAATGGATCTGGCCTCACCTTCAAATTCTTCACGGATAAAAAGTTATGATCGAAACAAAGAGATGGTTTAATTTTAGGTTTTTCCTTTTTTGTGAGTTTGTTTCCAAATACATGTAGGGATGAGTTGGAGTTTGTTTACGACCTCTTGTCCAGCCATGAGGTGGACATGATACTATATATTGAGGGTTAGACCCCCATTGTAAGGCAGACCAATTTTATGCATAAGATTGAAACATAGCTATTGCTTGTTCTTTCAACACCAAAGTTCATGCGAGGACTTTGAGAGAGAAATAGGTGATCCATTGTTCATTCTGCAATTCAAGGTCAAGCTGTCGTTCCATTGGGAATTGGGGACTTAGCGTTCATCGTTTGTGGTCTCGCGACGAACCATTATCCAGTGTGTTTTGGGCGTATTCCGAAGAGTTGAGGGTTCGTGCATTGGCGCGAGTGTTCAACTAGCGACATCGTCTACTTCGCATCAACTATCCACGGTTCCTCACTGAGAAGATCGGGCCTCCCCGTATCATATGGTATCAGATTCTAGGTTTACTCGGTGAGAACTTATTTACCCTTAGTTAGATTCATTTTTTTGCCCTATAGTCCAAAGAAAACCGAAAATTACAAAAAAATCAATTCCGAAACCCTAGTTCAATCTGTTATTTCTCGTGAGTTTTGTTAAGTTTTCGTCCATTAGAAATTTTGTTTGCTTTTGATCTTTGTGCTCATTTGCGTAGCTTGGTCTTTGTGTCCACATAAACCCTATAAAATTGTTGATTGAATCCCTCAATTAACAACCAAAAAGAGTAATTGCATTTACTTTTGAATCCTAAATTCCTTGCTGTCCGAATTGCTTTCAAGAGATACATTCGAATTCTCTTTGGGGGAGAGTTTGTGATAGTATCCACTTCCATCAAAACTACGAGTTAGCTGCAGTTTGGTTTCAAAAAAAAATCACTCCTTGTGCCAAACACTAGCTGGTGAAAAGAAAGAATTGTTGTAGTTGAGCTTCACTTATATCCTTTCATCAATTGAGACTAGCATTTGATATTGCCATTGGGGCTGTTCTAGAGCACTATTTACGCTTGCTGAATTCTTGAATTTGTGCAAAGGGAAGACAACACTAGTTCGGCCAAATTAAAAAAAAGGAGTAAGCCACGGCATAGTTAAAAAAAAAGAAAGCCTAACAGTTTCCTATGATTTGATAAAAAAAGTGAAAATTAGAAAGTGTTGGCCGAAACTTTGTGGAAAACCCCAGTTCATATTTTCAGCTTGTGTACTTATTCTCACAGAGCAGTCTTGTGCCCTTACATTCATAATTATTGTAATTGGCTAGCGTCTCTCCTAGTACTTAGTGCAAAACGAGCTAGTTATTCATCTCAATTTCAGATTGCCTCTTTCTAGCTCTTTCCTTTGTTTGCACTAAGTCACATTTATCGTTGCGTGTGCGTTCATACACTTCGCTTAAACCAATTGGATCAGCACATAGGCAAAATAGTCTAGCTTGCATCATTACTTAGCTTTACAATTCCTTGAATATCAGATTGCATAGGATATCCACATAACTATCCAAAGCTCCACCTACACCCGTTTGTGTACTCCCTTGCTCTTGGTTATGCTCATACATTACCGGGTTCCGGTCGTTCGCTGTCACATTTGTCGATTTGCCGCCCTTGATTCACTTCGGAACGGTAAGCTCGTTTTGTTTTCAGGATAGTGAGTTGCGAGCGTAGAGAGAGAGAGAGCTATTTTGTTTTACTAATCTGGATATAATCTTGTTTGCTATTTGTGAGTTGTTGCCATGTTAGGTCATCAGGAGGATCTATCGGTTACATGGATGGAGTACACTCGCTTGCGCAGGATGTTACAAAAGCAAGTTCAAGATCGTGATAATGGTGTGCGTGATGAGCTTGGGTCCGTTCGGTATGAATTGAACAACCTTGGGGAGGAGGTTACGCAGCTACGTAGGACATCAACAACAACTTTTTGGAGCTGCGCACCATGTTCAACTACCCCGACGTGCATCGTAAGGATTTTGTCACTAAGCCCAAATTTCCTATACCTATATTTTCAGGTAGTACAGATGTGGAAGAATACCTCAATTGGGAGTTAGAAATTGATACGCTATTTTGGATGCACAATTATTCCAATGAGAGGATGCTATTTCTTGCGTCCAATGGGTTGGCTGATTATGCCACACATTGGTGGGAGCGGTTTGTTCAGAACGTATGGAAAGCCGTGAATTGCCAACCACACCGGGAGCAAATGAAGCAACATTTTCGTGCACGTTTTGTACCTTACCAATACAAGCGTTCCCTAGTGGAAAAGTTGACAGGACTGCGACAAGGGTTGAAGTCCACTTATGTGACATAAGAGAAGGCGACCAAGCATGGGATTTTCCCTTCGATCCTGGCATCATGTAGTATTGCTCCATTGCATCATGAAGAGATTGTGGTTACTGGTGATTGCTCCGTTGCTGACCCACAATCTTTGGGGGATGCGATGTATCCAAACCCATGTCAGAATGAGAGACACATAGCCAAATTGAATGAGAATAATAAAAAGAGTGAGCTGTATGATTTCACCGTATGTGAAGTGGAAAGCATCTCCATTGAGTGTGATAGAGATACACCAATAGAAATGAGGGAAGTAGATGATAGCCAAAGTGAGGTTATTGCTGAAATTAACAATTTACTCTCTACTTCTAGTGTTGTTTCTCATATTGTGCAGGTCGATATTCAAGAAGAGGAGATGAATTTTCAACAACCAGCATCGTTGGAAATAAAAGATGAGGAGATAACCACGGTTGGGGATGGAGTGCTTGCTGCCTCGTGGTTTTGTCATGACGATTTGATACTTACAACACCTACAATAACTAAGAAGGATGTTAAAGGTAACAATAGTGGTGTTGAATTGAATATACATCACGCAAAGGTACGTAAGAGTGAGAACTCTAGTGTTCCTTTGAATATTCTATGTTCTAAAATTTCTTCGCTCAATTTACATAATGTGGAATCGATTACTCATAAAGACGTTCTTACTAGAATATCTCTTGATGATTCTTTATACTATATAATGTTCGATGATCCTAAAGAGTTATCTAGTGTGAGTGAAAACCTTGCTCAAGTTTTATGTTTAAAATCACTAGTTAGTCCTTATGCCTACACATATACGTTCAATTTGATTGGAGATTATGGTGTAGATGACAAGTTCTATGTTTATCGAACATGCATTACTTGTGATAATGATGTGAATGAAGGTACCTGTAACATCCTGAAAACTTAGAGGAACTGTAGAAGAAAATGTTGTGAAATATTCTGTAATACGTTGTGTTGAGTTGGGCCGTTGAAAATATTCTTCCGAAAAACTTCGAGGAAAAACTCACCTATTTAATTAATAGAGAATTCTAAATTTGAATTCGAATCTGAAAAGATGATCCATAAAGAAAACTTCACAAGGTAACATAAATAGATTTTTCAAAGTACCAAAGACAGATTTAAATTAAGAAATAAAAATGGCATGAATACTTGATGTAAGATTTTTAGAAATAAGCAGCAAGAATTTAGATATATATATATATGTTGTTTTTACACAAAGTAAATATATCTCCAATTATAAAATAAAAGAGGAGAAAAATAAAAAGGAAAAAGAAAAGGAACCGGTTATGGGCCCAAGAATTTTAAATATAATAACCACCTAGTTGGGAAATAATTTTCTTAAACCCAAAAATATCTCTAGGGATTTCTGTGAATTTTCTAGAATTTTTGGTGGTAATTTCATATTTTTC
Organism: Bonia amplexicaulis; assembly: GCA_036346245.1. Classification (NCBI taxonomy): domain Eukaryota; kingdom Viridiplantae; phylum Streptophyta; class Magnoliopsida; order Poales; family Poaceae; genus Bonia; species Bonia amplexicaulis. The sequence goes on along the minus strand of CM070749.1, from coordinate 2,195,966 downwards.
CTAGTTAAATTATGCCCTCTAGCAGTTCTGGAAATTTCAAAATCAAAAATAAAATCCAAAACCCCGGCCGACGCGTGGATGGGCCGGATCCGCCCACGTCGCCCCCGGATCCGCCCTCCCTCCCCCGTGGGCCGGCACGTGTTCGATCCCGATGGCGCCACGTTGCCGCCTCGCGCCATCTCGGCCGCCGCACCTCTCTCTCGCCGACAGCGGGCCCGCTGTCGTGCCGCCGCCCCTTTCTTCCTCCTCCTCCCGCCCGGACCCCCCTCCGCCTCGGCCAGACCACGATCGCGTCGCGCAAACCCCGCAGAGGGGCAACCACCGCGGGGCATGCTAGCGCCGCCCTTGAACCCCGCTGCACCCCCAACCGCCCGCTGTCGCCGCTGCCATTCCTGCCGCGCGACCGCTACCCTTGCCCCGCGCCGGGTCCGCCGTGGCCAGCACCGCCCGGTCGGCTATAAAGCCCGGGGCCACGCCTAAATCAGTCGCCTTGCTTCCCTCATCCTCCCACCGCACTTAATCGCCCCCGCAGCCGCCCGAGCGCCGGCAATTCACCTTCTTCTCCAACTCCGGCAGTCGGCCCCTCGCCGCAATTCCCGATTCTCACCGTGGGAGCTCGATTCCTTGCTCCCACACCATCTCCAAAGACGCCGCCAGCTTTGGGCGGCATCTCCCGAGCTCGCCGACGACCAAGCTCGCGGCCAGAAGCCTCCCGAGCCGCCGCCGCTGTCGCCGACCCACCTCCGGTGACCCCGGCCCTCCCGTCGTCACCACCAGCCCGCCAGCCTTTAGCATCGCGTTCAGCCCTTCCCCCTCGCCGGACCTCCTTCACGGCGACGACCACCGCCTCCCTCGGCTCCGGACCGCCTCGCCGCCTCCCTCGCGCTACCTCAAAAGGGTATCGCCCCCTTATGGTTGAGATGCGTCATAGCCTACCGGGCTAGCGCCGCCACCTCTTTCCCCGGCTCCCTCGGCGTTCGAGCCCCGCCACGCAGCCCGAGGTCGAGCCTTTCTTTAATTCCGCCATCGACAGTGGGCCCCACTGTCGATCGAGACATCGCCCGACCGCCGACAACCGGACCCGCTTTGTCGGGCGGTGAGGGGCAGGCGACGCCATCGCCGCCGGGTCCCACGTCGGCGCCCGCCGATGGCGTCACTGATAGTGGGCCCCACGTGTCAGATTTTGTTATTTTTGAGATTTAATTAAACCGAAAGCATTCAAATGTGTATAAATCCGTGCGAGTCTGGTAAGTCAATGAAGTGCCAAACGTCGTAGCACACTTCTTTTCTCCCACTGCTTAGTGAAGAAACGAAATGAAATCCGTATAGTTTGGTAACCCAATGAAGTGCCAAACAGCGCAAATGAACCTATTGTGTGCCAGTCGTTAATAGAGAAGCCATATGGAATCCGTACGAGTCTACTAAGACAGCAAAGTGGAAACACCGCAGTGCACTTCTTGTAAACACTTGCTTAGTGAAAAAGCCATTCGGAATCCACCCGAGTCATGCAACCCAACCGAGTGCCTAATATCGCAAGTGCTGCTCTTGTGTGCCATTGCTTACTAGGGAAGCCATATGGAATCCGTGCGAGTCTGGTAAGTCAATGAAGTGCCAAACGTCATATTCTGGAGTGCCAAACATTGCAATTGAACTTTTTGCTCACCACTCTCTCTCTCTGTATAAACTTTGAAATTTTTTTTGCTCGGCTGGAGTGGTATTCAGGAGCTGCCACAATGCAATATCAATGACTAGTCTCAAGTATTGATGTAGACGAGGTGTCCGATCTTTCGATGAGATTGATAACTATCGATTTTGGTGGAGGTGACTCTCAGATCCGACTACAACCGTACGACGACGCTTGCGCCTTAGCAATCGCAAAACCAACTCCGAAGTGTTATTGACCTCGCTGGAGGCGTGATCAACCTGAACACGAAGTTCAATCCCTGCGAGCAATCGAAGAACTAGCAAGAATAAGACATAGGCAATCTGATATTGCGAATATGAATGAAGCATAAATTGTATTGCGAATAACAAAGATGGGATCTCGAAGCTGTCTTGACAGGTGGTCGTCCGACACAACTGAAGAACAAAGTTTGCACAATGGCTAAACCTAAACTCAAAGAAATCCAAGTCCTAACAACGGAGGCAGCGGCTCCTTTATAGGGAGAACGACCAGGGGTGGCGTCCAAGTGCACGCCCAAGGGTTACAAGGCCCATGGGCCCAAGTGGTGGTGGCGCAAAACCCTTTTTGACTCGGACTCAGAAACTAACGTGGACTCTTTTGATGATTGCGGCCGGCTCAGATGGAATTTGAAGATGAGGTTGGATCCGTTGGAAAGTAGACTTCATAAGATTTCCATGAAGTACAAGAACGTCCCAAACGGATTCCGTATGAGGAAGTTATGCCCGTTTGAACTTGGTATCATTGCAGTAGTCCGAATCTGATTCCAAAACGTGTCCAACTCGGATTCTTGCTTGACTTGGTCCCAAAATGACGTGGTGGCCTCCATTATTCCTTCCATGCATGTCCATGAGCCCATGTCCCTTTCCTTCGTCCTTTTCCAGGTTCCTAAGCACAATTAAATCACTTGCATTAGGTAGCGGCCTATTCTCAGTAACATATGAACCAAGGAATGAATTCAACTGGTAATTAAGTTGATGAGCACGAGCTTGAGTAAGTGGTCCTTGCAACACATGCTGCGGATGAGTTTTATCCATGGAAGGGATGTCCTCATCATCCTCCCCTTCTTGCATTTGAGTCGTCCGCGACTCAAGCTCGTCTTCTTCTCCCAAGTAGGGCTTCAAATCTGCAATGTTAAAAGTGGGACTAACCCCAAAATCTGCAGGCAGTTCAAGCTTGTATGCATTATCATTAATCTTTTCTAAGACCTTGAAAGGACCATCAGCTCTTGGCATCAATTTTGATTTTCTCAATTCAGGGAACCTATCTTTTCTTAAGTGCACCAAACAAGATCCCCAGTTCAAAAGTTAAATGTTTCCTCCCTTACTACCAAAGAAGTTTATATTTAGCATTCATGCGCTCTATATTTTCCTTAGTTGTCTCATGTATTTTTAAAATCAAATCAGCACGTTGTTTAGCATCAGGGTTCAATTTCTTTGAAGATGGAATAAGCATTAAATCAATAGGAGCACGAGGCACAAAACTATAAATAACTTCAAAAGGGCACATCTTTGTAGTAGAATGCAACGAACGATTGTAAGCAAACTCAATATGAGGCAAACATTCTTCCCACATTTGTAAGTTCTTTTTCAACACAGCCCTAAGCATTGTAGACAAAGTTCTATTCACAATCTCAGTTTGTCCATCAGTTTGGGGATGACAAGTAGTAGAAAATAACAGCTTAGTCCCCAATTTAGCCCATAAAGTTCTCCAAAAATGGCTAAGGAATTTAGCATAACGATCTGAAACTATAGTATTAGGTACACCATGCAAGCGAATAACTTCACGAAAGAATAAATCAGCAATATTGGTAGCATCATCGCTCTTATGACATGGTATAAAATGGGCCATCTTAGAAAATCTATCAACAACCACGAATATACTATCCCTCCCCTTATATTGTTCTAGGCAATCCTAAAACAAAGTCCATCGAAATATCTTCCCACGGAACGCTAGGAACAGGTAAAGGCATATATAAACCATGAGCATTAAGTCGTGACTTAGCTTTTTGACATGTAATGCAGCGAGCAACATAGCGCTCGACATCCCATCTCATCTTTGGCCAAAAGAAATGATCAGCAGTATGTCCTCCATTTTCTTCACACCAAAATGTCCCATTAACCCACCTCCATGTGCTTCCTGTAACAACAATGATTTAACGAAACTAGCGGGAATGCACAACTTGTTGGCTCTAAACACAAACCCATCATTAATGACAAATTTATTCCACATTTTCCCTTCTTTACAATTCAACAATATTTCTACAAAATCAGCATCGTGCACATATTGCTCTTTAATAGTCTCTAATCCAAAAATTTTGAAGTCAAGTTGTGATAACATGGCATATCTCCTAGACAAAGCATCAGCAATAACATTCTCCTTTTCCTTCTTGTGTTTTATGACATAGGGAAAAGACTCAATAAATTCAACCCACTTTGCATGTCTACGGTTCAGTTTACCTTGACTTCGAATATGCTTTAAAGATTCATGATCAGAATGTATAACAAATTCTTTGGGCCATAAATAATGTTGCCAAGTTTCTAATGTTCGAAAGAGGGCATATAACTCCTTATCATAAGTAGAATAGTTCAAACTAGGCCCACTCAATTTCTCACTGAAGTATGCTATATGTTTGCCTTCTTGTAACAACACACCACCTAAACCAATTCCGCTTGCATCGCATTCTAGCTCAAAAGTCTTATTGAAATCAGGGAGTTGGAGTAGAGGCGCATGTGTAAACTTATCTTTCAATGTGGTGAAGGCATTCTCCTGTGCGGTGCCCCAAACAAATGGCACGCCCTTCTTGGTAAGCTCATTCAATGGTGCGGCGATGGTGCTGAAATCCTTCACAAAGCGGCAGTAAAACCCAGCAAGTCCTAAAAAGCTCCGCACCCGTGTGACCGTGCTAGGAGTCGGCCAACTATGTATTGCTTCAACCTTGGCTTGATCAACTTCAATTCCATGCGAAGTAACAACATAGCCAAGAAACGCGACTCGATCGGTGCAAAAGGTGCACTTCTCAAGGTTACCAAATAGGCGTGCATCACGTAAAGCCTTAAAAACATCACATAAATGGTCCAGATGTTCCTCTAATGATTTGCTATATATCAATATATCATCAAAATAAACCACCACAAATCTACCAATGAAAGCACGCAAAACCTCATTCATTAGTCTCATGAAAGTACTAGGTGCATTAGTTAAACCAAAAGGCATTACTAACCACTCATATAGCCCGAACTTAGTTTTAAAAGCTGTTTTCCATTCATCGCCTAATTTCATGCGGATTTGATGATAACCACTACGCAAATCAACTTGGAAAAGACAACAGAGCCACTCAATTCATCAAGCATATCATCTAACCTAGGAATAAGATGACGATACCTACTGGTGATATTATTGATTGCTCTACAATCCACACACATGCGCCATGATCCATCTTTCTTTGGTACCAAAATGACTGGAACAGCACAAGGGCTAAGAGATTCGCGCACATACCCTTTATCAAGCAACTCTTGAACTTGGCGCTGAATTTCTTTAGTTTCTTCTGTATTGGTCCTATATGGTGCTCGGTTGGGCAATGATGCACCGGGAATTAAATCAATTTGATGCTCAATCCCACGAAGTGGTGGTAGCCCCGGCGGTATGTCTTCCAGAAAGACATCTTTGTAGTCCTGCAAAATGTTAGTGACGGCAGGTGGCAAAGAAGAAGGTATATCCTCAAATGAAAACAAAGCATCTTTGTAAAGTAATGCATAGCAAACAGAATTACTAGCATCTAGTTCATTCATATCATATTTGGTAGCAAGAAAACAAGCACCTTTTAATTTAATTTCTTTATTTTTCACATGAGCAGATTTAGGTTCTTTCTTTTTATGTTGCTCAAGCTCTTTTGCTACAATCTGATTCTCACTCTTAGCATCCGCTAGGCATTTCTCTCTACTAGCTCTAGCAAGGTCATCTTTAATAATTTGTTCAGGAGTCATAGGATGCAACACAATTTTTCTTCCCTTGAACATGAGAGAGTATTGATTATTCCTACCATGATGCGCACAATCAGTATCATATTGCCAAGGTCTTCCTAATAGTAATGAACAAGCTTGCATAGGGACAACATCGCAATCAACATAATCATGGTACGAACCCATAGAAAAATGTACTCTCACCATCCGTGTTACCTTCAATTTACCACTGTTGTTGAACCACTAAATATGATATGGGTGTGGATGAGGTTTAGTCGACAAAGCAAGCTTCTCCACCATATCCATACTCGCCAAATTGTTGCAACTCCCCCCATCAACAATTATGCGAATCAAGCGTTCTTTGACAACGCCCTTGATTTGGAACAAGTTATGGCGCTGGTTTTGATCGGCATGAGACACTTGAGCACTTAGTACGCGTTGCACTATAATGCTCAAATACTTGTCGGCATCTTCGGCGCCAACATGCTCCTCCTCATGTTCAGATTCATCATCATGTCCTGCAGGATCGTTTGCAAGCATAGCATATGTTTCATCATCAAAGTCACTAGCGGAGGAATACCCACCATCATCGCGTATAATCAATACACGCTTGCTTGGACAGTCCCGTATCATGTGTCCATAGCCTTTGCAACGATGGCATTGAACGTCCCTCGTTCGTCCTGTCGAAGCAACCGAAGAGGAGGTTTTTGCAGAAAGTTGTGGTGCTGATTTGTGTGCTTCGGAAACTCGTGGCGCCGAATTTGACGTAGTAGAGCGCTGCTTGTTGTTGGAGGGTAATGGTGGGGGCACCACATTGGATGAAGAAGGTGTGCGCGGTGTCCATGAATTTGTGCGACCTGTAGACGGATTAGATCGCATTCTCGTCTGACGTCCCTGCAATTCACGTTCAGCTTTGCAAGCAAGATGAAACAATCTAGTAATGGAGTTGTAATCTTTGTAATCAAGGATGTCTTGAATTTCTCGATTCAAGCCTCCCACAAACCTAGCCATTGATGCCTCCTCATCCTCAACTGACCCATAGCGCAGCATACCAATTTGTAATTCCTGATAGTATTCTTCCACAGATTTTGCACCTTGTTGTAAGCGTTGCAGTTTATTTAACAAATCACGAGCATAATATGAGGGAACAAATCGATGGCGCATAAGTAATTTTAAAGCCTCCCAAGTGTTAGGTATGTTGTTGGGTTGTTGTCGGCAATGTTCTTTCCACCAAATAGAAGCAAAGTCGGTAAATTCAATAATAGCCGCTCTAACTCGTCTATTCTCAGGAAAGTCATGGCAAGCAAATTTTTGATCAACAGCTAGTTCCCAATCAAGATAACCATCAGGATCATATTTACCATTAAAAGGAGGCATAGTGAATTTAACCTTAGCATAAGCATCATCGTGGTCACTGTAACACCCCAGGACCCACAATGCCCTGGGATGCCACTAATACTACTCTACAGCTAGTCAATTTATAAAAATAAAATAAACTAGCAACAATACTAAGCAAGATAGTATAAGCGGAAGCGTAAACAACTAATAAATAACAGAATAATAAGAGCAAATTAATATTCATAATCAACTTAAACATAATAACCAAAGGGACGGTTCCAAAATAACATTAATAAGTTGAAACATACATCAATAAGATAACTAAGCAAAAGACTAGAATTCTTCCAACTTTATTTCAGCATTAAGTTTATAATACAAGTGCATCAGTGTGGTGCCGCTCTACCCTTCCCAATGCATGCTCAAAGTCCACACAGAGGGAGGGGAAGCAAGAGTGAGATAAAAATCTCAACAAGCAAACTGCTTAACAAGTTATTCAAACTACAAGCAATTTAAACATCATCATTATAATTCCATACATCCACAATTACAATTTATGTTCATAATTATTAAACCACCATAAACTCTCATGAATCATACCTCTTAAGTTTCAGATTTAAATAGCATATGAATGCAATCATTTTATCCCGTATTAAATACAAAAGAAACATTTATTCCTCCACAAAACTCAAAAGATTAATCAACAACATTTAATCTTCCATAATTAACAACGTATATATTCTTGACCTCAATTCAGTACCAATGACGGTATAACATTGACAATTTGTTCATGATTGACTACTTTAAATCCTCAACCACTACCACTACTGATGGGAACGGGGTCCCGATCTTCCAACAGGTTCTGGGTATGTTCGATTTGGTGGAGGCACGACACAAATCGATCCGGCTTCTGAACGACACGTTCCAAACCCCGCAATCGCAGCACCACGTCTCCTCAGGTTATCAACCGTGCGCTGCCCAGTTGACCTTGCCAAGAAGGCTAATCCTCGCCTGCGAATCGAAGAACACAAGCAAGAACAAGGAAGAACACAACCAAATTGCAGATATATTGATGAAGCACTCGAAAATTGGGGTTTCACAAACCGATGACGGCGAAACTGTTCAAAGACAGAATTAATCTAAGCAAAATCCAACCCTAATGGTGGGGGTGGTGGCTGTATATAAAGGAGTAAGGGGCGTGCAAAACCCCTGGACGCGTCCTTAATGGACTCCAACACGATACAAAGCCGAACGGCCCAAAAGACGGTGTCGCAGCACCCTGACAGATTCTGGACGTCCACTTGTTTCGATGATTCCCGTTGACTCAGAAGGAATTTTGATGTGAGACCAGATCCATTGGAAAGGTTATCTTCTCAGATTTCCATACATATGTGGAACGTCCAAAACGGAGTCCGGATGCGATCTGGGCGTCCGTTTTAGTGCGGCCTGGTCCTGGACTCCGAATTGGATTCGAAGTCGGTTTGAGTTGGACATCCAACATGATTCGTCCGCCCTTGCTGGACTTGTGCGCCTCGTAGCCCTTCTCCAAGTACTTCTTGATCCTCTCCATGGTTCCTAATCATAATTAAATCATTAGGTAGCAATCGATTCTCAAATGAACCAAAAGAAGTACTTAGGAACGAGCTCACATGTAAATTCAATTGTCGGGCGCGAGCTCTAGTGATTGATCCTTGAATATCAAGTGGAGGAGTGTTGTGTATATCCGAAGAAGTGATGTCCTCATCATCCTCCCCCTCTTGAAGCGGAGTTGTCCTCAACTCAGTCTCATCTTCTTCTCCCAAGCATGGCTTCAAATCTGAAATGTTAAAGGTGGGACTAACCCCAAACTCGGGAGGCAACTCAAGTTTATATGCATTATCATTTATCTTCTCAACTATCTTAAAAGGACCAGCAGCTCTAGGCATCAATTTTGACTTTCTTAACTCAGGAAATCTATCCTTTCGCAAGTGCAACCAAACAAAATCACCCGGTTCAAGTTTAACTTCCTTCTACCTTTACTACCAGTAATCCTATATTTTTCATTCATCTTTTCAATGTTTGCCTTAGTAGTCTCATGCATTTTGAGAATAAAATCAGCACGCCCCTTAGCATCATTATGAACTCTCTCACTAGTAGGCAAAGGTAAAATATCAATAGGGCACGGGATTGAATCCATACACTACCGAAAAGGACTTACCTTGGTGGTGGAGTATTCCGCTCGATTATATGCGAACTCAACATGCGGCAAACACTCTTCCCATAGCTTCAAATTGTTCTTCAAAATAGCTCTCAACATGGTAGATAATGTGCGGTTCACCACCTCGGTTTGGCCATCAGTTTGTGGGTGACATGTGGTGAGAACAACAACTTTGTACCCAACTTGTTCCATAGAGTACGCCAAAAGTGACTCAAGAACTTGGCATCACGATCTGAAACAATAGTAGAAGGCATACCATGCAAACGAACTATCTCTTTGAAAAGAGGTCAGCAATATGAACGGCATCATCGGTTTTATGACATGGGATAAAGTGAGCCATCTTAGAAAACGATCCACAACAACAAAATGCTATCCCTTCCCTCTTAGTCCTGGGCAACCCTAAAACAAAGTCCATAGAAATATCTCCCACGGAATAGAAGGAACAGAAGTGGCATATATAAACCATGTGGATTCAAGCGAGACTTAGCTTTTTGACATGTAGTGCAGCGAGCCACAAACCGCTCAACATCTCGCCTCATCTTTGGCCAAAAGAAGTGTGTGGTCGAACGTCCTCCGCCTTCTTAGCACCAAAATGTCCCATCAAACCGCCTCCATGCGCCTCCTGCAACAACAAAAGACGAACGGATCCAACTGGAATGCATAGGCGGTTAGCTCTAAACAAAACCCATCATTGATCACGAATTTATTCCATGCTTGTCCTCTTTACAATGCAACAACACATCCTTAAAATCAGCATCAAAAGCATATTGTTCTTTAATAGTTTCAAGACCAAAATGCGACAATCAAGTTGAGACAACATGGTATAGCGCCTAGACAAAGCATCGAGAATCACATTATCCTTCCCTTTCTTGTGTTTAATGACATAAGGAAAAGATTCAATAAATTCAACCCACTTAGCATGTCTACGATTCAAATTGGTTTGACTACGAATATGCTTAAGTGATTCATGATCGAATGAATGACAAATTCTTTAGGCCATAAATAGTGTTGCCACGCCTCTAAAGAACGAACAAGAGCATACAATTCTTTATCATACGTGGAATAATTAAGAACAGGACCATTCAATTTTTCGCTAAAGTAGGCAACAGGTTTGCCTTCTTGCATCAAAACACCACCAATACCAATTCCGCTAGCATCACATTCGAGTTCAAAAGTCTTACCAAAATCCGGAAGTTGGAGCAATGGTGCGTGCGTAAGCTTGTCCTTCAAAAGATTAAAGGACTCCTCTTGTGATGGCCCCCAATGGAACACAACTCCCTTCTTTGTCAACTCAATCAACGGTGTCGCAATGGAGCTGAATTCTTTGACAAAGCGGCGATAAAATCCTGCAAGGCCAAGAAAACTCCGCACTTGGGAGACTGTCGTGGGCGTGGGCCAACTCCATATCGCCTCCACCTTGGCTCTATCAACCTCAATTCCCTGTGGAGTCACAACATAGCCAAGAAAAGAGACTCGATCCGTGCAAAAGGTGCACTTCTTAAGGTTACCAAACAAACGTGCATCTCTCAAAGTATTAAAAACAGCACGTAAGTGAGTCGAATGTTCATCCATGGACTTGCTATAAATCAAGATATCATCAAAGTAAACGACCACAAATTTGCCAATGAAAGGACGTAAAACCTCGTTCATTAATCTCATGAAAGTGCTAGGTGCATTAGTTAAACCAAAAGGCATGACTAACCACTCATACAAGCCGAACTTAGTTTTAAAAGCAGTTTTCCATTCATCGCCAAGTTTCATTCTTATTTGGTGGTATCCACTACGCAAGTCAATCTTTGTGAAAATTATAGCACCACACATCTCATCAAGCATGTCGTCTAGCCTAGGAATAGGATGACGATACCGTATAGTAATGTTGTTAATGGCTCTACAATCTACACACATACGCCAAGAACCATCTTTTTTGGGAACCAAAAGAACAGAACAACACAAGGACTAAGGCTCTCACGTGCGTACTCCACGGTCCAAAAGGTCTTGGACTTGGCGCTGAATCTCCTTAGTCTCTTCGGATTGGTCCCAGACGCCGCACGGTTTGGCAAGCTCGCTCTAGGATCAAATCAACTGGTGCTCAATCCCTCGAATGGGTGGAAGTCCTGGAGGTATCTCATCAGGGAAAACATCTCTAAACTCCTGCAAAGTGACAGGAGCAGGCAACGTGCAAGGCATATTATCAAGAGAAAATAAAGCATCTTTGCACACAAAAGCATAGCATGTATCATTAACATCATCAATTGCAGCAAGGTCTGATTTTGTGGCAAGCATAACAGAATTTTTCAAATGGAGTACTTGCTGTTTTTCAGTTTTATCATGTTCCTTTGGATCATTAGCAGCAGCTCTCGCCCTATCGGCCTCTATAATTTCAGTGGGGTCAAAGGCGGTAAAGTAACTTTCTTTTCTTATGCATAAAAGTGTATGTGTTACTACTACCATGGTGTAAAGCATCATTATCAAATTCCCAAGGTCGACCCAATAAAAGAGAGCATGCTTGCATGGGAACCACATCACAATCAACATGATCAACATAAGCACCAATGGAAAAATGGACTCGGCATGTTTGCGTTACCTTAGCTTTTCCAGAGTCATTTAACCATTGAATATGGTATGGATGTGGATGCGGTCGCGTGGTCAAGCCAAGCTTCTTGACCAAGTCAGAACTCACCAAGTTGTTGCAACTTCCTCCATCAATGATGACACATGCACGCCGGTTCTTGATTGCAAAGAAGGTCTGAAACAAATTATGGCGTTGAAGTTTATCGGGTTGTTGTGCCTGTGTGCTGAGGACGCGCTGCACAATGATGCTCCGTAGCGTCGCTGTGGACGCCCCACCAAGGACGAGGTCGTCAACACCACCGCTAATGTCGTCCGAGGCAGCAGCAACATCATCATCCTCGCCGACATCCGGCGTCTGATGTAACCTCCATCTTCGTGGCGATGTATGCCCGTTGGCTAGGGCAATTCTTTTGCACATGACCAAGCCCATGGCAGCGGTGGCACTGAATGCCGGAGGAGCGGCCCGTTGAAGCCACGGAAGAAGAACTCTTGGCTGGACCCTGCAAAGAATTTTTTGTAGAATCTGCAAGGCGAGTCGTGGAAGGTGGCTTCGGTGGCGCTGCTGCCATCTTGTTCACAGGTGGTGTAGGAGAACGAAAACTCGAAGAAGACTGGGGCAGTCCCGTCGATGTAGTCGTTCGCGGCGTGTAGAAGGGTCGTCCGGTGCGTGCCTTAGCTGATTCTGTGCGTCCCTGCAATTCTTTTTCTGCAAGCATAGCAAGGTGGAACAACTGGTTGACAGTAGTAAATTCTTTATAATCAACAATGTCCTGAATTTCACGCCGTAACCCCCCGTAGAAACGACAAATCTTATCCTCCGTGTCCTCAACAACCCCACAACGCACCATACCCTTTTGAAGCTCAGCATAATAGTCTTGAATGTAACTATCACCTTGTTCTAAGCGCTGCAATTTTTTTCTCAATTCAAGTTTATATGAGGGAGGAACAAAACGATTACGCATAGCTTCTTTTAAGCGCTCCCATGTATCGGGTTGTAGCGCATGGTACTTAGTTCATTCCACCAGATAATAGCAAAGTCCTTAAACTCACTAGTAGCTTGTCTAACTCTATGTTGCTCAGGAACTAAGTGAGAGTTAAACTTCTGCTCTACCGTCATCTCCCAATCTAGATATATTTCAACATCATAAAGACCAGAAAAAGATGGAATGGTAAACTTGACTTTAGCAAAAGGATCGTCGTTACCATGACGGTTCTGGTTATTACCTCCCATACCATGTCGGTTTTGCTGAAGACGCCGACGTAGTCGTGCATCTTGTGTCGCCCGCTGATCAATGTTGCCATCTGTATCATGCAGTGTGTCATCATCATGATGATGGCCGTCATTGACAGGTGGCAGGCGTGCCTCCAATGTGTCTATCCGACCAGTGAGGTCAGCCATCCGCCGCTCCACCCGCTCAATGCCTTCCGTGGTGTTCAACTGGGTAATGGCGGCGACGATGGTGTCTAATCTCGCGCCGAGATCAGTGAGTGAAGCGTTTTGTTTGTCGAGCGCAGCTTGTAGCTGGCCGCGACTAACACACTCGTTGAAATCGACCGGTGTCCCGTCCTCTTCGTTTCCTGCCATGGTTAGTGGAAATACAGGGAAAACAAAAGGATGATCCCTATCAACTACAAAGGAAGGGAAGTGGAAACCCGCAAAGGAAGTGGCTTACCAAGCTCTTACAAGTGTGCTTACCAAAGCAATGTGGTACAACCGGTGGTCGGTTCGTGATACCTTGTCGGCGTGGTACGATTGCAAGGTCAAAACTGCTATTCGTAAGTAGATATATGGAGTTTGGAAGGCCAAATATGTCGTGGAACACAAATCAATAACAGATAGTAATGCTGAATAAATGTCCAAAGTATGGTCCTAGTTGCTGGCCTAAATGTGTCCTATATCAAGTATGAGATGATGAACAAGGAGTCAAGAACAGAATATGAAAGCAACGACAGCAACAAAGATGGCCAGGCACTGAGAAGCTCAATTCAGCATAAGCACAAAACAAATAAATTGTTGGCACCTAAAACTGTGCTCTGTCAGTTTATCATACTTTTTTTTTTTTTTGCGGCCAAGGATAGCACTCTCTCTCCTCTCTACTATAGCCGAAATTTTTCTTTTTTTGTATTTTTTTATATTTTTTCACAAAGCAGAGCACAGAAATAGGAACCACACAAAGTTGCAACTCAATCGTGGCCTCACGTAAATTAATGAATGTGTCAGAAACTCGGTGATTCAATTTCGAGCGAGTACTACACTTTCCAGGCCGAATTTGGAAAATAAATTACCGAACCCGACGAAGTTGGGGAGTTTCGGATGTAAAATTTAATTTCACCTAATTTCAAAAAAAAAGCAACTGATTTCGAGTCCGTATGCAAAAGTTATGGCCGTTTGAAGATGGACCTCCAAGTTATGGTTGCTGTGGGGGTGAAAACGAAGACAGAGGGTGGAAAACGCGATGTGTGACGGCTAGGGTTTGAAGGGTGGTAGCGGAAGGAATACAACTCGAACAAAACACGATCTAAACCAGCAACACAACTCGACTAAGGACACAAACTCAACACTACGGACTCTAGAATCAACTTGTGCAAAGGCTAAACGAGATCTAGGACAGGAAACAACCTATGACTACAATTTTTGTAGGGCTTTTCATGGACTCTAGGACGAAACCGAAAATAACAAAGGAGGGTAACTCAACCGGAGGAACACCTGAAGCTCTGATTACCACTTGATGGGAACGGGGTCCCGATCTTCCAATAGGTTCTGGGTATGTTCGATTTGGTGGAGGCGCGACACAAATCGATCCGGCTTCCGAACGACACGTTCCAAACCCCGCAATCGCAGCACCACGTCTCCTCAGGTTATCAACCGTGCGCTGCCCAGTTGACCTTGCCAAGAAGGCTAATCCTCGCCTGCGAATCGAAGAACACAAGCAAGAACAAGGAAGAACACAACCAAATTGCAGATATATTGATGAAGCACTCGAAAATTGGGGTTTCACAAACCGATGACGGCGAAACTGTTCAAAGACAGAATTAATCTAAGCAAAACCCAACCCTAATGGTGGGGGTGGTGGCTGTATATAAAGGAGTAAGGGGCATGCAAAACCCCTGGACGTGTCCTTACTGGACTCCAACACGATACAAAGCCGAACGGCCCAAAAGACGGTGTCGCAGCACCCTGACAGATTCTGGACGTCCACTTGTTTCGACGATTCCCGTTGACTCAGAAGGAATTTTGATGTGAGACCAGATCCATTGGAAAGGTTATCTTCTCAGCTTTCCATACATATGTGGAACGTCCAAAACGGAGTCCGGATGCGATCTGGGCGTCCGTTTTAGTGCGGCCTGGTCCTGGACTCCGAATTGGATTCGAAGTCGGTTTGAGTTGGACATCCAACATGATTCGTCCGCCCTTGCTGGACTTGTGCGCCTCGTAGCCCTTCTCCAAGTACTTCTTGATCCTCTCCATGGTTCCTAATCATAATTAAATCATCAGGTAGCAATCGATTCTCAAATGAACCAAAAGAAGTACTTAGGAACGAGCTCACATGTAAATTCAATTGTCGGGCGCGAGCTCTAGTGATTGGTCCTTGAATATCAAGTGGAGGAGTGTTGTGTATATCCGAAGAAGTGATGTCCTCATCAACTACCAAAGGCAATAAAACATATGTATGACATATTTCAATACTATATTACTTCTCATATCCACAATTACTATAAACAAGTAAAGTAAGAGAAAGGAGTTTATGCCACCAGCACAATCACACAAGGGACGAACCACATTTCAAGATCACAACCGCAACCTTCATTCCGTCAATAGCTCACAAGAACCAATTCCACATTACAACTATGAAGTTGTACATTCCACAAAATAACTTCACCACATTAGATTGCATATGTATGCAAATGATCATTCCACAATGCAATGCATATGAATGCATATGAATGCTCATGCTATGCTCCACATTACTCTTGCCAGGGCAGGAAGTGCGATGTATCGTATTTCGGCAATATACGAATGCTTCCCGCGGGCGAAGAGGTGCGTCGTATTACGGCAATATACGACGATGTACCGGTACGGTCGCGGCTATAAGCGGCGACATCCACATACAAAGGACATGATATGACATGAGTGATATGAATGATAAGATAGTTCATTAATCACATTAATTCATCCGCAAGGAGCATTATCATGCTCACAACATATCCACATCCACCACATGCTAATTTCATGATCAACATTATAACATTAAGCAAGAATTACACAATTAAAATATCATGCAATCATGGCAATTGTATCAAATTACGATAATGATGTAAACTGAAAGTAATATGAACAACAGGTTAAACGGTAGCAACCACCGCTACGTTTACTTGCCTCAATCCGATGAAGCGACGAACCACAAAAATCAAGAGCGCTCAGGGACAAGACCACCTGTCCATAAGACACCTCTCAGCACTCAACCACAGCATACAAACATGACATAAATATATAAAACAACGCTAGAGACCCGAACCCGCGAAAACTCCTCTCCGCTCCACAATTCAACATTTTAATCTCTGCAGCAGCGCTGCTTCTTAATTTTGTATCTTTAAAAATATAGATCAAAAAATAGCAAATAATACCTCTCTGGATTCATGACTTAAAAACCTACAATTTTCATGGAGAACACCTATTTTTATTTTAACCACAGCTAGGAGTAATTTAATGCCCAAAACAGAGGAAGAACTCTGCTCTGGCAGATTGGGCAGCCGCGTTCAAACGCGTGCCCACGACAGCACAGAGGCCTAAAAATTCCCAAATTTATACAGAAGCTAGATATCTAAATTATCTACAACTTTCCAAACTACAGCCAAGGCCAGAAAATTTGTTTACTATTTTTAAACCCCGGATTACAGTCGGACTGTACCAATCCGTCCGCCTGCCGGACAGCGATATTGCCGACTCCGTATATCCCAGATCCTATGGTATAAATATTTTAGAAAAATACAGTAGATACATATGGAAATTATCTACAACTTTCCTTTTGGGGATACCCGCAGGAAAATTCGTTTACTAATTTTAAACTCTGGTTTACCGTCGGGCTGTACCGATCTGTCCGCTTGCCGGACAGCGGAATTGTCGACCCCGTATCTCCCAGATCCCTTGGTAGAAACATTTGAAAAAAATACAAGAGATAGATCTGGAAGTCCTCTACAATTTTACTTTTGGGGAGATCCGCAGGAAAATTCGTTTTCTAGATCAAAACTGTGAGACAATCCGCGCTGCGCGAATAGATCTAAAACCAATCCGCGACAAAATTCTAATCGGGCAATTGATCAAATATCTACCATCAAATTCCATGCCAAGAACCCTAATAAATCCATAAAACAGAGGATTTAGGATGGGGAAAAATTACCTAGATGAAGAATTCCCAATTTTTCCTCCTTCTTCTTCTTCTTCTTCTCCTTCTCCTTCTCCTTCCTCTCTTCCCTTTCTTTTCTTCCTTGGCACCATGGCAGCAGCAAGGGGGGAGAAGGGGGGCCAAGGGGTGGTGGTGGCTGGTTTGGGGTGGAAAGAGGGGAGGGGCCAAGGGAGGGGGTTTATAAAGAGGGGTGCTAGGGTTTGGGAGGGGGTACGGGCCCCCATTTGGGCTGACTGGCCCAAAGTGGCTGGCCCACCCCTCCGGACAGCCCAAAATATCCAAATTAATTATTTTAATTTATTTAATTCATTTTACAATATTCTACAATTTATATTTTTCCCTTCCCGCGATTTTCCGAAAAACCGGCGATTCCGCGATTGATTTAAAATCTTATGTCATAACGACGTTCGGGATATTACATTCTCCCCACCTAAAAAGGATTCGTCCTCAAATCTCGCTCCTCAACCCACGAGACAAAAAGAACAATCAGAGAAAGAACAACCAAAGAATAGAGCATCCCAAGGATAGAACATCGCAAGGGAACAACGACTACGGGTTCTCACCCACCTTGAAGAACTCGGGTCCTTCTTCTACATTTGAACTTCAAGCTCTCACGTCAACTCCCGCTCGGACTGATTCATCAAGAGGGCCTCAACCTCGACTCCGTCGAGTCCACGACATGTGCGGGACAACGCCGAGCACCCGTAACTCCTCTGCCGGCTCTGAGAGGCCAACAGATCCTGTCTTTCTTGCATAATTCCCCGCCACAATTATCAAGCCACTATCTAATAACATACTCCTTCTTAGAAAAATATTTTTCTTTATTTATTATAATCGGGATAATATATTGTACCCCTTTTAAAGAATTCAACCACACATTCCACTCATAACATTTCTTGAAGCACAAACAATAACTGTTACAAATGTAACACAACCACAAGAAGAATGAAGTATTCTCAAGCAACACACTAGCAACCGCTTTCCTTCAAAGGACCACGGTCCAAATAAAATCATTCATAACAAAACCATTCACACTCTCTAAATAGACATTTGGAGAATCCACACTACACAAGCCAAGAGTGAAAATCACTCGACAAACCAATTCAATCATTTTCTTTTCCTAACTGGAATAGATCACACCACAACATATAACAACTCAGTTTTGCAGATGACTTCTGCCATAACACACAGTTCACACAAGAATCAAGAGAGCATATTACTGCTCGAGATATTATTAACTTTTCAATCCATTCCCTTTGAAAATTTAACTTCCTTGAACCAAGGATTTACAAATCATCGCCCAACACATTCACTAGATGCCATACACCTCTTAAAATACTTTGCGACCCAAATTAATTACCCCTTTCTTAGAGAGGCAAAAGAAGTAAATTTCAGCACAAGGAAGATGTTACCATCCTCAATAAACACAAGACTAGAAGAAATAGCAATAAATCTTGGACAACAAAAGATCTTGGACAACAAAAGATAAGATCACAAACAAGGCACATGCCTCCTCAAGAAGAAAACCAAATCTCAACAAATAAGAGTACAATATTGCCATTCGAGCTCAAGAAGCTCTTATGCGGTGAATATATTGCCATTTGAGCTCAAGTAACTCTTATGCGGCGAGAATAAGAAGTCAAATACATCTCAAAAAGAAACGCACAACTTGACTTCAACCTCCAATATTTTTACCAAACTTTTCTTTTAACAAAGAGAACAACATTCTTTGATTACGGTATTACCTTAACAGATCCAACAAAAGAGATTTGAAGACTACAACACATTAATTCTTTTTAAGAACTAATAAAACCTCTCAACACGACACTTTGCTTAAAACAATTTCAGCTACCACATAAGTCATGAGATCAAAAGATCGCGCACGCAAATATCAAAACTATTGATTTAAATAGTATCATGGAAGTTATCAAATTCTTTTATTTATAGAACATTCAACATTATCATCACAACCACCTACTGACCATCATACTAACATCAGAATAATACATTCTTAACCAGCATCATCATATCCACTAATCATGTCATAAACTTTTCCAAAAGAAACACAAGAAATCACTTCATCATGTTTCTATTATCTAGATAAGATTGCGACTATTTAATCTAGGAAATTGTAGTGCATAAGCCACCATATTAAAGCAAAGCTCTTAAACAAGATGATGCTAGAACATGGCAATCTCACAAAACATGCTAGTATAAATCTCTCATCAAATTTTATACATTCAATTCTTATTGATGCTCAACTCTAATTTAGCACACATTGATTGTACTCTAGGCATTACTAGAAATAGTTGATTATTATTTTATCATAACAACATTCATGATCTAACTCTATTTACAATCATAAAACAATTATGAATATAGATTCAATATTTCTCCTTACGTTCCGAAATTAGAACGGAATAACTCTAATCTTCAATAATACCATATTTGCAAGACAAGATTCTACAAGTTAATACATCGACCTTCATCTATTTCTTTATACATATTTCAACAATTAAGCATGGTGAAAGATAGATGAATCTAGCAATTGTACATGCTCATAAAGTATCTAAATAAATGACAGGTTAAAGGTTAATATCACCAAGGCAATATTCCAACACCTCCTTACGTAATGATTCCAAACAGTCAGATTAATTACTAGAGACAAAATAATTCAATTTATCCAATCATGATAGAAATTTAAGCAATCATAATAATCATTGCAATTCTTTTGCACACTCCTCAATAACTCCATGAGTTCTAATCATAAATAGACAAATTCTTAATCATAGTTCTTCAAGAAACTATTACAAGGCAATATCAAATTAATAAACTATACCTCCGAGGATGCTAATTAAAATTAATTATGCAGATGCTAACATCTCAACTTGATAATTCATACCTTATGAATTAGTTTATATGATTACCACTTTCCACTTAAGCATAGCAATACACCATGAAGGGTTTTAACACTCTCCCTCAGAGAGGAGTGAAAATAAACTTCAACACTCGAAATAATCTAAAAGAAATGCATAGATCCAATGTTTTAACATATTAATGAGTTTGCAACATAAATCCTTCTTTAATAAAAATACCAAGCGAACCAAAGAGTCACGATTCACAACAAGGCAAAACTTCTGAAGGGAACATCCTTACAAATCAACAATATTCACAAGGAGCAAAAGTGTCTCAAAGGTTCCGAAAAGAAACAATAATTGTTTCAAAGAACAGGTAGAGACCAATTGCAAAACAACAATGCAATGAACCACAAACTCAAGAGAAATTTATTACTGCAATAGGCCAAGAATTGGCCAGAATCAACTTAAGGAAGATAACAATATTTCTAAAGAAACTCACTCACAAATCTCGCAATTAAGTTACTGAGATAACTTCATCGCTAATCCCCATGCTACAAACAGTGGTATAACCTGGCAAATACCAAGGCAGCAAAAACAATCTCTACATATTATCATTAACAATTCTCACTCATAACAGTCATAGGAGCAAATCATAATCATACAAGATCATCTCTTAACATAAATCATTATTGCAACATGTCAAAAGTATAAATGCAATGCTTGACCCATCCCATCCTACTGTGTAAGTGTGTCAATTTAATAGTTTAATTACCACGGACCTAAAGCCCGCTCTGATACCAACTGTAACACCCCAGGACCCACAATGCCCTGGGATGCCACTAATACTACTCTACAGCTAGTCAATTTATAAAAATAAAATAAACTAGCAACAATACTAAGCAAGATAGTATAAGCGGAAGCGTAAACAACTAATAAATAACAGAATAATAAGAGCAAATTAATATTCATAATCAACTTAAACATAATAACCAAAGGGACGGTTCCAAAATAACATTAATAAGTTGAAACATACATCAATAAGATAACTAAGCAAAGACTAGAATTCTTCCAACTTTATTTCAGCATTAAGTTTATAATACAAGTGCATCAGTGTGGTGCCGCTCTACCCTTCCCAATGCATGCTCAAAGTCCACCTGTAGGGGAGGGGAAGCAAGAGTGAGATAAAATCTCAGCAAGCAAACTGTTTAACAAGTTATTCAAACTATAAGCAATTTAAACATCATCATTATAATTCCATACATCCACAATTACAATTTATGTTCATAATTATTAAACCACCATAAACTCTCATGAATCATACCTCTTAAGTTTCAGATTTAATTAGCATATGAATGCAATCATTTTATCCCGTATTAAATACAAAAGAAACATTTATTCCTCCACAAAACTCAAAAGATTAATCAACAACATTTAATCTTCCATAATTAACAACGATATATTCTCGACCTCAATTCAAGTACCAATGACGGTATAACATTGACAATTTGTTCATGATTGACTACTTTAAATCCTCAACCACTACCACTACCAAAGGCAATAAAACATATGTATGACATATTTCAATACTATATTACTTCTCATATCCACAATTACTATAAACAAGTAAAGTAAGAGAAAGGAGTTTATGCCACCAGCACAATCACACAAGGGACGAACCACATTTCAAGATCACAACCACAACCTTCATTCCGTCAATAGCTCACAAGAACCAATTCCACATTACAACTATGAAGTTGTACATTCCACAAAATAACTTCACCACATTAGATTGCATATGTATGCAAATGATCATTCCACAATGCAATGCATATGAATGCATATGAATGCTCATGCTATGCTCCACATTACTCTTGCCGGGCGGAAGTGCGATGTATCGTATTTCGGCAATATACGAATGCTTCCATGGGCGAAGAGGTGCGTCAGACACGGCAATATACGACGATGTGCAGATGCGGTCGCGGCTATAAGCGGCGACATCCACATACAAAGGACATGATATGACATGAGTGATATGAATGATAAGATAGTTCATTAATCACATTAATTCATCCGCAAGGAGCATTATCATGCTCACAACATATCCACATCCACCACATGCTAATTTCATGATCAACATTATAACATTAAGCAAGAATTACACAATTAAAATATCATGCAATCATGGCAATTGTATCAAATTACGATAATGATGTAAACTGAAAGTAATATGAACAACAGGTTAAACGGTAGCAACCACCGCTACGTTTACTTGCCTCAATCCGATGAAGCGACGAACCACAAAAATCAAGAGCGCTCAGGGACAAGACCACCTGTCCATAAGACACCTCTCAGCACTCAACCACAGCATACAAACATGACATAAATATATAAAACAACGCTAGAGACCCGAACCCGCGAAAACTCCTCTCCGCTCCACAATTCAACATTTTAATCTCTGCAGCAGCGCTGCTTCTTAATTTTGTATCTTTAAAAATATAGATCAAAAAATAGCAAATAATACCTCTCTGGATTCATGACTTAAAAACCTACAATTTTCATGGAGAACACCTATTTTTATTTTAACCACAGCTAGGAGTAATTTAATGCCCAAAACAGAGGAAGAACTCTGCTCTGGCAGATTGGGCAGCCGCGTTCAAACGCGTGCCCACGACAGCACAGAGGCCTAAAAATTCCCAAATTTATACAGAAGCTAGATATCTAAATTATCTACAACTTTCCAAACTACAGCCAAGGCCAGAAAATTTGTTTACTATTTTTAAACCCCGGATTACAGTCGGACTGTACCAATCCGTCCGCCTGCCGGACAGCGATATTGCCGACTCCGTATATCCCAGATCCTATGGTATAAATATTTTAGAAAAATACAGTAGATACATATGGAAATTATCTACAACTTTCCTTTTGGGGATACCCGCAGCAAAATTCGTTTACTAATTTTAAACTCTGGTTTACCGTCGGGCTGTACCGATCTGTCCGCTTGCCGGACAGCGGAATTGTCGACCCCGTATCTCCCAGATCCCTTGGTAGAAACATTTGAAAAAAATACAAGAGATAGATCTGGAAGTCCTCTACAATTTTACTTTTGGGAGATCCGCAGGAAAATTCGTTTTCTAGATCAAAACTGTGAGACAATCCGCGCTGCGCGAATAGATCTAAAACCAATCCGCGACAAAATTCTAATCGGGCAATTGATCAAATATCTACCATCAAATTCCATGCCAAGAACCCTAATAAATCCATAAAACAGAGGATTTAGGATGGGGAAAAATTACCTAGATGAAGAATTCCCCAATTTTTCCTCCTCTTCTTCTTCTTCTTCTTCTCCTTCTCCTTCTCCTTCCTCTCTTCCCTTTCTTTTCTTCCTTGGCACCATGGCAGCAGCAAGGGGGGAGAAGGGGGGCGCCCAAGGGGTGGTGGTGGCTGGTTTGGGGTGGAAAGAGGGGAGGGGCCAAGGGAGGGGGTTTATAAAGAGGGGTGCTAGGGTTTGGGAGGGGGTACGGGCCCCCATTTGGGCTGACTGGCCCAAAGTGGCTGGCCCACCCCTCCGGACAGCCCAAAATATCCAAATTAATTATTTTAATTTATTTAATTCATTTTACAATATTCTACAATTTATATTTTTCCTTCCCGATTTTCCAAAAACCGCGATTCCGCGATTGATTTAAAATCTTATGTCATAACGACGTTCGGGATATTACATTCTCCCCACCTAAAAGGATTCGTCCTCAAATCTCGCTCCTCAACCCACGAGACAAAAGAACAATCGAGAAAGAACAACCAAAGAATAGAGCATCCCAAGGATAGAACATCGCAAGGAACAACGACTACGGGTTCTCACCCACCTTGAAGAACTCGGGTCCTTCTTCTACATTTGAACTTCAAGCTCTCACGTCAACTCCCGCTCGGACTGATTCATCAAGAGGGCCTCAACCTCGACTCCGTCGAGTCCACGACATGTGCGGGACAACGCCGAGCACCGTAACTCCTCTGCCCGGCTCGAGAGGCCAACAGATCCTGTCTTTCTTGCATAATTCCCGCCACAATTATCAAGCCACTATCTAATAACATACTCCTTCTTAGAAAAATATTTTTCTTTATTTATTATAATCGGGATAATATATTGTACCCCTTTTAAAGAATTCAACCACACATTCCACTCATAACATTTCTTGAAGCACAAACAATAACTGTTACAAATGTAACACAACCACAAGAAGAATGAAGTATTCTCAAGCAACACACTAGCAACCAGCTTTCCTTCAAAGGACCACGGTCCAAATAAAATCATTCATAACAAAACCATTCACACTCTCTAAATAGACATTTGGAGAATCCACACTACACAAGCCAAGAGTGAAAATCACTCGACAAACCAATTCAATCATTTTCTTTTCCTAACTAGAATAGATCACACCACAACATATAACAACTCAGTTTTGCAGATGACTTCTGCCATAACACACAGTTCACACAAGAATCAAGAGAGCATATTACTGCTCGAGATATTATTAACTTTTCAATCCATTCCCTTTGAAAATTTAACTTCCTTGAACCAAGGATTTACAAATCATCGCCCAACACATTCACTAGATGCCATACACCTCTTAAAATACTTTGCGACCCAAATTAATTACCCCTTTCTTAGAGAGGCGAAAGAAGTAAATTTCAGCACAAGGAAGATGTTACCATCCTCAATAAACACAAGACTAGAAGAAATAGCAATAAATCTTGGACAACAAAAGATCTTGGACAACAAAAGATAAGATCACAGCTGAAGGCACATGCCTCCTCAAGAAGAAAAACCAAATCTCAACAAATAAGAGTACAATATTGCCATTCGAGCTCAAGAAGCTCTTATGCGGTGAATATATTGCCATTTGAGCTCAAGTAACTCTTATGCGGCGAGAATAAGAAGTCAAATACATCTCAAAAAGAAACGCACAACTTGACTTCAACCTCCAATATTTTTACCAAACTTTTCTTTTAACAAAGAGAACAACATTCTTTGATTACGGTATTACCTTGACAGATCCAACAAAAGAGATTTGAAGACTACAACACATTAATTCTTTTAAGAACTAATAAAACCTCTCAACACGACACTTTGCTTAAAACAATTTCAGCTACCACATAAGTCATGAGATCAAAAGATCGCGCACGCAAATATCAAAACTATTGATTTAAATAGTATCATGGAAGTTATCAAATTCTTTTATTTATAGAACATTCAACATTATCATCACAACCACCTACTGACCATCATACTAACATCAGAATAATACATTCTTAACCAGCATCATCATATCCACTAATCATGTCATAAACTTTTCCAAAAGAAACACAAGAAATCACTTCATCATGTTTCTATTATCTAGATAAGATTGCGACTATTTAATCTAGGAAATTGTAGTGCATAAGCCACCATATTAAAGCAAAGCTCTTAAACAAGATGATGCTAGAACATGGCAATCTCACAAAACATGCTAGTATAAATCTCTCATCAAATTTTATACATTCAATTCTTATTGATGCTCAACTCTAATTTAGCACACATTGATTGTACTCTAGGCATTACTAGAAATAGTTGATTATTATTTTATCATAACAACATTCATGATCTAACTCTATTTACAATCATAAAACAATTATGAATATAGATTCAATATTTCTCCTTACGTTCCGAAATTAGAACGGAATAACTCTAATCTTCAATAATACCATATTTGCAAGACAAGATTCTACAAGTTAATACATCGACCTTCATCTATTTCTTTATACATATTTCAACAATTAAGCATGGTGAAAGATAGATGAATCTAGCAATTGTACATGCTCATAAAGTATCTAAATAAATGACAGGTTAAAGGTTAATATCACCAAGGCAATATTCCAACACCTCCTTACGTAATGATTCCAAACAGTCAGATTAATTACTAGAGACAAAATAATTCAATTTATCCAATCATGATAGAAATTTAAGCAATCATAATAATCATTGCAATTCTTTTGCACACTCCTCAATAACTCCATGAGTTCTAATCATAAATAGACAAATTCTTAATCATAGTTCTTCAAGAAACTATTACAAGGCAATATCAAATTAATAAACTACACCTCCGAGGATGCTAATTAAAATTAATTATGCAGCATGCTAACATCTCAACTTGATAATTCATACCTTATGAATTAGTTTATATGATTACCACTTTCCACTTAAGCATAGCAATACACCATGAAGGGTTTTAACACTCTCCCTCAGAGAGGAGTGAAAATAAACTTCAACACTCGAAATAATCTAAAAGAAATACATAGATCCAATGTTTTAACATATTAATGAGTTTGCAACATAAATCCTTCTTTAATAAAAATACCAAGCGAACCAAAGAGTCACGATTCACAACAAGGCAAAACTTCTGAAGGGAACATCCTTACAAATCAACAATATTCACAAGGAGCAAAAGTGTCTCAAAGGTTCCGAAAAGAAACAATAATTGTTTCAAAGAACAGGTAGAGACCAATTGCAAAACAACAGCTGCAATGAACCACAAACTCAAGAGAAATTTATTACTGCAATAGGCCAAGAATTGGCCAGAATCAACTTAAGGAAGATAACAATATTTCTAAAGAAACTCACTCACAGCATCTGCAATTAAGTTACTGAGATAACTTCATCGCTAATCCCCATGCTACAAACAGTGGTATAACCTGGCAAATACCAAGGCAGCAAAAACAATCTCTACATATTATCATTAACAATTCTCACTCATAACAGTCATAGGAGCAAATCATAATCATACAAGATCATCTCTTAACATAAATCATTATTGCAACATGTCAAAAGTATAAATGCAATGCTTGACCCATCCCATCCTACTGTAAGTGTGTCAATTTAATAGTTTAATTACCACGGACCTAAAGCCCGCTCGATACCAATCAGAACACCCAGGACCCACAATGCCCTGGGATGCTACTAATGCTACTCTACAGCTAGTCAATTTATAAAATAAAATAAACTAGCAACAATACTAAGCAAGATAGTATAAGCGGAAGCGTAAACAACTAATAAATAACAGAATAATAAGAGCAAATTAATATTCATAATCAACTTAAACATAATAACCAAAGGGACGGTTCCAAAATAACATTAATAAGTTGAAACATACATCAATAAGATAACTAAGCAAAAGACTAGAATTCTTCCAACTTTATTTCAGCATTAAGTTTATAATACAAGTGCATCAGTGTGGTGCCGCTCTACCCTTCCCAATGCATGCTCAAAGTCCACCTGTAGGGAGGGGGAAGCAAGAGTGAGATAAAAATCTCAGCAAGCAAACTGTTTAACAAGTTATTCAAACTACAAGCAATTTAAACATCATCATTATAATTCCATACATCCACAATTACAATTTATGTTCATAATTATTAAACCACCATAAACTCTCATGAATCATACCTCTTAAGTTTCAGATTTAATTAGCATATGAATGCAATCATTTTATCCCGTATTAAATACAAAAGAAACATTTATTCCTCCACAAAACTCAAAAGATTAATCAACAACATTTAATCTTCCATAATTAACAACGTATATATTCTCGACCTCAATTCAGTACCAATGACGGTATAACATTGACAATTTGTTCATGATTGACTACTTTAAATCCTCAACCACTACCACTACCAAAGGCAATAAAACATATGTATGACATATTTCAATACTATATTACTTCTCATATCCACAATTACTATAAACAAGTAAAGTAAGAGAAAGGAGTTTATGCCACCAGCACAATCACACAAGGGACGAACCACATTTCAAGATCACAACCACAACCTTCATTCCGTCAATAGCTCACAAGAACCAATTCCACATTACAACTATGAAGTTGTACATTCCACAAAATAACTTCACCACATTAGATTGCATATGTATGCAAATGATCATTCCACAATGCAATGCATATGAATGCATATGAATGCTCATGCTATGCTCCACATTACTCTTGCCAGGGCAGGAAGTGCGATGCATCGTATTTCGGCAATATACGAATGCTTCCCGCGGGCGAAGAGGTGCGTCGACACGGCAATATACGACGATGTACCGCACGGTCGGTCGCGGCTATAAGCGGCGACATCCACATACAAAGGACATGATATGACATGAGTGATATGAATGATAAGATAGTTCATTAATCACATTAATTCATCCGCAAGGAGCATTATCATGCTCACAACATATCCACATCCACCACATGCTAATTTCATGATCAACATTATAACATTAAGCAAGAATTACACAATTAAAATATCATGCAATCATGGCAATTGTATCAAATTACGATAATGATGTAAACTGAAAGTAATATGAACAACAGGTTAAACGGTAGCAACCACCGCTACGTTTACTTGCCTCAATCCGATGAAGCGACGAACCACAAAAATCAAGAGCGCTCAGGGACAAGACCACCTGTCCATAAGACACCTCTCAGCACTCAACCACAGCATACAAACATGACATAAATATATAAAACAACGCTAGAGACCGAACCCGAAAACTCCTCTCCGCTCCACAATTCAACATTTTAATCTCTGCAGCAGCGCTGCTTAATTTTGTATCTTTAAAAATATAGATCAAAAAATAGCAAATAATACCTCTCTGGATTCATGACTTAAAAACCTACAATTTTCATGGAGAACACCTATTTTTATTTTAACCACAGCTAGGAGTAATTTAATGCCCAAAACAGAGGAAGAACTCTGCTCTGGCAGATTGGGCAGCCGCGTTCAAACGCGTGCCCACGACAGCACAGAGGCCTAAAAATTCCCAAATTTATACAGAAGCTAGATATCTAAATTATCTACAACTTTCCCAACTACAGCCAAGGCCAGAAAATTTGTTTACTATTTTTAAACCCCGGATTACAGTCGGACTGTACCAATCCGTCCGCCTGCCGGACAGCGATATTTCCGACTCCGTATATCCCAGATCCTATGGTATAAATAGTTTATAAAAATACAGTAGATACATATGGAAATTATCTACAACTTTCCTTTTGGGGATACCCGCAGGAAAATTCGTTTACTAATTTTAAACTCTGGTTTACCGTCGGGCTGTACCGATCTGTCCGCTTGCTGGACAGCGGAATTGTCGACCCCGTATCTCCCAGATCCCTTGGTAGAAACATTTGAAAAAAATACAAGAGATAGATCTGGAAGTCCTCTACAATTTTCCTTTTGGGGAGATCCGCAGGAAAATTCGTTTTCTAGATCAAACCTATGAGACAATCCGCGCTGCACGAATAGATCTAAAACCAATCCGCGACAAAATTCTAATCGGGCAATTGATCAAATATCTACCATCAAATTCCATACCAAGAACCCTAATAAATCCGTAAAACAGAGGATTTAGGATGGGGAAAAATTACCTAGATAAAGAATTCCCCAATTTTTCCTCCTCTTCTTCTTCTCCTTCTTCTCCTTCTCCTTCTCCTTCCTCTCTTCCCTTTCTTTTCTTCCTTGGCACCATGGCAGCAGCAAGGGGAGAAGGGGCGTAAGGGGTGGTGGTGGCTGGTTTGGGGTGGAAAGAGGGAGGGACAAGGGAGGGTTTATAAAGAGGGTGCTAGGGTTTGGGAGGGTGCGGGCCCCATTTGGTGGCCAGCCCAAAGTGGTCGGCCCACCCTCGGACAGCCAAAATATCCAAATTAATTATTTTAATTTATTTAATTCATTTACAATATTCTACAATTTATATTTTCCCTTCCCGCGATTTTCCGAAAAACCGGCGATTCTGCGATTGATTTAAAATATTATGCCATAACGACGTTCGGGATATTACAGTCACGTACCTCACGTCGTGGGGGTTCTCATCGCATACCTGATTGTTCTTTTTGTCTCGTGGGTTGAGGAGCGAGATTTGAGGACGAATCCTTTTTAGGTGGGGAGAATGTAATATCCCGAACGTCGTTATGACATAAGATTTTAAATCAATCGCGAATCGCCGATTTTCGATAATCATGGGGGAAGGAAAAATATAAATTGTACAATATTGTAAAATAAATTAAATAAATTAAAACAATTAATTTGGATATTTTGGGCTGTCCGGAGGGTGGGCCACCGCTGGACCGGTCACCCAAATGGGGCCCGCACCTCCCAAACCCTAGCACCCTCTTTATAAACCCTCCTTGGCCCCTCCCTTTCCACCCCAAACCAGCCACCACCACCCCTTTGGGCGCCCCCCCTTCTCCTCCCTTGCTGCTGCCATGGTGGCAAGGAAGAAAAGGAAGGGAAGAGAGGAAGGAGAAGGAGAAGGAGAAGGAGGAGAAGGAGAAGGAGAAGAAGAAGAGGAGGAAAAATTAGGGAAATTCTTCATCTAGGTAATTTTTTTCCATCCCAAATCCTCTGTTTTATGGATTAATTAGGGTTCTTGGCATGGAATTTGATGGTAGATAATAGATCAATTGCCCGATTAGAGTTTAGTCGCGGGCTGATTTTAGATCTATTTGTGCAGCGCGGCTTGTCTCGCAGTTTTGATCTAGAAAACGAATTTTTCTGCGGGTCTTCCCAAAAGGAAAGTTGTAGAGGACTTCCAGATTCATATTTTGTATTTGTTGCAAATTTTTCTATCATGGGATCTGGGAGATACGGAGTCGGCAATACCGCTGTCCGGCAGGCGGACGGATTGGTACAGTTCGACGGTAATCCGGGGTTTAAAATAGTAAACGAATTTTCTGTCCTTGTCCGTGGTTGAGAAAGTTGTAGATAATTTAGAGATCTAGCTTCTGTATAAATTTGAGAATTTTTAGACCTCTGTGATATTGTAGACACACGTTTGAACGCGGCTGCCCAATCTGCCAGAACAGAGTTCTTCCTCTATTTTGGGCATTAAATTACTCCTAGCTTTGTTTAAAATAAAAATAGGTGTTCTCCATGAAAATTGTAGGTTTTTAAGTCATGAATCCAGAGAGGTATCATTTGCTGTATTTTGATCTATATTTTTAAAGATACAAAATTGCGAAGCAGCGCTGCTGTAGAGAGTAATTTGTTGAATTGTTGAGCGGAGAGGAGATTGTGCGATTCGGGTTTCTAACGATGTTATATATATTTATGACGTGCTTGTATGCTGTGGTGGTGTGCTGGGAGTTGTCTTATGGACAGGTGGTTTTGTCCCTAAGGGCTCTTGACTTTGTTGATCTTCGCTTCGTCGGTTTGAGGCAAGTGAATGTAGCGGTGGTTGCTACCGTTTAACTTGTTATTCTTTCTACTTGCAATTTACATTATTATCTTCATTTGATACATTATGCCATGATTGCATGATATTTTAATTGTGGAGATGGTAGCAATTATTGATCAATTGATATGTTGATAATTTTGCTAGTAGGCATGTGTAGTTCTTGTTTAATGTTATATTGTGGAACATGAAATTAATATGTGGTGGATGTGGAGATGTTGAGAGCATGATAATGCTCCTTGTGGATAAATTAATGTGATTTATGATTTATCATATCATTCATGTCATATCATGTCATTTGCATGTATGTATGTCGCCGCACATGCCGCGACCGTACCGGTACAACCTCTTCTCCCGCGGAAAGCAATTCCCTGCCCTGGAAAGAGTGAAGGAAGATAAGCATCCATATGCATTTATTTGTTGTTTAAATGACGGCATCCATATTTCATTTTGCATTCATATGCGATATGTTGTGGTGAAGATATGTTGTGGAAAGATTTATTTTGCATTCATATGCAATATGTTGTGGTGAAGTTATTTTGTGGATTATTCAACTCCATAGTTGTAATGTGGAATTTACAATTTCATTGTTGTGTTGTGGATTTGGCTCATGTGAGCAATTTGTGGTATGAGGATTGTGGTTGTGGTCTTGGAAGGTGGTTCGTCCCTTGTGTGGTTGTGATGGTGGCATAAAACTCTTTTCTCTTGTTTTAATTGTTTATAGTAATTGTGGATATGGGAAGTAATATAGTATTGAAGTAAGACATACATATGTTTTATTGCCGTTGGAAGTGATAGTGGTTGAGGATTTAAAGTAGTCAATCATGAATTAATTGTTAATGTTTTGCCGTCATTGATAGTGAATTGAGGTCGAGAATATATACGTTGTTAATCGTGGAAGATTAAATGTTGTTGATTAATCTACTGTGGTTTGTGGAGGAATAAATGTTTCTTTTGCATTTAATACGGGATAAAATGATTGCATTCATATGCTAATTAAATCTGAAATTTAAGATGTATGATTCATGAAAGTTTATGGTGGTTTATTATTTATGAACATAAATTGTAATTGTGATGTATGGAATTATAATGATGATGTTTAAATTGCTTGTAGTTTGAATAACTTGTTAAACAGTTTACTTGCTAAGATTTTTATCTCACTCTTGCTTCCCCTCCCTACAGGTGGACTTGAGCATGCATTGGGAAGGGTAGAGTGGCACCGCACTGATGCACTTGTATTATAATCTTAATGCTGAAATAAAGTTGAAAGAAATCTAGTCTTTGTTTAGTTATTTTATTGACAAATGTTTCTCTTAGTAATATTAAATTTGTGTACTGTTCCTATAGATATTTTGTTATAGTTGATTATGATTAATGAATTGTTATCTCTATTCTGTTTATCTTAGTTCTTTACGCTTCCGCTTATACTATATTGTTTTGTAATTATTGCCAGTTTATTTTATTTTCGTAAATTGGCTAGTTGTAGAGCAGTTTTAGTAGCATCCCAGGGTATTGTGGGTCCTGGGGTGTTACAGGCGCCCTCGAGTTGAGCAAGTCGCTCATTCGTGACCCTGACATCCTCCTCAAGGCCCTCCGTACGGAGATTAATTTCGCTTTGAAATGTTGTATGATTCCTTCAGACGAGAAGTATGAGTCGTATCCCGATCGAAACTCTCTAGAACCTGCCATTGTTAGCAAAAACACAAGAATATATCCGTAGGATGTGGTGGTTCAAAAAGTCGCTCGCACTCAAACCTTCTATCGAATTCTTACTGATTCTTACCAAGCACACAGTGGCGATCGGCAACCAGCGATGACAATATATCTGCGAAGATTGGATAGAGCGATTGCTAGGTGAAGCTCAGTCTGTACGGTGTAGAAAGGTGTAGCTGGGAAGGCTCAAGTTTGGTAGCAAGGAGTAGCAATAATCAATTCAGAAAATGCAAGTTGAATAATCTCTCAACGACGGTACTGTGCTGGTCCTAGGCTAGACCATACTAGAGACGCGAGCCTAGAACACAAACGAAATACACCGCGTAGAAAGAAACTAGATGACGCTGCACACGGAGTTCAGAAGCTCGGAAAAGGATGCCGTCTTCACGGGGAACCTTAGAATCACTTGTAGAAGGGCTCCGTCAATTTTGAGCAAATTCTGAGAAACTTGAATTTTTCTCGGTTCGTGGGCCCGTTTTGAGGCCCTAAACGACATTTTTTGGGGTCTAAGCTGCTGCGCGTATGCCTGGAGGCTTACGCGTATCTAAAATCTCCAAAATTCCCAGATGGATCTTCTCGTTTCCTTTCCAACGGATCAAGAATCGCCTCAATCGGAGGTCGTATGAAAAAGTTAGGTGTTTCTCTCTCCTCTCTCCTTTTTTTATGCCGTGGCTCTTTTAATGCGGCTGCCTATTCCTTCTCTCTCTCTTTTTTTCTTTTCTTTTTTTTCACACACGACGCGGCTGAAACCTACTCCGAAACAAACTCCGAGATAGTGTCCTACTCCAAAACCAACTTGGGCAAAGCCTCCCTAGAAATCGAGTCCTCCTCCTTTTCTACCCTCGTGGCAGTTCGGATCTAACTACAATGGTGAGACCAAAACGTGAACAGAACTCGAAACTCTAAAGGAACTAGACACTAAGACCAGCAAAGGACACGACGATGTAACCGAAAGTTCAACAATGCAATGTACTGAAAAGAAAAATTGCGAGGCTAAGACTGGTTTGGACAGATTGATCTACTGCTAATTTTGTTTTTTCGTTTTGTTTTTGTGTACTCTAGGTAAGGAAAAGCAATCCAATCTATGGTAAACTGAAAATTCTCACCGAGCAACCTTGGGCTCTGATACCACTTGATGTAGACGAGGTGTCCGATCTTTCGATGAGATTGATAACTATCGATTTTGGTGGAGGTGACTCTCATGATCCGACTACAACCGTACGATGACGCTTGCGCCTTAGCAATCGCAGAACCAACTCCGAAGTGTTATTGACCTCGCTGGAGGCGTGATCAACTGAACACGAAGTTCAATCCTCGAGCAATCGAAGAACTAGCAAGAATAAGACATAGGCAATCTGATATTGCGAATATGAATGAAGCATAAATTGTATTGCGAATAACAAAGATGGGATCTCGGTCGTCTTGACAGGTGGTCGTCCGACACAACTGAAGAACAAAGTTTGCACAATGGCTAAACCTAAACTCAACGAAATCCAAGTCCTAGCAACGGAGGTGGCAGCTCCTTTATAGGGAGAACGACCAGGGGTGGCGTCCAAGTGCACGCCCTAGGGTTACAAGGCCCATGGGCCCAAGTGGTGGTGGCGCAGCACCCTTTTTGACTCGGACTCAGAAACTAACGTAGACTCTTTTGATGATTGCGGCCGGCTCAGATGGAATTTGAAGATGCGGTTGGAACCGTTGGAAAGTACACTTCATAAGATTTCCATGAAGTACAAGAACGTCCCAAACGGATTCCGTATGAGGAAGTTATGCCCGTTTGAACTTGGTATCATTGCAGTAGTCCGAATCTGATTCCAAAACGTGTCCAACTCGGATTCTTGCTTGACTTGGTCCCAAAATGACGTGGTGGCCTCCATTATTCCTTCCATGCATGTCCATGAGCCCATGTCCCTTTCCTTCGTCCTTTTCCAGGTTCCTAAGCACAATTAAATCACTTGCATTAGGTAGCGGCCTATTCTCAGTAACATATGAACCAAGGAATGAATTCACCTGGTAATTAAGTTGACGAGCACGAGCTTGAGTAAGTGGTCCTTGCAACACATGCTGTGGATGAGTTGTATCCATGGAAGGGATGTCCTCATCAGTAAACCAACTCCAACTCATCCCTACATGTATTTGGAAACAAACTCACACAAAAGGAAAAACCTAAAATTAAACCATCACTATGTTTCGGTTATAACTTTTTATCCGTGACGAATTTGAAGGTGGGGCTAGATCTATTGCATAGCCCTTGAAATTATCTTTCCAACGAGTATAAGAACACCTGAATTGGACTCCGTTTGTGAAAGTTTTGGCCTTTTTAGTAACTGCCTGTCAGGCTGTCTCGAATCGAATCCGAATTGAATCCTGAGTTGAATCCCAATTTGATTTGGATTGAGCACGTGGGAGGTCCGAATTTGGCTTGAATATCTTATCCAAAACTTGTAGTTTAAGTCCTTGTGCTCCTCCTTTTGCTCTCCCAAGTCTTCACAGGAATCATACCTAAGAATACATAAAATAATAGCATGAGGTAGTATTCCAAGTTCATCATCAATTAAAAGAAATTGCTTAAGAAACAAATTCACCTAACAATATTTAATGTGGCTCAATACTTCTTTCCAATGAAATAATGTATTCGCCTGAAAAGTGCTAACCATGTGCGTATCCGCATCAGATGGGTTGGCAGCGGATGGGAGGCCGCGGCAAGGATGGCGGCGCGGCAAGGAACAAGAAAACACAATGATGAAGCTACGCAAAGGAACACGAGATGCAACTAGGCAATGACGAACTGGACTTTGACTGAATTCAACGAGCAATACTGAAAAGAAAAATTGCAATGGCACAAGGGGTGTTGGGACAACGGAAGAACACTACGAACAATTTTTTTTGTAGGCTAATTTTTTGAAGTTTTGGGACGATACGATGAACATAAACTAATCTAAAAGGGACGAATTACCTCACGGGCAACCGTTGCTCTGATACCAACTAATGTGGTGATGGCCTGATCTTCCGAAAGGTACTGATAAGTCGATTGTGGAGAACTAGACGTTGATGATCCAAAGGCTCTGACCAAAACCGATCAAACCCCTCGCAATCACTACACCACTGCTCCGTTGGTTATCAACTGTGCCAAAAACGGTTGACCTCGCCAAGAAAGCTATCTCCTGCAAGCGAATGAGAACACAAGAAAGAGAGTTCAAGATGCAATCTGAAATTGTATTGCGAATAAAGATTAAGTTCACAAGTTGGGGTTTCTCAACCGAACATGCGGTGAAACTGCTAAGCAAAATAATCTCTTAAGAAAAACCCACAGAAAACTAAAAGGGGTGTGACCTCCTTAAATATGGAAGGGGGAAGCCGCACTTATCTTATGAAAATGGGTGTGGTACTATTTACGATTACTGTTCATGTGAATAGTACGCACGTGAACAGTACCGGCCCAAATAGCCTAAGTGGTGGTACAAGGCCTTCGGCCCACTTTGACTCGGACTGGAAAAGTGACGTGACATGTTTCACAGTTTCTGATTTGCTTAGATGGATTTTGGAGGTGAGACTAGATTTTGTAATATCCCGAACGTCGTTATGGTGTAAGTTTTTAAACAATCGCAGAATCGTCGGTTTTTCGGTAAATCGCGGGAAGGGAAAAATATAAATTATAGAACATTGGAAAAGGAACAAAATATAATAAAAATTATTTTTAAAATTCAGATTTAGACAGCCTGGGTGGTGGGCCAACCACCCTTGGGCCAAGGCCCAAGGGGTGCGCCACCCCACCTTGGACGCACCCCACCCCACCTCTCCCCTCTCATATTGACCCTAGGGCCCCTCTCCCCCCAAACCAGCCGCACCCCCTGCCCTCTTCCTCCCCTGGTGGCTGCACCTCCACCCCAAGGAGTCCCCCCCTCATTGCTGCCCTTGGAGAAGGAGAAGGAGAAGGAAAAGAAGGAGAAGGAGAAGAAGGAAGAAGGAAGGAGAAGAAAAAGAGGAGAAAATTTTGGGGAAAAGCTTCACCTAGGTAA
The DNA here is from genome assembly GCA_036346245.1 of Bonia amplexicaulis. Classification (NCBI taxonomy): domain Eukaryota; kingdom Viridiplantae; phylum Streptophyta; class Magnoliopsida; order Poales; family Poaceae; genus Bonia; species Bonia amplexicaulis. The sequence goes on along the minus strand of CM070749.1, from coordinate 2,158,977 downwards.
TTTTCTCTCATCCCAAATCGTTTGTTTTATGGATTAATTAGGGTTCTTGGCACGGATTATGAAGGTAGTTAATAGATCAATTGCCCGATTAGAGATTAGACGCTGACTGTTTTTAGATTGATTCGCGCAGTGCGGCTTGTCGCGCGGTTTTGATCTAGAAACGAATTTTCCTGCAGGTCTTCCCAAAAGGAAAGTTGTAGAGGACTTCCAGATGCATCTTTTTTTTTCAAATTTTTCTATCGTGGGATCTGGGAGATACGGAGTCGGCAATACCGCTGTTCGTCAGGCGGACAGATTGGTATAGTCCGACGGTAATCCGGAGTTTAAAAATAGTAAACGAATTTTCTGACCATGGCCGTAGTTGAAAAAGTTGTTGATACTTTAGAGATATAGCTTCTGTATAAATTTTAGAATTTTTAGACTGCTGTACTGTTGAGGACACATGTTTCAATACTGCTGTCACATCTGCCAGAACAGAGTTCTTTCCCTGTTTTGGGCATTAAATTACTCCTAGTTGTGATTAAAATAAAAATAATTGTTCTACATGAAAATTGTAGGTTTTTAAGTCATGAATCCAGAGAGGTATCATTTACTGTATTTTGATTTATATTTTTAAAGATACGAAATTGTGAAGCAGCGCTGCTGCAGAGGGTAATATGTTGGTTTGTTGAGCGGAGAAAAGATTGTGCGGGTTCGGGTTTCTAGCGATGTTTTATATATTTATGTCATGCTTGTATGCTGTGGTGGTGTGCTGAGAGTTGTCTTATGGACAGGTGGTTTTGTCCCCGAGTGCTCTTGATTTTTGTTGATCTTCGCTTCATCGGATTGAGGCAAGTGAACGTAGCGGTGGTTGCTACAGTTTAACTTGTTATTCCTTCTACTTGGAATTTACATTATTATCTCAATTTGATACATTATGCCATGATTACGTGATATTTTAATTGTGGAGATGGTAGCAAATATTTATCCATAGATATGTTGATATTATGCTAGTAGACATGTGGAATTCTTGTTTAATGTTATAATGTGGACATGAAAATAATATGTGGTGGATGTGGATATGTTGTGAGCATGATAATGCTCCTTGCGGATGAATTAATGTGATTAATAAACTATCGTATCATTCATATCATTCATGTCATATCATGTCCTTTGTGTATGTGGATGTCGCCGCTTATAGCCGCGATCAGACAGACAAACATCGTATATTACCGTGTCGATGCACCTCTTCGCTCGCGGAAAGCATCGTGTATTGCCGAAATACGATGCATTGCACTTCCTGCCCTACAAAAGTAATGTGGAGCATAGCATGAAGCATTCATATGTATTGCATTGTGGAAAGATCATTTGCATACATATGCAACATATTGTGGTGATGTTATTTGGTGGAATATATAACTTTCTAGTTGTATAAAGATTGTGGATGTGGTCGTGAAATGGGATTAATCCCTTGTGTATGGTAAGAGTTATGGTTGTGGCTTGAGATTCTTTTCACTTGCATCAATTGTTGATAGCATTTGTGGATGTGAGTATTAATAAAGTAGTGAGATGAGCATACGTATTTTTATTGTCTTTGATGGTGATTTGAAGTTGAGGATATAACATTGTTATTTGTGGAAGATTAAATGTTGATGATTAATCTATTGTAGTTGTGGAAGATTAAATGTTTTATTTGCATTTAATCGTGGATAAAATGACTGCATTCATATGCCACTTAAATATGAAATTAAAGAGGTATGATTCATGGAAGTTTAAGGTGATTAATAATTATGGACATGAATTGTGGTTGTAGTTGTATGGAATTATAAATGATGATGTATAATTATTTGTAGTTTGAATAGCCTGTTAAACAGTTTGTTTACTGAGATTTTTATCTCAGCCTTGTTTCCCTCTCCCTACAGGTGGACTTTGAGCATGCATTGGGAAGGTTAGATGATGCGGATACACACAAGCTTAGCACTTTTCAGTCAAATACATTATTTCACTGGAAAGAAGTATTGAGCCGCATTAAATATTGTCAGGTGAATTTGTTTCTTAAGGAGTTTCTTTTAATTGATGATAAACTTCGAATACTTCATCATGCTATTATTTTATGTATTCTTAGGTATGATTCATGTGAAGACTTGGGAGGAGCACAAGAACTTAAACTATAAGTTTGGATACGATTTTCAAGCCAAATTCGGATCTCCCAAGTGCTCAATCCAATTCAAACTCAGATTCAACTCAGAATTCAATTCGGATTCGGTTCAGGACAGCCTGACAGGCAGTTACTAAAAAGGCCATAACTTTCACAAACGGAGTCCGATTCAGGTGTTCTTGTACTCGTTGGAAAGATAATTTCAAGGGCTATGCAACGGATCTAGCCCCACCTTTAAATTCATCACGGATTAAAAGTTATGACCAAAAGATTATGACGGCTTAATTTTAGGTTTTTTCCTTTTGTGTGAGTTTGTTTCCAAATACATGTAGGGATGAGTTGAAGTTGGTTTAGGACCTCTTGGCCAATAATGAGGTGGAGAGGGAACTATATATTGAGGGTTAGACCCCCATTGTAAGGGGACCACTTTTGAGAATAGTGAATCTACTAAAGTTTGTTCGAGTTTAGCATTGCTACCGAAGTTCCATAGGGAATTAGGAATGATTTTCTTCAATCAAAATCGTTCAGCCTTTCCGTTGGGAATTGGGTGCACGATAGATCTTCGCTTGGTGGTCGACGAAATCAACACGAGTGTGTTTTGGCCGATTAAAGAGTGTTCGTCCCTTGCATTGGCATTGGAGGATCATTACGATTCATCAAGACTCCCGTTAGTATCCATCCTACGTCGAGAAGATCGGGCGACCCCGTATCATCTTGGTATCAGAGCGCGGTTTACTCGGTAGGATCTTATCCCTTTAAATTTCTGTTTATTACTTACTGTCCTAGTTTCGCATCTGCTATTTTCGTGAGTTTTGTTAAGTTTTCATCCATTAGAATTTTTGTTTACATGCTGATCGTCATGTTCCTTTGCGTCACTTAATCATTGTGTCGATATAAATCCTAAAAAAATTGCTACTTGAATCCTCGATTAGCACATAAAAAAATCGATCTGCTACAGTTCGCGACTGCGACAGTAATCTTCGGATCTACAGTATTTTTTTTCGCGGTTGCTACAGTGATTCGGGATTTGCTACAGTACTGCATCGCAAAAAAAATCCTGCTATTTTTTCATCAATTGAGACTAGCTGTTGAATATTGCATCTAGGGTTGTTCTTGAGTATTCTACATCTTGTTGAATATTTGTGACCTCTGCAAAATCTAAGAGACAATTAAACCTAGTTCGGCCCTTGAAAAAGAAGAAGAAGAAGAAAAAAGATAGCTAAGAAAAAAAAGGAAAAAAACATTGGTCGAATTTAGGATGAGCTCTTAGTCCATAAATTCAGCTTGTGTATTTAATTCCTTTGAGCAATCTTGTGCCCTTACATTCATATCATTGCAATTGGCTAGCGTCTCTCCTAGTACTTGGTGCAAAACGAGCTATCTAATCTTTAATTTCAGATTGCCTCTAGTTAGCTCATTCCTTTGTTTGCATCGAGTCACATTGATCTTTGCGTGTGCGTTCATATACTTCACTTAAATCTTTTGGATCAGCATATAGGCAATATTTTCTAACTTGGAGTATTACTTAATTTTACAATATCGAGAAATTCAGATCGTGTAGGATAAATACTTCCTAACCAAGCTCCACAAAATATGCTTTGCTGTGCAATTGTGAGTCACTTTTTAATCCGCTTGATCATCACTTGTTATTATAGCCACTACCAAGTGTAAGTTTCTTTTGGCCTCAATTCACTTCAGAAAAGTAAGAATTTTACTTGGGAGAGAAAATAGTGAGATTGAGTGTTTCCACATATATATATGTTGCATAACTAACCATGACAGGATATTCAACAATTCGTTTCTCTCAGTGTGAACCAAATAGGAATGAATCTTCTGTATTTCGTTCCTCATGGTGCGATTCCAAGCCCAACAATTTGTCTCTTCTGTTCTATGGAAGTGAAGATCCAGAGGAGTATCTTGAGTGGGAATGGCGATTGGAGAAAGAGTTTAGAGTTCAGAAGCTTCCCAAAAGACCAAGAAGTGATGCGAGCCACTATACGGTTTAAAGACTATGCTTATAGTTGGTGGCAACAATTATCTCGAAAACGATTCATTAGATCTTGGGAAGGTTTGAAGGTGATCATGAGAAACGAGTTTGAGCCATCCTATTATGAGTGGGGATTGCTCCATCATTTGGAAAGTATCACACAAGGGAGTAATACATTCAGATTATTATTTTCACCGCAAGATGCGTTGCGTCGTCAGAGTCACTAGTGAATTCAAAGAGATGGCATACTTCAAAGGAGGCTTGAATTCTGAGATTACCACTACACTTCGACATACATATTTTAGTAGCATGCATGATCTTGTGAATTATGCTATTAAGCAAGAAAAGAGACTTATGGACAGACGTACATCATGGTTTAATCCATATCCATACTTTAGCTCTTATGGTTACGCTAGTGTGACACATGAGAAGATGACCGAGCATGAGACTTTCCCTTCGGTAAAGGAGACGTCTTGTGCTGCCCTAATGATACATACAACAATTGAGATGCATTAAAACCTATGTGAGAATGAGAGCCACATAGCCAAATTGAGTGAGAGTGTTAAAAAGAGCGAGCTGTGTGATTCCACCATATGTGAGTTTGATAGCATACAAATTGAGAGTGTGAGAAATACACCAAAAGAAAAGAGAGAAGTAGAAGATAGACAAAGTGAGATTGATTTTGAAAGTAACACATTAATATCTACTTCTAGTATTATTTCTCACATTGTGCAGGTTGATATTAAAGAAGAGGAGCCAAATGTTCAACAACTGGCTCCATTAGAGATAAACAATGAGGAGATAATCATAGTTAAAGATGAAATACTTGCTGGCCTGTTGTTACATCATGATGATTTAATACATACAACACCTATATCAACTGAGGAGAACAATAAAGGTAACAATATTGGTGCTGAAATTAATTGTGAAACGGTGAGTACTTGTGAGAACTCATATGTTCTGAAATTTCTTTGCTCAATTTATATAATGTGGAATTGATTACTCATAAGGAAGTTCTTACGAGAATATCTCCTGATGATTCATTATATTATATCATGTTTGATGAACCTAAAGAACTATCTAGTGTGATTGAGAATGTTGCTGAAATTCCATGTTTAAAATCACTAGTTAGTACCTATGCATATACATATAAGTTCAATTTGATTGGAAATTATGGTAGAGATGATAAGTTTTATGTTTACCGAATATGCATTACATGTGATAAGTTTGCTGAATTGAAATTGCATATTTTGGATAAACAATCTTCTGTGTCATATCATGATCACAATGAGATGAGTTTCAATAATAATGCTGCATGTTTCAAAAGATTTCTTAAGCCTACTTATTCATCCTTTAATGTACAATCATGTACAAATAATCAGAGTAGCGCAGTTGAAGGATGGAAAGAACTAAAAATTTTCTCCCCATATTTGAACAACTTAATTTGGTTTGGCCCATTAATGAATTGTCCATGTGCCTAGCAAAGTCGAGGACGACTTTTTCTCATGGGAGGGAGAATGATATGAAAGACAATATTGCAATGTATACATCTTATGGTTGCCGTTATATTAATTTATTTGTGTGGAACAACGAGAATGACACGATAATTGATTCATACATATACCATGCATATGTGTTGTTCTTTTTATCTACTACGCCTTCCGATGTTCTTGATATGGTAAGCAAAAAAAGTGTTGATGATAAATATATATACCATGCATATACGTTGTATTCTTTGCTTAGTACAATTTCAGGCTACCAAAAGCCGAGGACGGCTTTTCTTGAAGAAGGGGAGGATGATGCGGATACGCACAAGCTTAGCACTTTTTAGTCAAATACATTATTTCACTGGAAAGAAGTATTGAGCCGCATTAAATATTGTCAAGTGAATTTATTTCTTAAGGAGTTTCTTTTAATTGATGATAAACATCGAATACTTCATCATATTATTATTTTATGTATTCTTAGGTATGATTCATGTGAAGACTTGGGAGGGCAAAAGGGAGGAGCACAAGGACTTAAACTACAAGTTTTGGACAAGATTTTCAAGCCAAATTGGGATCTCCCATGTGCTCAATCCAATTCAAACTCGGATTCAACTCAGAATTCAATTTGGATTCGGTTCGGGGCAGCCTGACAGGCAGTTACTAAAAAGGCCATAACTTTCACAAACGGAGTCCGATTCAGATGTTCTTGTACTCGTTGGAAAAATAATTTCAAGGGCTACGCAATCGATCTGGCCCCACCTTTAAATTCGTCACGGATTAAAAGTTATGACTGAAACATTGTGATGGCTTAATTTTAAGTTTTTCCTTTTGTGTGAGTTTGTTTCCAAATAAATGTAGGGATGAGTTGGAGTTGGTTTAGGACATCTTAGCCAGCCATGAGGTGGAGAGGGAACTATATATTGAGGGTTAGACCCCATTGTAAGAGACCACGTTTGAGAATAATGAATCTACTAAAGTTTGTTCGAGTTTAGCATTGTTGCCTAAGTTCCATAGGGAATTAGGAGTGATTTTCTTCAATCAAGATCATTCAGCCTTTCCGTTGGGAATTGGGTGCACGATAGATCTTCGCTTGGTGGTCGGCGAAATCAACACGAGTGTGTTTTGGCCGATTAAAGAGTGTTCGTCCCTTGCATTGGCATTGGAGGATCATTACGATTCATCAAGACTCCCATGAGTATCCTTCCTACGTCGAGAAGATCGGGCGACCCCGTATCAGTAGAGCAGCACCACATTGGTGCACATGGATTTTGTTTTAATGCTGAAATAAAGTCGAAAGAACTCTTGTCTTTGCTTAGTTATCATATTGACGAATGTTTCTCCTTATTAATGTTGAACTTGGAATTGTTCCTTTGGTTATTTTTGATTATGAATAATGAATTGTTACTTTTATCCTGTTTATCTTAGTTGTTTACGCTTCCGCTTATACTATATTGTTTAGTGTTTGGTGCTAGTTTAGTTTATTTTATAAATTGGCTAGTGTTAAAGTAGTTTTAGCAGCATCCCAGGGCATTATGGGTCCTAGGGTGTTACAGATTCATCTGAAAGTAGACTCCAAGAGCTTTCCAATGAGTACTCACGGGCCCTGAGAAGCCTTTTGGATCAAAAGTTATGGCCGTTTGAAGTAGACGCTGTTACAAAGGCCGAATCTGAGTCGAACTCGCGAACAGGTCTTGGATTGCGCTTGACGGTTCCACTTATATACTTGAGCTCGCGTGGTTCTTCACCATGCAAACATAGGAATGCATTCACCTGATGGTTAAGTTGACGTGCTCGCGCTCGAGTCATTGATCCTTGTATCATAGTTTCAGTTTGTTGTGGAGTTGGCATAGTTGTATCTATGGAAAAAATATCCTCATCAGGGACAATATGGACATACTGATATTTCTGCGGGCACGGGGGCAGCACCAAGAGGGGACATCCCTCCTCGTATATCACTAATTATAATTAAATTACCATGAATTAACATGAAAAATATAGAGCATATAAAATTTCTAAAAAATTACACAATTAGGTTGACTATGTCGGGAGGATTCATATAAAATTTTGCAATTTTTGGAGCTCATTTGCTATATGTAACAACTCCTACAAATATCAAAATCGTATGGATTTTGAGCAACATTCAAAGTAGATAAATTTTTCAAAAAATTACACAATGAAATACATTATATCAGGAGACTGCACATAAAATTTTGTATTCTTTTCATCTCATTAACTATATTTAAAAATTTAAATAAATATAACATAAAATTATAAATTTAGGTAGGTAATTAAGCTGGCTAATTAGCCGGCATAATCACCTGCCATTTTGTGGGTGGATGGCAGGTGGCCTACCATATGGTGGTCGAGCGGCAGGCGCCACATGTCACCTTCGGAGCGCTGTCACTCGGTGATCGGAGGGCAGAAGCGCTATTTTTGTCAATACCACGCGCATACGGCTATTTTTGTAAATATGAGTTCAAAAGGTGCTATATATGGCAAAAATTCCAAAAACCGTCATTGGTATTAAGTAACAAATTTTAAATTCTGTATGTCGTGTCTACCGAGAAACTAAGGAAAAATCTACCTAACCTAGCTAGCATGCCAGACCGAGTTGCAGCACTGCTGGGCTCAGTGGTGGATCTAGGATTGTATCACGCCCCGGGCTGAACTTTAAGTGACTAATATCGTAGTTTTTATACCGGCATCTAACATCATAGTTTTTATACCCACATTATGGTATTCTAAAGTACCTCAAAAATGCATAAATGGCATCATAATTCTAGATTGCTTCAATATAAAACATAACAAGTGTCATAATATAGCAATGTAGCATAGTAGTCGGTAGAGATACAATTTAAATACCTAAATAGCAAAGATTTGTTCTCTATCTTAGCCCATTATTTCTTCCATCTCTTCATCAGTAGTAGGAGTAGAACAAGAAATAATTTGATTATGCACCACAATAAATATTTCAAGAATCATGGTCATACCTTTTGAACCATGATTCTTGAAATCTCCTCTTTTAATTTCCAAACTCATTTTGTGGAAATTTATGATCAATTGATTTGCATAGACCCAATTGCAAATACTCCCTTCTAGCAGTATCCCTAATATCCATATCTAACTCCTTAGTTGGTTTTCGAAGTCCCGGATCACCAACAATGTTATCCGGATTAAGTACAACATGGAGATTAATTTGCTTAGTGTGACTACCTCTGGTTGCTACTGTTTTTGGAGTGGATTAGTTGGTCTATGCTAAAAAATAGGATGACAACATCTTTGTCCTTTTCATATTGTGTTTCTAAATTTTCAAAATCTGATTGTCCTAATGTCCTACATATAGCAAATTATAATAACATCAATGTCTGATTCACAAATGAAATCAAATAATTCATACTCAAATAGTTTTGATTTTCAGATTCACAATTAACTAATTGTCAAATATTAAAATAGTCAAATTCATACTAACTGCAAATTAGCATGAACTAAAACATCGCTTCAAAGAGCTAGCCACTACCTAATCGAGAAACAACATCACCATGCTGTTACAAGGCACAACTCTAAAAACCAGAGTTTTAACATGGAGTGCCAAAAACTCAGTTTGTTTGGACCATAGAGTGTATAAAGCACATTTCTCCCCACATAAAACTTTAATGAATAAGCATAAACATTTCCCATGGGCATAACAGGCTCTAACAGGTAGGGTATATATTTTCATAGAAGAGAATGAACTACTGGCTAGGTGCTATAAATTCATACTCGCATAATTTTGATTTTCAGATTCACAATTCACGATTGTCAAATACTCAAATAGTCAAATTCATACTAACTCACAGAGAGATCAGAGATTGAAATTAGCAATTGAATTCATGATTCATACTCACAGGGGGACTATAAGATCACGCGTGGCGGCGAGGGGAGGGGCCGAGCGGCCGAGGGGACAAGGGGGCTTACCGTCGAGGCGCCGGGTGTCGGCCACGACTAGCATCCTAGCACATGAGTTGCGAGCCGCCAGAGGAGGGGTCGAGGAGGCTTGCTGCTGGGCGCCAAGCGCTGGTCAACATGCGAGCCGCGAGCACGAGGGAAGGGGCCGAGCCGCCGAGGGGCTAGCACGCGAGCCATGAGGGCACGAGGGAAGGACAGAGGATGTGGGCTTGGGAGACTAGAGAGGGGGCGCTAGGGTTGAAGGGATGTGGGCTTGGGCTATATCGGGAGCGCCGGAGCGGGAGAGAGGGAATGGGCCAGGATTTTAAATGGGCTCGATTCGTGGGAAGAAGGCTGAGTATTAGGAATAACATGGGCTAAATTACAAGATTTATATCCCGGGCTGTGCTAAAACTACTTGTGCTATACACTAGTAATTTTTTCACACCCTAGGTTGAAGCCCATGCTTCCATGGGCCTAAATCGGCCCATGGCTGGGCTATTCAAAATAAACCTCTCTCTCATCATGTAGGTGCAAACATATCGTGTACGGATATTGATCTTACAAATAAGAGTACGGATATTGACCTTACAAAATATAGGTATAGAATAAATACGACTACAAGTGGAATGTAAATAAGGTTACAAATATGACTCAAATACTACACAAAACATTTTCAATTATATGCCTAACAACAAAAGACACGAAGAATTGGTTTGTTTGATTACCACCACACAATAATCATCCATTCATCGTATTTTAGGTCAATAATCAAAAGCACATGGATACTAGTAATCAAACAATTCAGCAGTACAATCATACTATTCGGCAAGAGACCATAGTGATATTTTAAGAAAACTATACGTCAATTGAAAAAACGTATCAGAAAACTATACTTTGCCTAGAACTAAGTATAGTTAAAAGTATAGTTTTGGATACATTTTGCCAACTACTCGCTACAAAGGGGAGGAGGCAGTTTGGTGGGAGAGGGCTGTTTTGAAACCCGTGAGTACACGTGACAGAGATGGGAGAAGGGGCCGAAGCCTAGGAGTTGAGGTGTGATATCATTTATTCTGTATTCTATACCATATTTTTTCCTCGGAATTAAAGTTGGATACAGATAATACCGGATATCCATTTTTTCATTCCATATTCGTTCTATAATCTTTCGGACGGTCGGTCGGACGAAAATTATCCACTTGTTTGCACAGGACATTGGAATTATGGGACAATCATAGCAAATATGGAGAGATTAATTACTGAGATGTTAAAGGAAGAACACTCAGTACTCCCGCCTGTTTAGATGTGACAATTTGTCTGTATGTTATCTTGTTCCTAGGTGAAGTCACAATAGACTTTCTCATATCACTTGACATACGGATATCACTTATTCCATATCTTATTCTATATTTTTTCCTTAGAGTTGGACATAGATAGTGCCGGATACCTATCTATCCTTTTCGTATTCGTTCCGTAAACTTTTGATCGGACGGACAGAAATTATCCGTTTTATTTGTACCTCTACCAGGAGGAGGAATGCAAGGCCCAGCCCTCCCTAGAGAACTCTTTTCCAGCTTTTTAATTCCAGAGGCAGAGAGGGAATCTCTATCGATGTGTCCACGTACAACCCCGCCCAACTAGCACCGCCACCTAGGAATGTCCGGGCACAACTGTGTCTCTCGCCGTTCCGTCCATGCCAAGCATACCACTACAGCACGACCTCCCTTGTCTCTTCTTCCAAAGCGTCTTTAGTTAATTGCCCTTCCCCATCACCTTTGCCTTGCTCTTGTTCCCATCTTTTCTTTACCCTTGTTTATTCTTCCTCTGTTTCCATCGTTCTATAGGAGGACTCCGCTGCTTCAATTTCCACGACTCAATGCATCAGTTTTTCTTCTGAACTACTACTGTCCACTAGCTAGCTTAACTGGTAGTAATAATCACTTTGCTTCGGCATTTCTGCTCCACTAGCCAAGAAATGGACATGCCGATGCCGATGCCGCCGCCCGCCGCGAACATGCCTCCGATGGAGCCCATGCCCATGCCCATGGCCTTCTTCTGGGGGCACCGGGTGCAGGTGCTCTTCCCCAACTGGCCCGGGGACCGCGCAGGCGTTGGCATGTACCTCGTTTGCCTCCTTGTCGTGCTCGCGCTAGCCACGCTCGTCGAGGCTCTCTCTGCGGTGTCCCGCGGGCTCTCCCTTCGCCGGTCGTCCGCGGTGCTGCTGATCACGGGGGTCCACGCGGCGAAGATGGGGCTGGCGTACCTGGTGATGTTGGCCGTGATGTCATTCAACGCCGGCGTGCTCCTCGCCGCCGTTGCCGGGCACACCGTCGGTTTCGTTGTCGCGCGCAGCGGGGTGCTCGGCCGCGCCACTCGTGATGATAGCGCACCGAGCGGTGCTCTCCATCCCTCAGATTCCAAACCTTAATTAGATACTGAAATCTGTTGTGTCAAAAGGGATACTGAAGATGGAATGCTTTCTGTTCTTTACTGAAGAAAATTGTGTACTTCCTATTGGTGTATCGTGCAAATTTTAATTGGTAGGTTGGCGACTCTGTAATTTTCTCCTGGGGGAGTATCGAAGGCAATGTTGCATAAATTGGTGTGCTTTCCACTGTTAGGGCTTGTTTGGCTACCGGGAGCGATTTCCCCGTGAGAAAAAAAAAGTATTGACAACATCGTCGGGATATTTTTTTCTAACTATTATCTAGATTTGTATGATCCAATGATCACTAATTCTTTCCCTCCAAAAAAGGAGCCATTGCATATCTAAACCCACAGTCTTAAATTTAAATAATTGTTAGAAATAAAACATCCATGTGACATTTAAACACATCCAAAAAAAAATCCCGGCGTGGAATTAGATGGCACCTCTCAACCCCGTGGAAATCATTCTCCTCGTGTAATCCCTTCCTGCATTTGGGATTGGTGTGGGGGAAATCCCACTCGAAAAGAAAAAACTCAAAGCAAAAGTTCTGAAATATATATAAAGATTCAGCGCTGTACGTGCAGAATTGAAAATCAAATCATGCACTTGAGGAGAGAGAGGAAGATTGGATTATGTAATTCCTCGTACAATTCTGCAATCCGAACACAGTAGCTTCTTTTGGTTTTTAATTCACTATTTCTTAATTTCGTTTTTTTCTAACTTTTTAATATTTTTTACCTTTTCTTTTTTTCCGTATTCCTTCGCATTGTCCGTGATGGGATAACCTATTTTTTTAAAAAAAATTAATTTTAATTACACTAAATAAGCCACCATCAGTTACAGCGAAAATAAGCCATCGCTAAACTGAGCGCCCCTAAATCAGGGGATTTTTTAAATAAACCATTAAAAATTACACAAATATAAACCATATTTTTTTACAAAAATAACCTACAATCGCTAGGTTCAACATGTACTTCTGTTGGATGAATGCCTTATTGTACTTCTCTAAGCCGTCAATCCATTGGAAGAAGTAGCAACGCTCTGACGGCTGCCATAGACAAATAAAGTCAGCGATATTTAAAATGCAACATGCAATGTGCAATATCGATGTGTAGCATTCACTTACACGGCAATCCCCGCACATGTAGTAAGCCTGTGCAGCGGTACTAGGATGTGTAGATTGAAGATCCACGTCGGGTTTTCCTAGTTGCACTATAAGCGTGAAAACTCTAGTGGTACAGGAGCATCCTTGCAAGAGTTATCAGTGTATGTTTGTGCCTTCTTGGCAGCCCATTTATGCTTTCAGAGCAACTTCCCTTAGTCCGACATCCCCAAACAGGGAGAAGTGACATCCTACACTTCTCTTCTCCCTCCCCTCTTCTTGTTTTTCAAACTAGCTCAAATGGACTCTTGCTTGTAGTAGTGGAGTACGCTCCAGTTTTATAGGTGCTTAGGATGTAACATCGAGAGAGTAAATTTTGGTGAATGGAAGTGCACTCACATCCGCTAGAAGGAATCTTTGGGCATAGGATAGCTCAACAAGTTGTAAATTCATAGGGAAAGCTAGTGCATGTTGTCAACACAGACGGAAAAGGTGGCATGGTATGGTCACTTTGGCCCGAAAAAGCTAAAGAGACAATTTATAGGCCCTTTTGAACATGAGCGACAGACTTCACAGATATACATCATGCTAGAACCAGGGTATGGTCATTTCAGTATGAAAAAGCAGACAGCAGAGTGTGGTCACTTTAATCTGAAAAGCGCGGGTCAGAGTGTTGTCTATTCAACGCGAAACAAAAGGTACCATGCTATTGTCTATTCTCACTGAATAGGCAAGCATGTCTACTAGTAATAGCGAGATTCATGTAGCAAGCCCCTGATGTCGTAGTGCTGACTAGGGCGGAAGGAGCTGGAATTGAGTAACATGCCCCTTTGTCACGATGTTGACTACATGAGATAGGACCAAAAATTACGTTGCATGCCCCATTGTTGCAGTTTTGGCTGAGGGACCCAAGCACCATAAGAAAGGTGTAACATGTGGAATTTTAAAAGCATACAGTAGTACAACAAATCTCATCATCAACATTGATACTAAGGTGCGAAATAAAAAACGTACCACACACAATACTAATGATCTACCTATACATCTCCATCTCCGTGTCCATGCCCCTGACCCTATCCATGTCCCTATTGCCAGCCCCGCTTGGGCCAATGGGCCCAAAGGGCTCCACTGTTTGGGTGCTCAGACGACCCTACCTCCAAGTAGCGCATTAGGAGCTGGTGTGGTGTATGGATCCATGGACCTGGATTGGTTGTGTCTCAAGCAATGCACCTAACAAATGTGAACCGGTAAGCATGTTAGCATGTATGGCTGGGTCATCGATGAGGTAGTCCTCCATGTCACCTTCCCACGAGGACACGCATACCAGTGACGCTAACTGATACATACCTGGTTTGCAAAAGTAGTAAAGTATTAAATACTCGATGCATCTGAAGGTTTTTTTATGGCAAAACCGAGAGAGAGAGAGACAAGGAGGAAGCAGCGTGTAGATCCTGAAGTAGTAGTAGTGTGAGAGCCCTACGGCTAGGTTTGTAGCGTCGGTGTTGCCTGTCATTTTGTGTGGTCACTTCAATCTGAAAAGTGTGGGTCAAAGTGTTGTCTACTCAGCGTGAAATAGAGGTAGCATGATGTTTTCAGTTCTCACTGAGTAGGCAACCATGTCTAGTAGTAATAGCGAGATTCATGTAGCAAGCCCGTTGTGTCACAGTGCTGGCTAGAGCGGAAGGGGCTGGAATTGAGTAACATACCCCTCTATCACGGTGATGACTACAGGAGATAGGACCGAGAATTACGTTGCATACCCCATCATCATGGTGCTGACTGAGGGACCCAAGCACCATAAGAAACAGTGTAACATGTGGAATTTTAAAAGCATACAGTACAACAATCCCATCATCTGCATTGATATTAAGGTGTGAAATAAAAGGCATACCATGCGTGGTACTAATGATCTACCAATCCATATCCCTCTCCCTATTCATGCCCCCGACCCTATCCCTGTCCCTATTGTCGGCCCTGCTTAGGCCAACGAGCCCAAAGGGTTCCACCGTTCGAGCGATTGGATGACCCTATCTCCATGTAGTGTAGTAGGAGCAGGTGTGGTGTATGGATCCATGGACCTGCATGCGTTGCGTCTTGAGCAATGTGCCAAACAAATGTGAGGTGTGCGGCTAGGTTGTCTATGAGGTAGTCCTCCATGTCACTTTGCCATGGGGATGTGTGTACCAGCGGCGCTGGCTGATGCATACTTGGTGTGCAAAAGTAGTAAAGTACTAAACACTTGATGCATCTGTAAGTTTTTAATCATTGCAAAACCAAGAGAGAGAGAGAGAGACGAGGAGGAAGTAGCGTACATATCCTAAAGTAGTGGCAATGTGTGAGCCCTATGGCTAGGTTTGCAGCGCCGGTGTTCCCGTCATTTTGTGTGGGTGCTTGCAGCACCGCACCTCCTTGTGTCTCTACTACCCAAGTGACGATGGCTATAGCATGGCGGAGAACTTGGGCTCTTTAGCATCGCTCTTGTTGGATCTACGTCCCGCAATAACATATGTTAGTCCCGATGATTACATTGGCATTAATCACTAAAACTCGAAAATAGGGGGCTAGATGCTTACAAAGGTACGGTCGTATTTGTTATAGTGATTTTTTTTAATTTGTTGAACCGTATTTCTTATTGTTGCATTTGGTGGTTGTTATTGTGATTCACTGGAATTCGTTGCACTAGTAGAAGTATTTTATGCCACTCGGTTGGGCTGAAATTATACTGTAGCTGGCTGAAATTACACCTGTTCTTTTCGGCTGCGGCTTATGGCTTTTGGCTGAAATTTTTGAATTTTGGCTGTTTACAGTACAGATTACGGAGAGACAGATACTCACTTGCGATTTTGGCAGATACAAATGTGGGGCTTTTAACGTGTAGATCGTTTAACCTGTAGACCTCATCTTGAGAAAATACTTCGTTTAAAAGTTAGGTACTGTAGCAAAAGCCAAAAGCCATCGGCTTCGGAGCAAAAGAACAGGCCCTGTAACTGATGGTAGCTTATTTGGCATAACTAAATTTACAAATATTTAAAAATGGAAAAAAACATATTTGCCCATTATGTCTAACATGCACACTTTGAGAGAGATATGACAGTTGTGGTTGCTTTAACACAATAGTCATTTTTAATGAACCAGGTGGGAGGGAAGTTGGAAGCCGCAACTCCTTTTTTTGTGTTATTTTGTGCATCCATTTATCCCCATTAGTTGTTAATATTACAGTGTTGTTTATGTTGTTTATGCATCAAAACTTCGTATTTTTAGGCAAGCCATGCTGCCCATACGCCACACACCTAGTGACACACATATTCTTTTATTTTGTGACATGCAAATTCATAAATGGATAGTCCATATTTTGTATATTTTGAAAAAGAGTGAATGAGTGATTTGATCCCTGACGTTTTACGAATGGGTCACTTTGGTTCACCAAGTCTAGTGAAGGGCCTCCGAAGTTGCGTTTACATGCAAGACACATGGGTATGGTGAGTGAGCACCGTGGTAACCCCACCCCTTTAGCTCATGTGAAATTACTTGTTTGCTCCTCCTCTATTTACGAATGAGAGAGGGAGAGCAGCATGTTTGAGCCAGTGGCAATGTGTTGACTTGGGTGGTGTGGCTTTGATGTGATTCTGCAAAGGAGCTCATTGCTGGAGAGCAAGACTCCAAACATGTGCTCTAAGCAGTGGCTACGCTAGTCAGTGATCCACTAGAGGACCACGAGCTCAAAGGACACACTACAGGCATGCACAGGGAGCAAGTATGGGCGGCAACTCCAAGTACATTAAGACGTGTTGTTCTTGTAGTACTAGAACGGTAGTAGCATCCATCGGACAGCATGCAACCAACTGCAATCAGTTAAAACTGTTGGAAATATAGGCAATATTTTAATTCCAATTTTTACAAAGAGATAAATACAATAAACTAGTGATGCAAAACTTACTACTAACAGTAGGCTACTCATCATACTTCAGAATATACTCAAGAAAAATATATTAATAAAGTCGTATGTACGCGCGAACGACTTACTAGTTAGCTTGATGAAGAACAGGAAGTCACGCAGGCTTGACACAGTGCAGAACGTAGATGTCGTAGTGCAGTGAGTGGTCGCGCAGATGCGCTGCCCAGAAACCTTACTGCCGCCCCGTGCAGGTACTCTCTGCGGCAACGGTTCGAAGATAGCCGCTCTCCCTTCTTCCAGGTGCACGCCGGGAAGAAAGGTCAACGAGGTTCTGACAGCACAGTACTCGAGCACAAAATCGCAGAGAAGAAGAAAATAGACGCAGTCAGTTTCTCACACACACTCTGGACGTCTCCAGGCATATATATAGACAGACTGATAACTGACATGATTAAAACAACCATTTACCCACTGGTAACTAACACATTCGATCAGTCATTTATCCACTAGTAACTGTCTATCATCAAAACATCAGTAAAGCCTCAAATTCAAACGTTTGAATCACATTCAAACACACACAGAGAGAGAGAGGTGCAGGTTTCAGTAAAAATAAAGATGGACTTAGTCTGCCAAGTGGCGCGCCACGTCACGGCATGGTCGCGCGTCGCAAGTCACAAGTCACGCGATTTTCACGCGAAAAACACGAATACGCGTGCGCGTGCGCGCGCGCGTGTGTGACTAGATGTCGGGACCCCAGATTTTCAAATCCAGACCCTCTGTGTATTACAGCACTAGTCCCAGATCAAAACTAGTGCACACAGTCAAACAATGATGATTACATAACCAACAACGCTTTATTACAATATTAGAGAGTATAGACTGAAATGCCTCTTTATTACAACTAAGGTTTCAAGACCTCACAAAACACAAAACATAGCGGAAGCAAAAGTAAATCCGGTAAAGACCCATCAATATGCCATAGACAACTGACTGGGGAAGTGCAACCTAGTACTCCGGAAAGTCTTCGTCGAATCCATATGCACCGTAGTCGTAATCTCCCTCTTGAGCTTCATATTCCACAGAGTTGATTTTTAGTGCAGCATGTGAGTACAAAAAATACTCCGCAAGTCTTGGAAAAATGCAGTAGATGCAAGGCTTAACCAAGGAGGGTTATATGGTTCTTTTGCATAAAGTAATATTTTATTTCAAATACCATTAAATATTTTCGAAGGCATTTAATTTAAAAAAGTATTTATTTTAACAAAAACTATCAATAATCTTATAGTGAAGGTTCCAACCACCAACACTAGTTAACTGGCTCTAACCGCCAAGGTTCAAGACTACGAGTTTCATCCACCCGCACTAGCTCCATCCGCCAGGACACAACTCCGAGAGTTCCATCCACTCTCGGGTTCCCAAAACTTTTACATTAAAATCAAAACAAAAGATCTACCATATCAATGCATTCCTTGCCCGCCCTTGACCGTGGGTACGGTTATTCGAATAGTTTTACACTCTGAAGAGGATGTACAACTTTACCCACAAGAGATAAGTCATCTTAATAGCCAACATGCTTCCTTAGGCATGAGACCCAGATAAAATATCACAAAGCTTTTACCTTACTCTAATTTAGCTAGACACCACCCGCTGAGATTTAACCGCTGAAGGGTTAAATCCACCACAGTCAGAAGCCCCATCTTGCACCATATGAGTACAGTAAATTCCTATCCTTCACTGTGAATAGCCAGTAAATCCCTGGCACCCACTTTCCACTGGTGGTATCTGAACTAAACCTTAATTGACTAGGTCGTACCCATATAGACTTGTGGTTGTACGGTAGTGCTCAGTTTGGACAATCACAAACGTCGGTCCTTAATTGACTAGGGCGTAACATTCACAATACAAATTCTCGTACTAAATCCACACCAATCCAATCTTACCATCCGCCCAAGTCTAAAATAATTTTCACCATTTTATTTTAGTTTAAAAACAACAGCAATACTTATTGCCACTAAATTATTTAAATAAAAATATGAAATCATTCATATCAATTTTCCACCCGAAGGGTTATACTGACTAACTAGCTTGTCTAAGCAATTACTACCATTCTAAAATTAACAATTACATAATAATCTCAATACTGAGACAAGAGAAACATATGGTGACAAAGGTACATGGTTGTCAATATCAAATGAGGGCATAACAATTATCGGTTTAACTATTATCCTTACAATAGAAATTATCATTTTATGTAACATATCAATGGATTAAATTTAAAATAATAAAACAATTTTGGTAAACATAGGTACAAGATATTCAAAGGAGACTTGCCTTCTTGCATGCTGTCTGGATCTTCTTGCTGTGGGTCAGGAAAATCCTCGGCAACGATGGGTTCTACGAGCGAAAAGACAGAACAAACAAAATAAATAAATACACATAAATTCAAATAAAATTCAAAAAGAGTGTTTATTTTGGTAGTTTATGATTTTAGAAAAATTTAGAAATTTGAACGGTTATTTATTTTTCCGATTCATTTTTGTACTGAAAAAGGTTATTTATGACATCAGCGAGATTTTAACTTTTGGCTGAAATATTTTTATAAAGGAAAAGAATTTTTATGACGCAAGGCTGACGTCAGCAAGATCTTAAAATTCAAATTTTCTGACAAGTGGGCCCAGTCTACCGTGGACCGGATCCACGGATCGGGATGGTGGCCAAGGTGGCACGCGCGCGTTCGGGGCGGAGCGCTCACCGGCGCCCGGCGGCAGCGACCGAGGCACGCACGAGGGACAAGAGGCGACGGGGAACTGACCGGTACCTATGGCGGCGCTCGACGGTGACCGGAAGGTGGTCGGCGACGAGTCAAGGCGGCGGCGGAGAAGCTCGGTAGGGACGGCGCTCCGGCGGGGAGGAGGCTCGGTCGAGGGGCATACGGGCTTCGCGGCAACGTGGGGAAGGCGGCGGCGGGGACCAAGTCGAACCGAGGCGATGGCGATTGCTCACCGGAGTTGGGTGCGGCGGAGGCGCTTGGGACAGCGGCTCCGGTGGCTTGGAGGCTCGGGTGAGAAGGGGAGGAGGTGCGGTGGCGAGAGGAGAGTCTAAAGGAGGGGAGCCGGACTCGGGGCAAGGAAGGGAGAGGGGAGGCTGGCGGTTTGAGCTCGTCGGAGTTAATGCGGCCGGCTGATTTGAGGGAATTAAAACAGGAAAACGGCCGGCGGATTAGTGGGGAGTGATTAGGGGCTTTCATTGCGCACTTGCTCGGGGTTTAAAAGAGGAAGAAACGGTTGCATTGAAAGCTCTAATTCGGCATCAATGGAGGAAGAGAGAGAGATCTAGAGGAGGAAGCAAGAGAGGTGGAAGAAACATATGACGGGTGGGGCCCATGCATCGGTGAGAGAGAGGGGAGGTGAAGGGGTATGGGCGGCCGGATGAACGACACGTGGCGCAATCTCGGGCGTTGAAGTGAATGAAGGGGTAAGTTGGTACAGGTGGCTAGGATTAGATCAAGAAATGGATGGATTTACTCCGGGCGCGACACGTGTCAGCCCGAGATTAAATCCGGATTTAATTTTCGGATTAATTTTTCAGAAAATACTAGAAACATTATAATTGCTTAGAAAATAATAAATAATATCTAAAAGTTTCAGAATATTCATAGAATATTCCTGGAGCTATTTTAGACTTCATAAAAATATTTGTAATTTCGGATTTGCCTTTAATAATTTTATAAAATACCTTTTCACTTTTAAAATTGATTTTTAATTCCAGACAATTCTCAAAAATTAAATACAAAATCAGGGAAGGTTGGGAAAAATAAAATGAACTCTTTTTGGCTTTAATAAAATATTAAAATACATTTTCTTGCTTTATGTTTTGAAAAAAATTCAGATAAATCCAAATAAAGTTCAAATTCTTTCAAATAATTAATTTGAAATTAAAATTTTCAGAACTCGAATTTTTGGGATGTTACACTAGGCAGAACCCTCCTCTTATTATCTCTATCCATATTCAAGGAGTGGTGAGAACTCCACCTTATAAATTGATCTTCCTCACATTTCCTTAGCAGTTTGGTACTAAACCATGTATGCTTTGGAATTAAGGAAATGTGCCATAAAAATGGCCCAATTTCTAACAAACCCCATCAATTCCAAAGCAAGAAGTAAACAAATGACAAAGATATTGTGCTGAAGTACTGTTAATATACTAGTCTTTTAGTGTAAGTCCTGTACGGGTTGAACTTGCACCTAGAATGACAAGATTCATCTTCTCACAGCTGATGAATGGACTATGCCTTGAATTCACAGCTTTTCTTGATCAGATTTAACTTGAAATCTCAACTTGTACTAGGCTGCCAATGAACCACGCCTAAACGGAACGTTATATGGTCATGCTCCCTTATCTGCTCATGAGCTTTCTAGAGAATGCCTCGTTCTCGTGAACTGCGACCACACAATTAAGCTCAAGTAGGTGCATTCTTTCTAGGTATCCTGCAGGCTAATACATTTTCCTCATTTGGGCAACAGAATACATTAAGGCTTTATGCCAACCTTCCAAACAGTCGAAAGTACATTGTTTATTAGGACATGGGTACAATAAATATGTACTCTCTTGTTACAACATCAATTTGTTTTACCCATTGCCTAAGTCACTGGATCTCCGATCAAGAAGGTATGGGTTATTGTTGTGGTTACAGACCAAATAGAGAGAGAGATATGGTAGTGGAGAGTTAGGTGAGCAATGCTTAGGGTTTCCCCATGGCCTCTATCGAATATATATATATATATATATCCACATGGGGAGTGCTTTTACAATGGTACCCTTACATCTAAGTATCCTTCTCAGGGGCATTTATGCCATTACACATGTCCCACTTTGGGCATTTACAGCCTTCTAACAGGCCGACTGGGCTTAGGTGGGGGCCACCCCTACAACAGGAGCCTCTCATGGTGAAGGGCTTCACAGGCTGAAGCCATGTTGTCGAGCCATTTGGCCCCCTCCGTCCCCACGGCCTATCAACTTGTATGCTATCAGATGGAGTCTCATTGGTTGGTGTAGTCCCCACCCCGCGCCGTGATATAGCGTTGAGCGGGTTGTCGGAGCCGTCCTTGACCACGGGGCCCTTCGGTGGCGGAGTCGAGGTCGAAGTGAAGGCTGGCTCATGCTACGGACACGTCGGGGCGCGGCGCAGGTCAAACCCCGCGCCTGGTGGTGGAGAGGCGGATGTGGGGGTCTTCGCGCGGAGACGGGTTCGGAGGTAGCTCATCGCAGAGGTACCTTCCGGGGTCACGTTAAAGAGGCGTAGTCAACACGTGACACGCCAACTTCACGGTCCAGAGGCGATGTCTTAATGGCAGCGAGAATCGTGCCGACCCCTGACATGTCAGGGGGGCTGCTGCAGCCGTACGCGTTGTCCCGATGCAGTCCCCTTCTCAAGAAGTCGGGACGCGTGGGGGCAAGCGGCTAGCGCGGTGTGCGCTGTCACCGCAAGACGGGAGCTGGACCATGCACGACGGTTCAGTTTCCGCCTGTTGCTCTCCCGTCGATTGCGTTTCCCGGTGGGGGGTGCAGCGGGTTATATATATGCTGCCATCTTGTTCTGTCGTCCTTCACTGTGACATGGCCGGGTACAGGTAGTGTAATATCCCGAACACCATTACGGCGCAAGTTTTTAAATCAATCGCGGAATCACCAATTTTTCGGTAAATCGCGGGAAGGGAAAAATATAAATTGTAGAACATTGTAAAATGAATTAAATAAATTAAAACAATTAATTTGAATGTTTTGAGCTGTCCGGAGGGTGGGCGGCCGCTTTGGGCGGTCGGCCAAATGGGGCCGTACCCCTCCCAAACCCTAGCACCCTCTTTATAAACCCTCCTTGGCCTCTCCCTCTTTCCACCCCGAACCAGCCACCACCACCCCCTTGGGCGCCCCCCTTCTCCCCCCTTGCTGCTCCCATGGTGCCAAGGAAGAAAAGAAAGGGAAGAGAGGAAGGAGAAGGAGAAGGAGAAAGAGGAGAAGGAGAAGAAGAAGAGGAGGAAAAATTGGGGAAATTCTTCATCTAGGTAATTTTTCCCCATACCAGATCCTCTGTTTTATGGATTAATTAGGGTTCTTAGCACGGAATTTGATGGTAGATAATAGATCAATTACTGATTTTAGATCTATTCGTGCAGTGCGGCTTGTCTCGCGGTTTTGATCTAGAAAATGAATTTTTCTGCAGGTCCTCCCAAAAGGAAAGTTGTAGAGGACATCCAGATGTATATCTTGTATTGTTTTCAAATTTTTCTACCATTGGATCTGGGATATACGGAGTCGGCAATACCGCTGTCCGGCAGGCTGACAGATTGGTACAGTCCGACGGTAATCCGGGGTTTAAAAATAGTAAACGAATTTTATGGCCTTGGCCGTAGTTGGTAAAGTTGTAGATAATTTAGAATTTTAGCTTCCGTATAAATTTGGGAATTTTTAGACCACTGTACTGTTGTGGACACGCGTTTGAACGCGGCTGCCCAATCTGCCAGAGCAGATTTCTTTCTCTGTTTTGGGCATTAATTTACTCCTAGATGTGATTAAAATAAAAATAGGTGTTCTGCATGAAAATTGTAGGTTTTTAAGTCATGAATCCAGGGAGGTATCATTTTCTGTTTTTTGATTTATATTTTTAAAGATAAAAAAATGTGAAGCAACGCTGCTGCAGAGGGTATTATGTTGGTTTGTTGGGCGGAGTAGAGATTGTGCGGGTTCGGGTTTCTAGCGATGTTTTTATGCTTATGTCATGCTTGTATGCTGTGGTGGTGTGCTGAGAGTTGTCTTATGGACAGGTGGTTTTGTCCCTGAGCGCTCTTGACTTTGTTGATCTTCGCTTCGTCGGTTTGAGGCAAGTGAATGTAGCGGTGGTTGCTACCGTTTAACTTGTTATTCATTCTACTTGCAATTTACATTATTACCGTAATTTGGTACATTATGCCGTGATTGCATGATATTTTAATTGTGGAGTTGGTAGCAAGTATTGATCAATTGTTATGTTGATAATTTTGCTAGTAGACATGTGGAATTCTTGCTTAATATTAAATTATGGAACATGAGATTAATTTGTGGTGGATGTGAATATGTTGAGAGCATGATAATACTCCTTGTAGATGAATTAATATGATTCATGAATTATCATATTATTCGTGTCATATCATGTCATTTGCATATGTGGATGTCGCCGCACCTAGCCGCGACCGTACCGGTACAACCTCTTCTCCCGCGGGAAGCAATTCCCTGCCCTGGAAAAAGTGAAGGAAGATAAGCATTCATATGCATTCATTTGTTGTTTGAATCACTGCATCCATATGACAGTTTGCATTCATATGCAATGTGTTGTGGTGAAGTTTTGTTCTGGAATATTCAACTCCATTGTTGTATTGTGGATTTGGCTCATGAGAGCTATTTGTGGCATGAGGATTGTGGTTGTGGTCGTGGAAAGGGATTTGTCCCTTGTGTATGGAAAGAATTGTGTTTGTGGTATAAGATTCTTTTCTCATACGATAATTGTTGTTAGCATTTGTAGATGTGGGAAATAATGGTGTATTGAAGTAAAACATGCATATGTTTTATTGCCTTTGGTAGTGGTAGTGGTTGAGGTTTTAAAATAGTTCAAACAAGATTTATTTGCTAATACTTTATCGTCGTTGATGATGTTTTGAGGTTGAGGATATAAACATTGTTAATTGTGAAAGATTAAATACTGATGATTAATTTATTGTGTTATGGATGATTTAAATGTTTCTTTTGCACTTAATAGAGGATAAAATGGCTGCATTCATATGCCAATTAAATATGAAATTGAAGAGGTATTATTCATAGAAGTTTATGGTGGTTTAATAACTTTGAAACATAAATTGTAATTGTGGATGTATGGAATTATAATGATGATGTTTAAATTGCTTGTAGTTTGAATAACTTGTTAAACAGTTTGCTGAAATAGAGTAGAAAGAATTCTAGTTCTTTGCTTAGTTATCATATTGATGAATATTTATCCTTATTAATGTTGAACTTTGAATTGTTCCTTTGGTTATTATTGTTAAGTTGATTATGAATATTAAATTGTTCTCATTATTCTGTTATTTACTAGTTGATTATGCTTCCGCTTATGTCATCCTGTTAATTAAATGTTGCTAGTTTAATTTATCTTGTAAATTGGCTAGTTGTGGAGCAGTTTTAGTAGTATCCCAGGGTATGGTGGATCCTGGGGTGTTACAGTTAGTATCAGAGCGGGCTTTAGGTCCGTAGTAATTAAACTATTAAATTGACACACTGGTGCACAGTAGGATGGGATGGGTCAAGCATTGCATTTATGCTTTTGACATATTGTATTGATGTTTTACATTATGAGATAATCTTGTATGCTTATTGATAATCTTGTATGATTATGATTTGCTCCTATGACTGTTATGAGTGAGAATAGTCAATGTTATGATGTAGATGTTGTTTGTGCTGTTTTGGCTTTGCCAGATTATTTCACTATTTGTAGTTTGGGGATTAGCAATGTAGTTACCTCAGGTAACTTAATTGCAGATGTTGTGAGTGAGTTTCTTAAGAAAAGTCGTTATCTTTCTTGAGTTGATTTTGGTCAATTCTTGGCCTATTGCAGTTAATGAATTTCTTTTGAGTTTGTGGTTCTTGCAGTTGAGGGTATTCAATTGGTCTCTACCTGTTCCTTGAAGCAGTTATTGTTTCTTCCCGGACTAATGAGATACTTTTGCTACCTGTGTTTATTGTGACTTGTAAGGTTAGTTCCTTCGTGGGAGTTTTGCCTTGATGTGAATCATGGCTTATTGGTTCGCTTGGTATTTTCTTTTGTTAATGCAAGTTTTAAGTTGCAAAACTCATTGATATGTGAAAGTCTTGGATTTATGTATTTCTTTTAGTTTATTTCGAGCATTGAAGTTTGTCTTTCCTCTTCTTTTTGAAAGAGAGTGTTAAAATTCTTTATGGTATTTTGCTATGCTTAAGTGGAAGGTGGTAATCATATAAACTAATTCATAAGGTTTGAATTATCAAGTTGAGATGTTAGCATGGTGCATAATTAATTTCAATTAACATCCTCGGAAATAGTTAATTAATTTGTTATTGCCTTGTAATAGTTTCTAGAAGAACTATGATTAAGAATTTGTTTATTCATGATAATAACTCGTGGAGTTATTGGGGAGTGTGCAAAAGAGAATTAGAATGATTATTATGGTTGTTTGAATTTCTATCATGTTGGATAAATTGAATTATATTTGTCTTTAGTAATTATTTTGACCGTTTGGAATGATTAAGTAAGGAGGTGTTGGAATATTGCCTTGGTAATATTAACCCTTAATATGTCTTTTATAGAGATACTTTATGAGCATGTACAGTTGCTATTTTCATCTATCTTTCATCATGCTAGATTGTTGAAATATGTATAAAGAAATAGATGAAGGTTGATGTATTGACTTGTAGAATCTTGTCTTACGAAGCTGGTATTATTAAAGTTTATAAGTCATTTCGTTCTAATTTCTGAATGTACGGTAGGATATGAATCAATGCTCATGATTGTTTTATGATTGTAAAATGGAGTTAGGATTATGAATGCTGTTATGATCAAATAATAATCAATTATTACCAATAGTGAATAGAATACAATCAATTTGTGCTAAGTTAGAGTTGAGCATCAATAAGAATTGAATATATAAAATCTAGTAAGAGATTTATACTAGCATATTTTGTTAGATTGTCATGTTTTTAGTATCAGCTTGATCAAGAGCTTTGTTCTATTATGTGGCTTATGCACTAGGTTTCCTAGACCAAGTAGTTGCAATCTTATTTAAATATTAGAACATGATGAAGTAATTTCTTATGTTTCTTTTGGAAAAGTTTATGAAAGGATTTGAGGATACGATGATGTCTGTTAAGAATGTATTATTCTGATGTTAGTATGTTGGTCAGTATGTGGTCATGATGGTAATGTGTGAATGTTCATTAAATAAAAGAATTTGATAAATTCCATGGTACTATTTAAATCAAAAGATTTGATAGTTGCTTATGCAATCTTTTGATCTCATGACTTACGTGGTAGCTGAAATTGTTTTAAGCGAAGTGTCCTGTTGAGAGGTTTTATTAGTTCTTAAAGAATTAATGTGTTGTGGTCTTCAATTCTCTTTTGTTGGAATTGTTAAGGTGATACCGTAATCAAAGAAGGTTGTTCTCTTTGTTAAAAGAAAAGTTTGGTAAAAGTATTGGAGGTTGAAGTCAAGATGTGCAATTTTTTTGAAGTGTATTTGACTTTTTTTTTTGCCGCTTAAGAGCTTCTTGAGCTCGAATGACAATACCGTATTCTTATTGGTTGAGATTTGATGTTTTCTTCTTGAGGAGGCATGTGCCTTCAGCTGTGGTCTTATCTTTTGTTGTCCAAGATCTTTGTTTTTTTTCCTCTTGGTCTTATGTTTATTGCAGATGGTAACGTCTTCCTTTGTACTAAAATTTACTTCTTTTTGCCTCTCCAATAAAGGGGTATTCGTTTTGGGTTGCAAAGACCTTTAAGAGGTGTATAGCAACTAGTTGGTGTAGTTATGTGATTGATTTTAGTGAGATTGTGGGTGTGATATGAATTTCGAGTTGTTATCCTTAAAAGGATTGGGGTGTTATCTTGAGCGGTAATATGCTCTCTTGATTTTTGTTTAATTGTGTGTTTATGGCAGAGGTCATCTGCAAATTGAGTTGTTTGATGTTGAAGCGTGGTCTTTTCCAGTTAGGAAATGAGAATGATTATTTTGGTATGTCGAGTGATTTTTCACTCTTGGCTTGTGCAGTGTCGATTCTCTATATGTCAATTTGGAGAGTGTGAATGGTTTTGTTGTGAATCCTTTGTTTTGGATCGTGGTCCTTCGAAGGAAGGATGTTCGCTGGTGTGTTGCTTGAGAATGTTTCGTTCATCTTGTGGTTGTGTTACATTTGTAACAATTATTGTTTGTGCTTCAAGTAATGTTATGAGTGGAATGTGTGGTTGAATTCTTTAAAAAGGGGTACAATGTATTATCCCGATTATAATATATAGAGAAAAATATTCTAAAAAAGAGGATGGTATTAGATAAGTGGCTTCATAGTTGTGGTGGGGAATTTTTGTGAGAACGGCAGGATTTGTTGGCCGCTCAGAGCCGACAAAAGAATTGCGGGCGCTCAGCGTTGACCGGCACGTGTCGGGGACTCGACAGAGTTGGACATGAGGAAGAGAGCCACCAGATATGCGGAGGCCCTCTTGACGAATCAGTCCGAGCAGGAGGTGACGTGGAGCTTGAAGTTCAAATGTAGAAGAAAGATCCGAGTTCTTCGAGGGCAGGTGAGAACCTGTAGTTGTTGTTCCCTCCTGATGTTCAATCTTTGGGATGCTGTATTCTTTGGTTATTCTTTTCATGATTGTTCTTTGTCTCGTGGGTTGAGGAGCGAGATTCGAGGATGAATCCTTTTAAGGTGGGGAGAATGTAATATCCCGAACATCGTTACGGCACAAGTTTTTAAATCAATCGCGGAATCACCTGTTTTTCGGTAAATCGCGGGAATGAAAAAATATAAATTGTAGAACATTGTAAACTGAATTAAATAAATTAAAACAATTAATTTGAATGTTGTGGGCTGTCCGGAGGGGTGGGCCAGCCGCTTTGGGCCAGTCAGCCCAAATGGGGGCCCGTACCCCCTCCCAAACCCTAGCACCCCTCTTTATAAACCCCCTCCCTTGGCCTCTCCCCTCTTTCCACCCCAAACCAGCCACCACCACCCCCTTGGGCGCCCCCCCTTCTCCCCCCTTGCTGCTGCCATGGTGCCAAGGAAGAAAAGATAGGGAAGAGAGGAAGGAGAAGGAGAAGGAGGAGAAGGAGAAGAAGAAGAGGAGGAAAAATTAGAGAAATTCTTCATCTAGGTAATTTTCCCCCATCCCAAATCCTCTATTTTATGGATTAATTAGGGTTATTGGCACGGAATTTGATGGTAGATAATAGATCAATTGCCCGATTAGAGTTTAGTCGCGGGCTGATTTTAGATCTATTCGTGCAGCGCGGCTTGTCTCGCAGTTTTGATCTAGAAAAGGAATTTTCCTGCAGGTCCTCCCAAAAGAAAAGTTATATAGGACATCCAGATGTATCTCTTGTATTGTTTTCAAATTTTTTTACCATGGGATCTGGGATATACGGAGTCGGCAATACCGCTGTCCGGCAGGCGGACAGATTGGTACAGTCCGACAGTAATCTGGAGTTTAAAAATAGTAAATGAATTTTCTAGCCTTGGCCGTAGTTGGGAAAGTTGTAGACAATTTAGAATTTTAGCTTCTGTATAAATTTGGGAATTGTTAGACCTATGTGCTGTTGTGGGAACGCGTTTGAACGCGGCTGCCCAATCTGCCAGAGCAGAGTTCTTTCTCTGTTTTGGAAATTAATTTACTCCTAGCTGTGATTAAAATAAAAATAGGTGTTCTGCATGAAAATTGTAGGATTTTAAGTTATGAATCCAGAGAGGTATCATTTGCTGTTTTGCGATTTATATTTTTAAAGATACGAAATTATGAAGCAACGCTGCTGCAGAGGGTATTATGTTAGTTTGTTTGGCGGAGTAGAGATTGTGCGGGTTCGGGTTTCTAGCGATGTTTTTATGTTTATGTCGTGCTTGTATGCTGTGGTGGTGTGCTAAGAGTTATCTTATGGACAGGTGGTTTTGTCCCTGAGCGCTCTTGACTTTGTTGATCTTCACTTCGTCGGTTTGAGGCAAGTGAATGTAGCGGTGGTTGCTACCGTTTAACTTGTTATTCCTTCTACTTGCAATTTACATTATTACCGTAATTTGGTACATTATGCCGTGATTGCAAGATATTTTAATTGTGGAGTTGGTAGCAAGTATTGATCAATTGTTATGTTGATAATTTTGCTAGTAGACATGTGGAATTCTTGCTTAATATTAAATTGTGGAACATGAGATTAATTTGTGGTGGATGTGGATATATTCAGAGCATGATCATGCTCCTTGTGGATGAATTAATATGATTCATGAATTATCATATTATTCGTGTCATATCATGTCATTTGCATATGTGGATGTCGCCGCACCTAGCCGCGACCGTAGCGGTACAACCTCTTCTCCCGCGAGAAGCAAATCCCTGCCCTGGAAAGAGTGAAGGAAGATAAGCATTCATATGCATTCATTTGTTGTTTGAATGACTGCATCCATATGGCATTTTGCATTCATATGCAATGTGTTGTGGTGAAGTTTTGTTGTGGAATATTCAACTCCATTGTTGTATTGTGGATTTGGCTCATGAGAGCTATTTGTGGCATGAGGATTGTGGTTGTGGTCGTGGAAATGGATTCGTCCCTTGTGTATGGAAAGAATTGTGTTTGTGGCATAAGATTCTTTTCTCATACGATAATTGTTGTTAGCATTTGTAGATGTGGGAAATAATGGTGTATTGAAGTAAAACATGCATACGTTTTATTGCCTTTGGTAGTGGTAGTGGTTGAGGTTTTAAAATAGTTCAAACAAGATTTATTTGCTAATACTTTATCGTCATTGATGATGTTTTGAGGTTGATGATATAAACAATGTTAATTGTGAAAGATTAAATGTTGATGATTAATTTATTGTATTATGGATGATTTAAATGTTTCTTTTGCACTTAATAGAGGATAAAATGGCTGCATTCATATGCCAATTAAATATGAAATTGAAGAGGTATTATTCATAGAAGTTTATGGTGGTTTAATAATTTTGAAACATAAATTGTAATTGTGGATGTATGGAATTATAATGATGATGTTTAAATTGCTTGTAGTTTGAATAACTTGTTAAACAGTTTGCTTCTCGAGATTTTATCTCACTCTTGCTTCCCCCTCCCTACAGGTGGACCTTGAGCATACATTGGGAAGGGTAGAGTGGCACCGCACAGATGCACTTGGATGATAATCTTAATGCTGAAATAGAGTAGAAAGAATTCTAGTTCTTTGCTTAGTTATCATATTGATGAATGTTTATCCTTATTAATGTTGAACTTGGAATTGTTTCTTTGGTTATTATTGTTAAGTTGATTATGAATATTAAATTGTTCTCATTATTCTGTTATTTACTAGTTGATTATGCTTCCGCTTATGTCATCCTGTTAATTAAATGTTGCCAGTTTAATTTATCTTGTAAATTGGCTAGTTGTGGAGCAGTTTTAGTAGTATCCCAGGGTATGGTGGATCCTAGGGTGTTACAGGTAGGGTGGTCTTGGTTCTCAAAAATAGGTCTACCTCTGTTCCTCTGCATTCTCTGATAAGGCTGATGCATAGCAGAACGAGCGTTGACAACGCAATCAACGAATGTTGATGAACAGAAGGGGGCCTGTTTTTGACTTTGGTTAGAGCTCGTGCTGAATCCCCGGTCACGGAGGCCGGTCGCGGGGGAAGGCGAACAGCTACATTTTTGCTGACTGGCGCTTCCTGCATGTGGTGATCTTGTTCTCTCAAGTAGGCCTATTTTAGTTCATCTGCGTTCTTTGATCGCGTCTATTGGTGCTAACTATCAAAGAATGTTGATGTACTGAAGGAGGCCTATTTATGAGAACAAGTCAAGATAACTGGATCCCCACCGGTTGGGGCCGCTGGTTCAACGCATAGGCTTCGAAGTTAAGGTGGCCTCTAGCGTCGCTATGCGGGTTTGCTGGGGGCGGACTCTGGAGTCTTCACGCGGACCAGAGATCGGAGGGCTGGATGGTATCCCGTGGCTCGAGGACGGTGCTTGGACCCCAGAAAGATGGGCCAAAGTAGGCGCCAGGTCGTCCTGAGCCACCGAAGTTGAGGTGGTCCTTCGTGGGGGCGTGGCTGAAGTCAGAGCCGAAGTCTCCCTGCGGAAGCGGGAACCCCGCCGAAGTTGCAGCTGAGGTTAACTGGCCTATGGCCTGCCACTGCTGCATTGATGGCCTCGAGAATTGCACCGACACGCGCCAGTGGATGCGCCACTGGGCATTTATTCCCGAGGGAGCAGACGCGTGGCGGAATGCGATTGGCGCGTCGTGCGTTGTCAGGCCATCGCACGATCGTGGTTGTGCGTCCGTTTCTGACAGGGCACGACGTGTGTTGTTGGACGCGCCGCTTCGGCTTCAATCGTGGGGACGCGAACGGTTTGTCTCCCACCGGTTACATCCACCGGTGGTGCGGGAGGTGAAGGGGCTTTAAATATCCCCTACGGCACCTCGTCCACGCTCTCCTCCTCATGCCTCCTGATCTCTTTTCCTGTGCCCTGTTCTCTTGCTCCCGTGCTCCCGCGTTTTGGGCCCAACGCTTGCGACGGAGGAGACGATCCACACCCTACTGCGCGAAGGGAAACTGTTCGACCGTCGGGAGGTGCGACTGCCGGCCAGCGACGAGACAGAACCGC
Source organism: Bonia amplexicaulis (assembly GCA_036346245.1). Taxonomy (NCBI): domain Eukaryota; kingdom Viridiplantae; phylum Streptophyta; class Magnoliopsida; order Poales; family Poaceae; genus Bonia; species Bonia amplexicaulis. The sequence goes on along the minus strand of CM070749.1, from coordinate 2,126,609 downwards.
ACCCCGAGAAGTTGGAGGCGATCGTCATCATCACTTACTTTGAAGCCAGACTTCGCATCTTGGCCGCCATGATTGCCAACGCTGTCTTGCGAACCTTCGGACTTGAGCTGGCACAGCTGACCCCGAACGCGATAGTCCGCCTGGCCGTGTACAGCTAGGCGGTGCGTACGGAGGTGTGCTGGCCCAGCGCATCGTTGTTCACATTTCTTCACGGCGCACGGTGTTAGCTGAAGAAGCGAAAAGACGAAATGTTTTCCAACTTCGGCAGCGTCAACTTGGTCCTGTGGTCGGCATGCGGGAAGATCTTCCCCGCCAACTCGACCCGGCCGAAGTGGGAGCCGAACTAGATGAAGCGGTGGTTTTACCACTATGTGGCGAGCGGTAGTAGCCTCGAGTGCTCGGGCTGGCCCGTGGCGTTCAATACCATGCCTGGCATGGCGATTGACGACGAGAACAGGCGGAGGGCGCGGAGGCTCGTGGGGATCGCCGCCCGCTTCAACATGCGCGACCTCACCGAGGAGTTCGTCATGTATGGCGTGGCGTTGCTTGCCGATGGATGGCGTATCACAGCTGGGAGCCTTCGGCGCGACAATGTCCACCCGTCCGTGTCTTCGCTACCAAGACCTGCCGAACTCATAAGTGTTGGTGACGTCTTGCTTTTCCCCTTCAGCCTCCCCTAGCCGCCTATAGGGACTTTCCTGGAGGATGCGGAGCGTGCGGTAGGCGCGTTCCTCGGGCCGTATACGGCCAGGGAGCACGACCTACGCATAGCCGCGACTGCGGAGGCGGAGCTGGGTCGGATAAACCGTGTGTGCGAGGCCCTGAGTATTGAAGTGCGGGAGCGCGCCACTCCCGGATGTACGGGGGACGCCGAATCCGATTCGGCGAAGTATGCCGATTCGGACCTGGGAGCTGGTGCGGGGGACGAGGGCGAGGGGTCCCTGGGTGGTTCTAGGGACCGAGAGTGTATCGCAGACGATCGGGAGGGAGAAGCTTCGTCGCCCGCGGCGATCGATGAGGTGGAGCCGCCGCCCACGGATGATGCTGGGGGAGTCTTCGCCCGCGGTAGTTACCGAGGTAGAGCTGCCACCAGCGGAGATTGCTGGAGCAGAGCCCCTGTCCGCGGTGGTTACCGGGGCGTGGTCCCCACCTTATTCCCCAAGGCGAAGTGGCCACGCGTACGATCACCCGCTCGCCCGAAGGGGAGGTTCGCTGTGGCGACCAAGGTCGGGAGCCTATGGGACTCTGATTCTGACACTGAGGCCCCAAGGCCCAAGGTCTCTAAGGCTCCTTCCGGGGTTGCTTCGGGCGAGGCTTCAGCACGGACGTATGTTAAGGAGGAGTCGGCCGAGTAGCGGCTGTGAGCGTCCGAGGACGCTTGTACATTTGACTTTTACCGCGCCCCCTTGTGAACATCCTCCAAGTAACGTGGAATGGGCCTTGATTGAAGCATGCATCCCCGTCACATCTCACGACCGTGCTTGCTTCCGGCAGACTCATAGGACTTTATTTTGCGCACATCCATATGCTAGGTAGAGAGCGCTCCGTCCCCTATCCCTCGAAGTGGTGGCGGTGGAGCTGACGCCTAGGCGAAGTAGACGCGCGAGCGCTCCGTCCCCTACCCTTCAAAGTGGTGGCAGCGGAGCTGGCACCTAGTCGAAGTAGACACGTGAGCGCTCTGTCCCCTACCCTTAGCCTAAGTAGACACGTGAGCACTCCGTCCCCTACCTTTCGAAGTGGTGGCAGCGGAGTTGGCGCCAAGTCGAAGTTGACGTGCGAGTGCTCCGTCCCCTACCCTTCGAAGTGGTGGCAGCGAAGCTGGCGCCTAGTCGAAGTAGACACGCGAGCGATCCATCGCCTACCCTTCGAAGTGGTGGCAGCGGAGCTGGCGCCTAGTCGAAGTAGACGCGCGAGCGCTCCGTCCCCTACCCTTAGCCTAAGTAGACACGCGAGCGCTCTGTCCACTACCTTTCGAAGTGGTGCCAGCGGAGTTGGCGCCAAGTCGAAGTAGACGTGCGAGTGCTCCGTTCCCTACCCTTCGATGTGGTGGCAGCAGAGCTGGTGCCTAGTCGAAGTAGATGCGCGAGCGGTCCGTCGCCTACCCTTCGATGTGGTGGCAGCGGAGCTGGCGCCTAGCCTAAGTAGCGCGCGAGCGCTCCGTCCCCTAACCCTCGAGGTGGTGGCAACGGATCTGGCGTCTAGTAGAAGTAGACGCGTGAGCGCTCCGTCCCCTACCCTTCAAAGTGGTGGTAGCGGAGCTGGTGCCTAGTCGAAATAGATGCGCGAGCGCTCCGTCCCCTACCCCTGGAAGTGGTGGCAACGGCCGGCGCTGGTCGGTGACGCGCGAGCGCCCGCCCCTACCCTTCGAGTGGTGGCGCGAGCCGGCGCCTGGTCAGTAGAGGTGGGCGCTTGCCCCTACCCCGCAGTGGTGGTGGCAGGTGGCGCCTAGTCAAAGTAGAGGCGGGCGCCCGCCCCTACCCTCGAGTGGTGGCAATGGGTGGCACCTGGTCGGCAGACGCGCGAGCGCTCCGTCCCCTACCCTTCGAGGTGGTGGCAACAGAGTTGGCACCTAGTCGAAGTAGACACGTGAGCGCTCCGTGCCTACCCTTCGAGGTGGTGGCAGCGGAGCTGGCGTCTAGTCTGCGCCTAGCCTAAGCAGACACGCGAGCGCTCCGTCCACTACCCCTCGAAGTGGTGGCAATGGAGCTGGCACCTAGTCGAAGTAGACGCCCGAGCACTCCATCCCATACCCCTCGAAGTGGTGACAACGGAGCTGGAGCCTAGTCGAAGTAGACGCGCAAGCATTTGTGCTCCATAGGGTGCGCACAGGGGCCAGCCTCTACTGCACCTTATCTACACCCCGTAGAGTGCACGCGGAGGCCAGCCTCTGTTGCTCTATATGCATGCTCCGTGAAGCGTGCACGGAGGCAAGGCTCTTGCTACGCTTTGTTTATACTCGGTAGAGTACGTGGGGACAACATCTGTGTCTTATTTATACTCTGTAGAGTGCGTGGGAACATCAACCACGTCTATTTATACTCCGGAGAGTACGCACAGGAGCAACACCCACACGTGCGCGGGGACATCCGCGTCTTGTTTATACTCAGTAGAGTGCGCAGGGACAACATCCGCATCTTATTTATACTCCGTAGAGTGCGTGCGGAGGCGGACCTCGACGCTACGTCTTATTTATACTCCGTAGAGTGTGTGTGGAGGCAGACCTAGACGCTACGTCTTATTTATACTCTGTAGAGTGTGTGCGGAGGCGGACCTCGACGCTACATCTTATTTATACTCCGTAGAGTGCGTGCAGTGGCGTCCCCCTACGCGTCTTTGTTTATTCTCATGGAGAGCGCGCGCGGAGGGCAGCCTCCGCGCGTTTTTTGTAGGAAACAAGACTAGTTTTGCAAACGGTGAACTTTATTGAATTCCTGTTTGCGCGGGTGAGCGATTACAAAAGACAGAGTACTAACCACTAATCGCTCGAGGGCAGGAACGACAGCGACTGTCGTTGTCATGGCGGCGAGGCTGGGCACGGTGGCAGCCTCTTCTGCTGGAGTGATTCACGTGGGAGCCCGTGCCCTTGCGCTGGCGTGCCCGGCCTAAGGGTCCCGCTGAACCTCATGGTGTGGGCCTCGAGTACCGAGCTCTATGCGCTGGGCCATGTTCTGGTCGCCATGGGCGGTGATGATGCCCCGCGGGCCCGGGAGCTTGATGCATAGGAAGCCGTTATGTGGGACTGCCCTGTAGGAATTGAGGGTCGACCGCCCCAATATGGCGTTATAGGGGTACGGGATATCGACGACGTCGAAGGTGACGTCTTTGCTCCTCACGTTGTCGTCTCGGCCAAAGAAGACCTGCAGGCATATCTAGCCCAGCGCCCTCAGGGGTTGGCCTCCGAAACCCTGCAGAGGAATTCCAGAGGGGCCTAAGTGTTGGTGATATGCCCTAGAGGCAACATGGAGATGTTGAATATATCACATACTATGTTTATGATACATTGCTTTGTTCCTTGAAATAGACATTATCATTATTGATCAATGAGTATGTGACTTATTCATGAGACTCTTAATGCCAAAATGTTGCTATTTCTAAATGATCCCTAATTATATTTCATATGAGGAACAAATATGATTCAAAAATCAGCATATGTATTGATTGATGATCATGTCTCATGGATCATGGTATGGAGATACCAAATCAATAATATGGACATGTGTTAGTGAACATGATAGGAACGGGGTCCCGATCTTCCAACAGGTTCTGGATATGTTCGATTTGGTGGAGGCGCGACACAAATCGATCCGGCTTCCGAACGACACGTTCCAAACCCCGCAATCGCAGCACCACGTCTCCTCAGGTTATCAACCGTGCGCTGCCCGGTTGACCTTGCCAAGAAGGCTAATCCTCGCCTGCGAATCGAAGAACACAAGCAAGAACAAGGAAGAACACAACCAAATTGCAGATATATTGATGAAGCACTCGAAAATTGGGGTTTCACAAACCGATGATGGCGAAACTGTTCAAAGACAGAATTAATCTAAGCAAAACCCAACCCTAATGGTGGGGGTGGCGGCTGTATATAAAGGAGTAAGGGGCGTGCAAAACCCACAGGACGCGTCCTTAATGGACTCCAACACGATACAAAGCCGAACGGCCCAAAAGACGGTGTCGCAGCACCCTGACAGATTCTGGACGTCCACTTGTTTCGACGATTCCCGTTTACTCAGAACGAATTTTGATATGAGACCAGAGCCATTGGAAAGGTTATCTTCTCAGCTTTCCATAAATATGTGGAACGTCCAAAACGGAGTTCGGATGCGATCTGGGCATCTGTTTTAGTGCAGCCTGGTCCTGGACTCCGAATTGGATTCGAAGTCGGTTTGAGTTGGACATCCAACATGATTCGTCCGTCCTTGCTGGACTTGTGCGCCTCGAAGCCCTTCTCCAAGTACTTCTTGATCCTCTCCATGGTTCCTAATCATAATTAAATCATTAGGTAGCAATCGATTCTCAAATGAACCAAAAGAAGTACTTAGGAACGAGCTCACCTCTAAATTCAATTGTCGGCGCGAGCTCTAGTGATTGGTCCTTGAATATCAAGTGGAGGAGTGTTGTGTGTATCCAAGAAGTGATGTCCTCATCATCCTCCCCCTCTTGAAGCGGAGTTGCCCTCAACTCAGCCTCATCTTCTTCTCCCAAGTATGGCTTCAAATCTGAAATGTTAAAGGTGGGACTAACCCCAAACTCGGGAGGCAACTCAAGTTTATATGCATTATCATTTATCTTCTCAACTATCTTAAAAGGACCAGCAGCTCTAGGCATCAATTTTGACTTTCTTAATTCAGGAAATCTATCCTTTCGCAAGTGCAACCAAACAAAATCACCCGGTTCAAGTTTAACTTCCTTTCTACCTTTACTACCAGTAATCCTATATTTTTCATTCATCTTTTCAATGTTTGCCTTAGTAGTCTCATGTATTTTGATAATAAAATCAGCACGCTCCTTAGCATCATTATGAACTCTCTCACTAGTAGGCAAAGGTAAAATATCAATAGGGCACGGGATTGAATCCATACACTACCGAAAAGGACTTACCTTGGTGGTGGAATGTTCCGCTCGATTATATGCGAACTCAACATGCGGCAAGCACTCTTCCCATAGCTTCAAATTGTTCTTCAAAATAGCTCTCAACATGGTAGACAATGTGCGGTTCACCACCTCGGTTTGGCCATCAGTTTGTGGGTGACATGTGGTAGAGAACAACAACTTTGTACCCAACTTGTTCCATAGAGTACGCCAAAAGTGACTCAAGAACTTGGCATCACGATCTGAAACAATAGTAGAAGGCATACCATGCAAACGAACTATCTCTTTGAAAAGAGGTCAGAATATGAACGGCATCATCGGTTTTATGACATGGGATAAAGTGAGCCATCTTAGAAAAACGATCCACAACAACAAAATGCTATCCCTCCCCTCTTAGTCCTGGGCAACCCTAAAACAAAGTCCATAGAAATATCTGCCCACGGAATAGAAGGAACAGGGAGTGGCATATATAAACCATGTGGATTCAAGCGAGACTTAGCTTTTTGACATGTAGTGCAGCGAGCCACAAACCGCTCAACATCTCGCCTCATCTTTGGCCAAAAGAAATGTGTGGTCAGAACGTCCTCCGTCTTCTTAGCACCAAAATGACCCATCAAACCGCCTCCATGCGCCTCCTGCAACAACAAAAGACGAACGGAGCCAACTGGAATGCATAGGCGGTTAGCTCTAAACAAAAACCCATCATTGATCACGAATTTATTCCATGCTTGACCCTCTTTACAATGCAACAACACATTCTTAAAATCAGCATCAAAAGCATATTGTTCTTTAATAGTTTCAAGACCAAAAATGCGACAATCAAGTTGAGACAACATGGTATAGCGTCGAGACAAAGCATCAGCAATCATATTATCCTTCCCTTTCTTGTGTTTAATGACATAAGGAAAAGATTCAATAAATTCAACCCACTTAGCATGTCTACGATTCAAATTGGTTTGACTACGAATATGCTTAAGTGATTCATGATCGGAATGAATGACAAATTCTTTAGGCCATAAATAGTGTTGCCACGTCTCTAAAGAACGAACAAGAGCATACAATTCTTTATCATACGTGGAATAATTAAGAACAGGACCATTCAATTTTTTGCTAAAGTAAGCAACAGGTTTGCCTTCTTGCATCAACACACCACCAATACCAATTCCGCTAGCATCACATTCGAGTTCAAAAGTCTTACCAAAATCCGGAAGTTGGAGCAATGGTGCGTGCGTAAGCTTGTCCTTCAAAAGATTAAATGACTCCTCTTGTGATGGCCCCCAATGGAACATAACTCCCTTCTTTGTCAACTCAATCATCGGTGTCGCAATGGTGCTGAATTCTTTGACAAAGCGGCGATAAAATCTGCAAGGCCAAGAAAACTCCGCGACTTGGGAGACTGCTGTGGGCGTGGGCCAACTCCATATCGCCTCCACCTTGGCTCTATCAACCTCAATTCCTGTGGAGTCACAACATAGCCAAGAAAGAGACTCGATCCGTGCAAAAGGTGCACTTCTCAAGGTTACCAAACAAACGTGCATCTCTCAAAGCATTAAAAACAGCACGTAAGTGGGTCGAATGTTCATCCATGGACTTGCTATAAATCAAGATATCATCAAAGTAAATGACCACAAATTTGCCAATGAAAGGACGTAAAACCTCGTTCATTAATCTCATGAAAGTGCTAGGTGCATTAGTTAAACCAAAAGGCATGACTAACCACTCATACAAGCCGAACTTAGTTTTGAAAGCGCTTTTCCATTCATCGCCAAGTTTCATTCTTATTTGGTGGTATCCACTACGCAAGTCAATCTTTGTGAAAATTATAGCACCACACAACTCATCAAGCATGTCGTCTAGCCTAGGAATAGGATGACGATACCGTATAGTAATGTTGTTAATGGCTCTACAATCTACACACATACGCCAAGAACCATCTTTTTTGGGAACCAAAAGAACAGGAACAGCACAAGGACTAAGGCTCTCACGTACGTACCCACGGTCCAAAAGGTCTTGGACTTGGCGCTGAATCTCCTTAGTCTCTTCGGGATTGGTCCCAGACGCCGCGGTTTGGCAAGCTCGCCCAGAATCAAATCAATCTGGTGCTCAATCCCTCGAATGGGTGGAAGTCCCGGAGGTATCTCATCGGGAAAACATCTCTAAACTCCCGCAAAGGTTAGTGACAGAGCAGGCAAAGTGCAAGGCATAGTATCAAGAGAAAATAAAGCATCTTTGCACACAAAAGCATAGCATGTATCATTAACATCATCAATTGCAGCAAGGTCTGATTTTGTGGCAAGCATAACAGAATTTTTCAAATGGAGTACTTGCTGTTTTTCAGTTTTATCATGTTCCTTTGGATCATTAGCAGCAGCAGCTCTCGCCCTATCGGCCTCTATAATCTCAGCTGGGGTCAAAGGCAGTAAAGTAACTTTCTTTCCCTTATGCATAAAAGTGTATGTGTTACTACTACCATGGTGTAAAGCATCATTATCAAATTCCCAAGGTCGACCCAATAAAAGAGAGCATGCTTGCATGGGAACCATATCACAATCAACATGATCAACATAAGCACCAATGGAAAAATGGACTCGGCATGTTTGTGTTACCTTAGCTTTTCCAGAGTCATTTAACCATTGAATATGGTATGGATGTGGATGCGATCGCGTGGTCAAGCCAAGCTTCTTGACCAAATCAGAACTCACCAAGTTGTTGCAACTTCCTCCATCAATGATGACACGTGCACGCCGGTTCTTGATTGCAAAGAAGGTCTGAAACAAATTATGGCGTTGAAGTTTATCGGGTTGTTGTACCGCGTCGAGGACTCGCTGCACAATGATGCTCAGAAGCGTCATTGTGGACGCCCACCAAGGACGAGGTCGTCATCACCACCGCCATTATCGTCCGTGGCAGCAGCAACATCATCATCCTCCTCGATATCCGGCGTCTTGATGTAGCCTCCATCTTCTGTGGCGATGTATGTCCGTTGGCTAGGGCAATTCTTCTGCACATGACCAAGTCCATGACAGCGGTGGCACTGAATGCCGGAGGAGCGGCCCGTTGAAGCCACGGAAGAAGAACTCTTGGCTGGACCCTGCAAAGAATTTTTTGAAGAATCTGCAAGGCGTGTCGTGGAAGGTGGCTTCGGTGGCGCTGTTGCCATCTTGTTCACAGGTGGTGGAGGAGAACGAAAACTCGAAGAAGACGTGGGCAGTCCCGTCGATGTAGTCGTTCGCGGGGTGTAGAAGGGTCGTCCGGTGCGTGCCTTAGCTGATTCGTGTATGCTCGCAATTCTTTCTCTGCAAGCATAGCAAGGTGGAACAACGGTTGACATAGTAAATTCTTTATAATCAACAATGTCCTGAATTTCACGCCAGAACCCCGTAGAAACGACAAATCTTATCCTCCGTGTCCTCAACAACCCCACAACGCACCATACCCTTTTGAAGCTCAAAGATAATAGTCTTGAATGAACTATCACCTTGTTCTAAGCGCTGCAATTTTTTTCTCAATTCAAGTTTATATGAGGGGGGACAAAACGATTACGCATAGCTTCTTTTGACCGCTCCCATGTATCAGGTTGTAAGCGCATGGTACTTAGTTCGTTCCACCAGATAATAGCAAAGTCCTTAAACTCACTAGTAGCTTGTCTAACTCTATGTTGCTCAGGAACTAAGTGAGAGTTAAACTTCTGTTCTACCGTCATCTCCCAATCAAGATATATTTCAGCATCATAAAGACCAGAAAAAGATGGAATGGTAAACTTGACTTTAGCAAAAGGGTCGTCGTTACCATGATGGTTCTGGTTATTAGCTCCCATACCATGTCGGTTTTGCTGAAGACGACGACGTAGTCGTGCATCTTGTGTCGCCCGCCGATCAATGTTGCCATCTGCATCATACTCTGTGGCTTCATCATGATGATGGTCATCATTGACAGGTGGTAGACGTGCCTCCAATGTGTCCATCCGACCAGTGAGGTCAGCCATCCGCCGCTCCACCCGCTCAATGCCTTCCGTGGTGTTCAACTGGGTAATGGCGGCGACGATGGTGTCCAATCTCGCGCCGAGATCAGTGAGTGAAGCGTTTTGTTTGTCGAGCGCAGCTTGTAGCTGGCCGTGACTAACACACTCGTTCAAATCGACCGGTGTCCCGTCCTCTTCGTTTCCTGCCATGGTTAGTGGAAATACAGGGAAAACAAAAGGATGATCCCTATCAACTACAAAGGAAGGGGAGTGGGAACCCGCAAAGGAAGTAGCTTACCAAGCTCTTACAAGTGTGCTTACCAAAGCAGCGGGTGGTACAACCGGTGGCTGGTTCGTGATACCTTGTCGAGCGTGGGTACGATTGCAAGGGTCAAAACTGTGCTATCCAGAAGTAGATATATGGAGTTTGGTAGGCCAAATATGTCAGTGGAACACAAATCAATAACAAATAGTAATGCTGAATAAATGTCCAAAGTATGGTCCTAGTTGCTGGCCTAAATGTGTCCTATAACAAGTATGAGATGATGAACAAGGAGTCAAGAACAGAATATGTAAGCAAAGACAGCAACAAAGATGGCCAGGCACTGAGAAGCTCAATTCAGCACAAACACAACACAAATGAGGCTCACACCTAAAACGTGCTCATCACGTTTTTTTTTCTTTTTTGGCCACGGATGGCACTCGCAAAGACTATCGTAGGTGCCAAATTTTTTTCTTTTATTTTGTTTTGTATTTTTTCGCAGCGCGAGCACAGGAATAGGAACCACACAAAGTTTCACGTCAATCGATATAAGGTGTGGCCTACGAAAATGATGAATGTGCTAAAAAGTCGGTGATGAAATTTCGGAGCTCGAGTACTACACTTTCCAGGCCGAATTTGGGCAAGATAAATTCGCCGAAACCGACTTTGTCTGTTTGATTCGGATGTAAAATTTAATTTCACCCAATTTCAAAAAAAAAGCAACTGATTTCGAGTCCGTATGCGAAAGTTATGGCTGTTTGAAGATGGACCTCAAGTTATGGTTGTTGTGGAGGTCAAAACGAAGATCGGGTGGAGGAATTTGTGGAATCGGTGGCGGAAGCTCGGGAAAGGTGGGGATGGTGCGGTGTGATCACGAGACGTGATGGATGACGAAAACAGAGGGTTAACAGAGGGTGGGATATGGGTGGGAAAACAAAAAGCAGAGGGTGGAAAACGCGATAGGTGACGGCTAGGGTTTGAAGGGTGGTAGCGGAAGGAATACAACTCGAACAAAACACGATCTAAACCAGCAACACAACTCGACTAAGGACACAAACTCAACACTACGGACTCGAATCAACTTGTGCAAAGCCTAAACGAGATCTAGGACAGAAACAACCTATGACTACAATTTTTTTGTAGGGCTTTTCTTGGACTCTAGGACGAAACCGAAAATAACAAAGGAGGGTAACTCAACACGGAGGAACACCAAGCTCGATTACCACTTGATAGGAACGGGTCCCAATCTTCCAACAGGTTCGGATATGTTCGATTTGGTGGAGGCGCGACACAAATCGATCCGGCTTCGAACGACACGCCCAAACCCCGCAATCGCAGCACCACGTCTCCTCGGGTTATCAACCGTGCGCTGCCCGTTGACCTTGCCAAGAAGGCTAATCCTCGCCTGTGAATCAAGAACACAAGCAAGAACAAGGAAGAACACAACCAAATTGCAGATATATTGATGAAGCACTCGAAAATTGGGGTTTCACAAACCGATGACGGCGAAACTGTTCAAAGACAGAATTAATCTAAGCAAAACCCAACCCTAATGGTGGGGTGGCGGCTGTATATAAAGGAGTAAGGGCGTAAAACCCTGGACGCGTCCTTAATGGACTCCAACACGATACAAAGCCGAACGGCCCAAAAGACGGTGTCGCAGCACCCTGATAGATTCTGGACGTCCACTTATTTCGACGATTCCCGTTGACTCAGAAGGAATTTTGATATGAGACTAGAGCCATTGGAAAGGTTATCTTCTCAGCTTTCCATACATATGTGGAACGTCCAAAACGGAGTCCGGATGCAATCTGGGCGTCCGTTTTAGTGCAGTTTGGTCCTGGACTCCGAATTGGATTCGAAGTCGGTTTGAGTTGGACATCCAACATGATTCGTCCGTCCTTGCTGGACTTGTGCGCCTCGTAGCCCTTCTCCAAGTACTTCTTGATCCTCTCCATGGTTCCTAATCATAATTAAATCATTAGGTAGCAATCGATTCTCAAATGAACCAAAAGAAGTACTTAGGAACGAGCTCACCTCTAAATTCAATTGTCGGGCGCGAGCTCTAGTGATTGGTCCTTCAATATCAAGTGGAGGAGTGTTGTGTGTATCCGAAGAAGTGATGTCCTCATCAGAACATATGTTGGATAGACCCGCCATGAGACACTGCAGAGATTCCATATGTCATCGCTGGTCTCAAGTAGTGTTTATGTGGAATCCTTAGACTTGAGATCATCATGGTTCCCAAAGATGCGTAGTAGCTACTTTGGGACTACTAAACACTACTCCGTGAATCGGGTAGTCATAAAAGTAGTCTTTGGGTTTGCCATGAAATATGTAGTGGGATGTGAATGATCAAGATAGAATTTGCCCTCCTTATGGGAGAGATATCTCGGGCCCCTCGATGTAATGGATTATGAAAGTGCATGGCCATGCCAAGGTGATTGAGGAGTCAATCACGAGTTTATAATCCATCACGGAATCGAGAGAGTGATTGAGCTATTAAGAGGATGACACAGGTCTCGCCTTGAGCTTAATCTATATCGTGAGGCAAAGGGATCAAGACATGAGAACATTATAGGTTCACCGATATGATCTTTACGTATACTTTGGGGTTAATATGTCTTACTAGAGGCCGCTATTAACACGGTGACCGGAAAGGTGTTTCGGGTCACGACCAAGTATACGTGAACCTCTGTGGTCGCACACTTAACGGGTTGGAACACTAATTCGAATGTGATTCGGATATGGGCTCAATTCGGATAGAGATCCGGATAGACTCCTATTGGGCCTCGGTCCACGAGGCCCAAGTGAGGAGGTCTATATATGGAGGCGAGGGCCGAGGAACGATCCGATAATCCCGAGCTAAACCCCGCCACCACCTCCTCGAGCCAAACCCTAGTCGCTCATGAGTCTTGGTACACTCGCGATCGGCGTTCCCATCCCGGACGTGTGGATACCGGTGGAGCGCGCTCGTTGCGGCGTTGATCGGCATCAACAACCTCTGATTGGATCGCTCGTGGTGTGGTTGATCGCGTGGAGGAGACGATCGGTTCGGGACGATCGACTACTTCCACTACTACCTCGCGCGTGGTTGGATCGGCTTCTCCAACTCTTCTTCATTGCTGCTGCGTCTAGTGGTAACGATCCATGATCCTCCTTAAGCATGATGTTCTTGTGTGCGCGGTAGAAAAGTTTTGTTTTCGCTATCGTAGCCTTCGCGCAATCCATTAGTGGTATCGAGCCATCTTGCTTAGTTTGCGATCCGGATCGCGCATATGTTGATATGCGGTTGTAATAGATTGGATCTATTACGGACTAGATCAATCGGTCATAAGGGGTTGGAATATGTATAAGTTGATAGCATCATGTGGCCAAAAGATTAGTTCGTGCTCCTTCTTTGATGTACGCTGACTTGCACCTACCTACCGGTAACACCATCGGGCTAATCAAGACAATGAGATTGAGCCAACAGATCGAGGTCTTGTGTTGCGGTCTCCTCAAGCATACCGATCGCGATGATTGATGTGATTGATCTAATGAAAATTGAGACATTTTGAATGGCTCGGTTTGGGTTGATTTGATCGGCCGATGAGATTTTCATAGCGATTTCATAGATTGTTATAGAAACATATTCATGTCGTATGTAGAATATGTTCTACGCTAACTTGTTTTTGCAGGAATGATGTGAATGGTATGGCATAGATGCATATGTGATGCATGTGTGTTTTGGCGGCTCGTGTGTCGTATTAATCACAGTAGGGTTGAGGTCGTTCTTTAATTGTATAATGACCTGCGTGTCGACTTGTGATGCTTGAGCTCCTCATGTAATTCATTTGCTACCTATTAGTTGTAATAGTTTAGTTCTTTGCTATGGAGGCTTCAAGCATGATGACAAAGAGGACAAGAAGTGTGGCGAAGAATATCACCGTGGAACCATGGCGATGGCGACCACTACGATACAAAATGCCATACCATTCACGGATAATGTGATTATATGCATGTGATGTTTATTTCTTGTCATACTATTCTTTCATGCCATACCTATAGAGGGTGTGTTTTCATGATAGAATAGCTTCTCTCAAGAAAAATTAAGAATTTGTTTTGATGCCCTTCTAATTGTCGCCTATAAGAATCATGATCATTGTTTGGTAGGTCTCACCAAAGCGAGTACCATCAACTATCTTGATCTAATAGGGTGGATGTCGGACATCCATATGCATAGTATTGGTTTACTTGACAAGGCTATCAAATTAGATTTGGGCCTTGGGGCATGGTGTTGGGAGCCGGGGCATTGGATGCCACCCAACAAACAAGAGTCACATAAGATGTGATTAGCAAGTGTTGCTTACCTCGTCACTAGGTTTCTAGCAAGGATGCCAAAGCTCACTAGAACTTAGATGAACATGGATCTTGACCACTATATGTCGTTAGAGGAAGACGATTACAAAACATATAGTGGGAGTATCTTTGTTAAATTGTTTAATGGAAGATCAAACATGAACATAGTGCTAAACTTTGCATATTCTTTGTTGTAGATCATGTCAACTAATGCCGCATCCAGTTCTTTTAATTTGCGATCTATTCTTGAGAAAGAAAACTCAATGGAACGAACTTTTGGATTGGTATCGCAACCCGAGAATTGTTCTCAAGCAAGAGCGCAAGGAGTATGTCCTTGAGTCTCCTTATCCCGATGACTTGCCCGATAATGCTACGTGGCTGCACGGAAAGCTTATGAGAAGCAAACGAATGATTACCTTGATGTGAGTGTCTCATGCTTGCCACAATGTCCTCTGAGCTTGAAGCAATATGAGAACACGAGATGCCTACAATATCATTGTGGGGTTGCGTGGTATGTTTGAGAACCAAGCAAGGGTGAGAGGTTCAACACTTCAAAGTCCTTGTTTGCGTGCAGGCTTGCAGAAGGGAATCCCGTCAGCCCTCATGTGATTAAGATGATTGGCTACATTGAGAGTCTAGAAAAGCTTGGTTTTCCCCTTAGCCAAGAGTTGGCTCCTGATGTGATTCTTGATCGCTCCCCCGAGCTTTGAGCCATTCATTCGAACTATCACATGAACAACATGGACAAGACCTTGGCTGAGTTGCATGGGATGCTAAAATCAGCCGAGGAAAGCATTAAGAAAAGCAGCCATCATATGATGATGATGTAGAAAGGCAAGGGCAAGCCCTATGTAAAGAAAGGCGCGGTCAAAGAAAGTTAGCTCCGATGAGATCGCGAGCAGTTCTAAGGCCAAGCAAGTCAAGAAGGGTCCTGCTCCTGATGCAGATTGCTACTACTGTAAGCAATCAGGACATTGGAAAAGGAACTGCCCAAAGTACTTGGAGGATCTTGAGAAAAAGAAGGGAAGTACGACTTCCGCTCCAGGTATAAATGTTATAGAAATCAATCTTGCTACTTCATCTACTGATTCTTGGGTATTTGATACCGGATCGGTTGCTCACATTTGCAAATCGTTGCGGGGGCTAAGAAGAAGTAGAAGTTTGAGGAGGAGCGAAGTGGATCTTCGCGTTGGCAATGGAGCAAAAGTTGTCATGGTGGTGTTGGCACCATGCCATTGTCTTTACCTTCGAGATTAGTTTTGGAATTGAATAATTGTTATTGTGTTCCATCTCTTTCCAAGAACATTATTTCGCTTCATGTTTACAAGCAGAAGGTTATGACTTTAGATCTGTGAACAATGGTTGTTCTCTTTATTTCAAAGATATGTTCTATTGTCATACTCCATTGGTGAATGGGTTATATGTTCTTACTCTTGAAGAGTCATCGGTCTATAACATTAATACAAAGAGGCAACGATCGAATGATTTGAATCCCACGCTTATTTGGCACTGTCGCTAGGTCACATAAATGAGAAACGCATGGAGAAGCTCCATAGAGATGGTATTCTGCACTCATTTGATTTTGAATTATTTGAGATATGCGAATCTTATTTACTTGGCAAGATGACAAAAGCACCTTTCACCGGTCAAGGTGAACGGGCAAGTGACTTATTGGCACTCGTACATTCGATGTATGTGGACCAATGAGCTCAACGACCGAGAGGTGGTTTTCGATGATTTCATAACTTTTATCGATGACTTTAGTAGATATGGATATATCTACCGATGAAGCATAAGTCCGAATCCTTTAAAAGTTCAAAGAATTCCAAAATGAAGTGCAAAATCATTTAGGCAAGACAATCAAGTTTCTACGATCCGATCGTGGAGGCGAGTATTTGAGCCATGAGTTTGGTAATCATCTCAAGGATTGTGGAATTGTTCCACAATTGACTCATTGGAACACCTCAATGGAATGGGGTATCGAACGAGAAATCGCACCTTATTAGATATGGTGCGCCCATGATGAGCCACAATGATCTTCCGTTGTCTTTTGGGGTACGCCTTGAAACACCGCTTTCACACTAAATGAGTTCCATCAAAATCGTAGAAAAGACACCATATGAGATGTGGACAGACAACGTCCTAGCTTGTCTTTTCTTAAGATTTGGGATGTGAGACTTATGTAAACGTCTACAACTGATAAGCTCACCCCTAAATCGATAAATGCTTCTTTATCGGGTATCCTAAGGAAACAAAAGGATATTACTTCTATAATCAAGAAGAAGGCAAAGTGTTTGTCGCCTGCATGGTGTCTTCTTAGAGAAAGAGTTTCTCTCAAGAAGGGATAGTGGGAGCATGGTGCAACTTGAAGAAATTCGAGAAACACCGAAAACGTTTCACTCCTGTAACCACAACAGATGAACAAACTGTTGAAGAACCTGCTGTGGACACACCGCACCACGTGGGTCGAGAGGTCACGTCGTGTACCGAGAGGTACATGTTCTTGACTACTCAACAACGGATATATTGTTGTTAGACAACGATGAACCTAAGACCTTGGAAGAAGCGATGGTGGGACCAGACTTTGAGAAATGGCTTGAAGCCATGAGATCCAAATTGAATCCATGCACGAGAATCAAGTTTGGAACTTGGTTGATCCACCGATGGTGTTAAAACCATTGAGTGCAAATGGGTTTTCAAGAAAAGATAGACATAGATGGAAATGTTCACATCTATAAAGCGCGATTGGTGGCCAAAGGTTTCAAACAAATTCAAGATGTTGATTATGATGAAACTTTTTCGCCCGTCGCAATGCTAAAGTCTATTCGGATCATTCTAGCGATTGCTACTTATTTCGACTATGAAATATGGCAAATGGATGTCAAAACAGCTTTCCTTAATGGAAATCTGAGTGAGGATGTGTACATGACACACCCCACGTGTTTTGTCGATCCGCAATCGCCTAGAAAGATATGCAAGTCGCAAAGATCCATTTATGGATTAAAGCAGCATCTCGAGTTGGAACATTCATTTTGATGAAGTAATCAAAGGGTTTGGTTTCATCAAGAACGAAGAAGAGCCTTGTGTTTACAAAAAGGCTAGTGGGAGCGCACTCGTGTTTCTGGTCTTATGTGTGGATGACATATTATTGATCGGAAATGACATTCCTATGCTCGAATCTGTTAAGTCTTCATTGAAAAGTAGTTTCTCTATGAAGGACTTAGGAGAGGTGGCATATATTCTGGGCATCAAGATCTATAGAGATAGATCAAAAAGGCTGATTGGATTAAGCCAAGATACGTGCATTGACAAGGTGTTGAAAATGTTCAACATGCGAGATTCCAAGAAAGGCTTCCTACCTATGTCACATGGTATAAATCTTAGCAAGAATCGGTGTCCTAGTACACCGATGAGCGGGATAAAATGAATGCGATTCCATATGCTTCACTATTGGATCCATTATGTATGCCATGGTTTGTACACGCCCGGATGTCTCGTATGCTTTAAGTGCTATGAGTAGATACCACCGATCCGGTGAAAGTCATTTGGATTACCGTAAGAACATCTTGAAGTACTTGAGAAGAACTAAAGATGTGTTCCTCGTCTATGGGGGTGAGGAAGAGCTCGTTGTAAATGGTTACACCGATGCTAGCTTCCAAACCGACAAAGATGATTTTAGATCGCAATCGGATTTGTGTTCACTCGAATGGCGGTGCGGTAAGTGGAAGAGTTCCAAGCAGAGACAGTTGTTGATTCTACAACAGAAGTTTAGTACATAGCGGCTTCAAGTCGCTAAAGAGGCTCGTTGGATCAAGAAATTTGTTTCGAGCTTGGTGTGATGGCTAGTGCCTCCACCCAATGGACCTCATCGTGACAACAAGTGGAGCCATTGCATAAGCCAAGGAGCCTAGATCGCACCGTAAGTCCAAGCACATTCTACGGCGATTTCATCTCATCCGCGAGATTGTGGAGAGATGCGATGTTAAGATATGCAAAGTACACACGGATTTGAACATTGCGCATCCGTTGACAAAGCCGCTTCCCGCCTAAAGCATGAGGCTCACACTAGGGCAATGGGTATTAGATACCTACATGGTTGACTCTAGTGCAAGTGAGAGATCACAGATATGCCCTAGAGGCAACATGGAGATGTTGAATATATCACATACTATGTTTATGATACATTGCTTTGTTCCTTGAAATAGACATTATCATTATTGATCAATGAGTATGTGACTTATTCATGAGACTCTTAATGCCAAAATGTTGCTATTTCTAAATGATCCCCGATTATATTTCATATGAGGAACAAATATGATTCAAAGATCGATATGTATTGATTGATGATCATGTCTCATGGATCATGGTATGCGATACCAAATCAATAATATGGACATGTGTTAGTGAACATATGTTGATAGACCCGCCATGAGACACCGCAGAGATTCCATATGTCATCGCTTGGTCTCAAGTAATGTTTATGTGGAATCCTTAGACTTGAGATCATCATGGTTCCCAAGATGCATAGTAGCTACTTTGGGACTACTAAACACTACTCCGTGAATCGGGTATTCATAAAAGTAGTCTTTGGGTTTGCCATGAAACATGTAGTGGGATGTGAATGATCAAGATAGAATTTGCCCTCCTTATGGGAGAGATATCTCGGCCCCTCGATGTAATGGATTATGAAAGTGCATGGCCATGCCAAGGTGATTGAGGAGTCAATCACGAGTTTATAATCCATCACGGAATCGAGAGAGTGATTGAGCTATTAAGAGGATGACACAGTCTCGCCTTGAGCTTAATCTATATCGTGAGGCAAAGGGATTAGTACATGAGAACATTACGTGTTCAAATTGATATGATCTTTACGTATACTTTGGGGTTAATATGTCTTACTAGAGGCCGCTATTAACACGGTGACCGGAAAGGTGTTTCGGTCGCGACCAAGTATACGTGAACCTGCTGTGGTCGCACACTTAACGGGTTGGAACACTAATTCAATGTGATTCGGATATGGGCTCAATTCGGATAGAGATCCGGATAGACTCCTATTGGGCCTCGGTCCACGAGGCCCAAGTGAGGAGGTCTATATATATATGGAGGCGAGGGGCTGAGGGAACGCATCTGATAATCCCGAGCTAAACCCTGGCCGCCACCTCCCGAGCCAAACCCTAGGCGCTCGCGAGTGCCGGTACACTCGCGATCGGCGCCCAGCCCCGGACGTGTGGATACCGTGGAGGCGCCGCTCGTTGCGGCGTTGATCGGCATCAACAACCTCTGATTGGATCCGCTGTGGTGTGGTTGATCGCGTGGAGGAGACGATCGGTTCGGGACGATCGACTACTTCCACTACTACCTCGGCGCGTGGTTGGATCGGCTTCTCCAACTCTTCTTCATTGCTGCCGTCTAGTGGTAACGATCCATGATCCCTCCTTAAGCATGATGTTCTTGTGTGCGCGGTAGAAAAGTTTTGTTTTCTGCTATCGTAGCCTTCGCGCAATCCATTACTAAGCGACTTTGGGGGATCCCCATCTGGTCGAATGCCACTGCGAACAAAATGTTCGTGAAGCTTCCTCCATCGACTAGGACGCGCTTAACGTCGCATCCTACGATGGCGACTCAGAGGACCAGGGGATCTTGGTGGGGGAACTCTACGCCCTCGGCATCAGCGGGCGTGAAGGTGATTTCGTGCTGCGCCCAGTCCGGCGGTGCCTGCGCCGGGTATGCCACCACGTGGTGTAGCCTCCGTGCATAGGCCTTCTGCTGCCGCGCCGAGGCGAACTCCAGCGAGGATCCCCTGGAGATAACGTTTATAACCCTACGCTGGGCTCCCTCCGGGGCTTGAATCCGTAGGGGACCTTCCTGAGCTTGTTGCACATGGGCTTGAATCCGCAGGGGGCCCTCCTAAGGCTGCAACCCCTGATCCTGGATCCGCATGTGGCCTTCCGGGGGTTGCTGAACGTGGGCCACGACGGGTGGCCATGCTTCGAGGTTTCTATCCCTGGTGACGCTTTGTCAAAGTGCCGTGATGGTGGTGCACGCGCGTGTGTCGTGGTTGCCTTGACCATGTACCTCACACCACTGGCCGTGATGCTGGTCATCGTATTCCACGTGGGTCCTATCATCACGACCCCAGCCACGCCCCCGTCCCTGGCCGTGATGTTATTATCTCTGTCTAAAACTCCGAACAATGAGTGTCATCACTTATCTAATCCACCTAATATACGCTCTCTATTCTAGCACCCACCATCTTATCAATCCAGCCATGGGTGTCTGACTCTCACATAATCCTAACCTTCCCCATAAATTTATTCCTCCAATCTCAAATGTCACCAGAATCGTATAATCCCGATCTCAGATCCACCAATTGCCAACTTATTGACTACACAACTTGATTATAATCTAATACCTTTACTTGTGACCCACCGATCAAATGATCTCTTATTGCATTATCCAAAATATTCAATAATCGAATTGAGATTACCAATCCCGTACAAGAGTCTGAATATCCACCCAATTCATAAATCCAATCTTTGGCTCATTATTCAACAATTTACTTAGCTCCTCATTCCAGTGAAAATCTGGTGTCCTTTATTTTGTATCCACTGATATCTGTAGTATCATAAAGTCCTAATAATCCAGTCTTGTGATTGCTATTCATCAATTCTTCACTTCGTAATTTCTAGCAATCCCCTAACATAATTACTTTTTATTCCACCAAAAATCATTCTTCTTAGGACTCTCTAACAATCCAATTCTATGTTAGTGATCCAAAACCATAATTTGCCCTTCCAATAATCAATCTTATTTACCATTATCTATCTCTTACTAATTCACTAGTACCTCCACCAAGACTATCAGTGATCAAGTCTACGACTCACTAGTGTATCTCAATCAATGTTATCATTGATCAAGATTATACTCTAGTACTCGTTATCACTTCCTAATAACCCTAGAAATTCAATTCATCCTTCTAGTATTTGATCAAATCCTATTAATCACATTATCCCCAACATCTTTCAAGAATTCATATTATTTATCCGTATCGTAATCACGTAATTTCCTTTGCACTTTCTAGTTCTCCAAAATCATTTAAATCATCTATCTGGCCTATCAATCCATTTAGACTCCACCGATTTACTCCCAGAATCCACATTATCATTCCCCTTTTTTTGGTCGACATGATCCCACTAGCATCTTATATATTTTTACCATAACAACTATCTCCTTCTCTACATCTCTATTTATTCTTCCTGTCCCTTTTATTTGGTGATAAGTATTATCATCATTTAAAAATATAATACATAGAAATTTCCTGAGACCTAGCAGTTTGAGCAAAACGTAATGTATAAGAGAATGCAATAATAGTAGCGATTCAGATTCCATCCACCGTTACATGGCATCTGCACCATATGCTTAATCCTTCAGCGTTATAGCCGCTTAACTTATCACTGGGGCGACACCCAGGGCAACTCAAATCAGGGCCTTGCACTACCCTCCACTTTCCCTTCCCACCTACAAAGATTTTGAAATAGAACTATATCTGGTTAAGTTCCCATGTCCGCCCATGACCGTGGGCACGTCTATTCGAATAGTTTTGACTCTGCAGAGTTTGTACACTTTCACCACAAGAGACAATCAACTCGTTACCCCACATGATTCCTTAGTCATGCGCTTGAGCGACCACCATCACGTGACTTTTCAACGTATCTAGCCCCTTTTGTCATCTCACTTTATGGGAAACTGCCCACTTGCGGTGGGTCCCATCTATGCACGGATATTCACCATGGCTACTAGCGTTATTCGGGCTCCACTCCCCTCAGCGCTAGTATGACTGGTAAACTTCACCCTCCACTCGGTGTCCCTTTAGGCCTCCTCTGCCCTTGCTTGTCCACTTCTATCCACTACCGGTGAGATGAGTCCGGGGGTTTCGATAAATCTACTTAGCCAAGTTGTAATTTACAGACTTGTGGCTGCACGGTTTTACACGGGTTATCATGACAAGATTCGGTCCTTAGAATTACCTGGGCGGTTCTACCACATTTCATAATTTGTGCTTCCACTGCACCACACACCAGCCCTCAATCCATCCGCCCAAATATTCAAGCAAATTGAGGTTTTTGGGAGCATAAAATAATCATACCCATCACATATCAGTCATTACCACCATGACTGCCCAACCAATTTCTCTCATGTTTGAAAGTGATGCTTGGGCGTTCTCACGCCCATGAATATCTATGCAGTACTAAGTATGGCACATAATTACAGACTTATTTTCGAAAGGTTAATATCGTAGTTTTTTCTAGGGTGACAAAGTTCACATAATCAACTATTCAAAGGGGACGTAACATTAATCAAGGTAAGCAATGGGCATATAACTAAATTCTTGAATTAAACATGTATTAGCATATAAAATAACAGCATGCAATTTGATAATTTAAACAAAAGTAATTTGCAGAAAATTTGGGTTCAACATGATCAAAGTATTGACTCGCCTTGGTCACAGTGGTCTGGTTCTTGGTGATTTTGAGCTTCTAAGGTGGCTGCCTCAGCTTCTTCCTCCTGAGCCTCGTATGCTATTTTAATCGTGCGCGGAAATTTGGATAAAAAGAAAAACAACGAATCAATCTAAATAACACCAGAAATTCAAATGAACTCTAAAAATCATGATTGTCGACCTCCTAATCCCAATCCTAGCTTCAGAGCTAATTAGCCAGTTCCTCCGAAATTCTTATTAATCAGAGGCACATGTAAAATTCCAAAGCAGTAGGCAAGCCGAGACCTTCCATACCGCCCGAGACTTTTTCCCCTCGGAGCGCACCATGGTTTCATTGAATAGCTCATGAATTTAGATGAATTTAGAAATTTGTCTCACTCAATTTGGGGTTAAATTGAAGGAGTTATGCTCATTTAAAGTTCTCAGTCCAAAGAAATTCCAGAAAATAAGAAATCCTGACAGGTGGGTCCCACTGGCATTTTTAATTCAGTCCTTTGATTTTGTTATTCCAAGTGTTGTATCCGTGACAGGTAGGCTCAGGGTTATTTTAATGTTTATGATGGGGTCCACATGGCAGTGGGTTAATCCTTTATTTATCTCTTAAGGTATGTCATTAGTCTCTAATTACTGCCATTAAGGTCAACTAATTGTGCCTCTGACAAGTGGGACCTCGCTGTCGATGTCATGGAGCCGGGGCTCAACACGCTGTGCCGGGAGTTGGGGAGAGCAGCATAGCTAGCTGGGGGACCATTTAGTTGTTGCTTACCCCTATAGGGGAATAAATCCCCTTAAGCCGACGGTAGAAGAGGCCGAAGCAGGGGAGCTCAGGGCGGGTACGGACGGCGGTGAGGATCAGCGGTGGGCGGCCGGAGGGATGCCGGTGAGGTCCAAAATGCGTTCCTGGCGCCGAGGGGAAGTCGATGAACGGGTCGGTGCGGGCCGAGGGGCGCCAGAGATGGGTCGGACGAGCGTGGGGTTGGCCTCACCGTGCCCCTAGGAGGGTGTGGGAGCAAGGAATTGGGGCATGGTGGCTTGGTTCGGCGGATTGCTCGGCGGCCGGACTTGGGGAAGAAAGGGGCGCCAACGAGCTAACGCGCGATGGGGTCCAATTGGGTCTGGGGGAGAAGGTAGGGGAGGTGGCGATGCTAACGGAGGGTCGCACGGACCTTATCGAGGGCGGGGCTGGGCTAGCAACGACGCCTGCCCGATCAGTCGCGTCGGCACCAAAACAGAGCCGTGACCGTCGCGGGTTTTCGGGGATCCGGGGTTGCGTCGCATTGAAGGGCTGCTGCTCTGCGCCGCGCGCGTGACAACTCGGAGGAAAACCGGCCGCGGCGCGGGCGCGGCTTTTGTCGGCGTCTTGGACGGACGCCAAGATCGACCCGGCGTCGCAAGCGACAAAGTGAGGGCGCGGGCGGGGTCCATGGTCCGGTGTGCCGCGCCCGTGAGGGAGAACGAGAGATAGGGAGGAGCGCTGGAGGAGGAAGATAAATGGGGAGGGGTCGGGGTATGTTGGGGGGGAGGGGTGGGCACTGGTCAGTTCTACCGGTCAAGCATTTTCTTCTTTTTGTTTTTATATATTTATATATATACATTTGATTTATCTATATTTCCAAGCCTGTTTTTGTATGAAGAACTTATGTGCATATATTTATTCATTCTTATTGTTTATTTATATTTTATTATTGTTTTCTTTTTATTTTTACTTGTCTATTTATTATTGCAACCCTAAAATAAAATTCCCAATATTTTGGGATCAAGTTGTATTCCTCTTTTAATGGATCATCTTCTCAGATTTGTATTTTAAAATTTTGTTTTCTATTATTTGCATATTTCCTTTTATGGCATTACTAATGTTTGTTTTGCTTCTTTCATAGATTTCCAGTTAGTGGAATTAGGATGTTACAAATAATCCAAAAGCTTTATATTCCCAAATTTAAATTTTGGGATGTTACAAACGGGCTCGGTCGGACTTGGTCAAACTTGGTCGTATGGGATTAGGATGCATATTCTGATGACTCGACAGGTTTGGACTCTATTATGCTTACATGTATCGAGCGGTGTTATTTGATGTGTTTCTTGTCTGTGTTGGCTGCAGGACGTCGAGGCGGAGTCGTGGTGAGATACGAGGTGACCGGACTAGACACAGGCGGTGTCGAGGTCAGAACGGTCTGATGTGTCGAAGACGGCGGAGATTCGATGTGGTTGCGAGTCGTGGACGACAAGGAACGCGGAAGCTTCCCGGAAGGTGCAGGAGGGGCGTTTCGGTAAAAACGCAAAGCTGCACGGCGGGAGACGGTTCCGTTCGGGTTTAGCAGGCGTAACGGGTTGGAGACCCGTTAGCCAAGGGCTATAAATAGGTGTGAGGGGCTGCATGCCTCCTCATGGCTTTGGGAGAGAGCTAGGGTTTCAAAAAGGTTTTCCTTTTGCTTTGCTTCTCTTTTCCTCTTTCTGTTGAGGAGTTGGTGAAGGTGCAGTAGACTGTTTTGGTTCTGTCTACCATGGAGGGGTGAGGTGGTTCCAGAGAGAAGGATGTAGTAGCTTGCCCTCTCAAATGCGTATGGGGATGAATTGGTTGTAGCCCTTGCACTCTTGTAATCTTTCCTATCCATGAATCAAGATGAGAAGGATTGTGCTTGAGAAGTATTCAGTTTCATCTTTCTAATTCAGTTTTACTTGTCAGTCTTTTCTTTCTTTGATCTTGGTTGATTTCAGTTCTCTCGATTTTGTTTCAAATCTTTGCTCAAGAATCTGCAAAATGAATTTGCTCTGAACCAGGAATCATCACAAAGCAATTTGGGTAGTATGTTCTGAGAGCAAATCATTTTAGCAGTACTCTCTTCAGGATTTTGCTTCCAAAGAGTTCCTCTGTTTTAGAAATTCTAGGGTTTGGAAGCAGAGTATCCATGTGTCTTTGAATGTCTTGATTGAAAGTGTTTTGATTCATGGGTTCTTGATCAGGAGTTGATTTCCTGCTGTAATTACCTTTCTCATGATCAAAGGTTACAAGAATCACAAATGTTTGGCTTATGGTTTCATTTTCTGCACAAGTTTTCGGTTTCTGACAGGAGAAGTAATCTTTGTTGAGTCCATCCTCAGTTGCTATGCAAAGTGCTCTATTTCAATCCTGTGATCGATCTTGAGTAGGAAATTGAGATTTTTGTCTCAAATTGTCTTGTCGCTCTGATTGTATCAATCTCGAAGAGGTTTCTCAATCGAGACAATTCTGGACTGCACTTGATCGATTGTATGAATCTAAATTTTCCTGTTCAAATCCTCGAATGTTCAGTCTCTACAGTAAAACATTTTCAGCTGAACTACTCTGTCTGCTTGCTTCCTGAGAATGGCCGGTTATTTAAGTTTGAAGCTCTAATTTTCTTGGCCTAAGAAGGGCAGCGAAAGGTTGGCAACTTCTTTGTTTTTCTGCTCTTTCTCTTTATTTACTGTTCAGGCATTTGTCAGTCTGTTTCGGTTTTCTTCGGAGCACAGGATTTTTGTATGGTTCGGTTGTGCTTTGAGGGTTCAGTTCAGTCTGTTTTGTTTCAGGTTGTTTCCCGTTTTTCTGCTAGCAGACAGTTGAACACAGGTTTTAGCTAGTTTGGTTGCTGTTTTCGGAAGATGCAGTTTCTTTGTAGTTCGTGACCTGAGTTTGTTTTCGATCATCACAATGTGCTGTTTCTGTCTCTCGGTTGGCCTTCCTAGTTTCAGTCTTTGGTCAGATTTGTACTGCTAGTATTTCCAGTTGGCACTTCTTTCTTTCAGTTGATCTGTCTATTCAGCTTTCAGTTTTCTTTGCAGACTCAGTCTGTGGGCAGATTTTCTTGCTGTCTACTTTCGGTTGGAACTGAACTTTGGGTTCAGTTTCTTTTCTGCCTTTTGTCTTTGGCTTGCCTTCTTTTCCTTCCTTTCAGTTTGTGTTCTACTGCAGTTTGCTTTTGGGAAGGGTCTGTGTGTTGTTCGGTCTGCAGAGATGAGGAGCTGAAAAACAAAACTAATGATTTAGTGCTGGGCTGTTAGTGCTCGGCTGGTTCAGTCAAGAATCTGCAGCATTCTTCAGTTCTTAAATCTGCAGTCCTTGCCGTGGCTTTGTCTACAATTATTGTCTTCAAGGCACTGTGCTGCTTTTGGCTGCTTAGCATTTCTTGAATATCTTCGTCTTCAGCAGTATGCAGTAATTACTATTTCAAACAATCTCTCATGAGCAGTTATTCTTTTGGTTGAGTAGATCACAGGAGATTGTTTTCACCGAGTCTCTTCGCTTCTTTCGTCAATCTGGCTCTTGACTTTTTAGTCGAGTTGTAAATCTAAGTTTGGTTCTCCAGTAAGCATTCGAGTTTCTTGCTTCATAGCTATTATAGCTATCGGAGAAGAGAATAGTGAGAATACTTCGGGGCGATTTTTAAAAATGCACCATTCACCCCCCTCTGTTGTCGTTTCCGATCCTACAGTATCCTTCTCAGGGGCATTTATGCCATTACACATTCCAACCTTGGGCCTTTACAGCCTTCTAACAGCCTGATTGGGCTTAGGTGGGGCCACCCCTACAACAGTTACCATTATGATGTAACTGAAATGGGCCTCATTCCCATATCCATACATGCAACAGAAATCGCTCTTCGTGCTAACCCCTTTGTAAAAGGGTCTGCCTGATTTTTCTCAGTGTGAATATAGTTCAAAGCGATCACTCTGGAGTTTCTCAATTTTCTGACAGATTTAAGCCTATGCTTCACATATCTAGAGGACTTCATATTACCCTTTGTACTTGTGACTTTGGCCAACACTGTTTGATTATCACAGTACATCAGGATTATAGGTATTGGTTTCTCAACCAATGGCAAGTCTAATAGAAACTCTCTCAGTCATTCAGCCTCAACTGTGGCTATGTCAAGTGCTACAAGTTTTGCTTTCCATAGTTGACCTCGTCAATATGGTCTATTTGCAAGACCTCCATGAAACTACAGCACCAACTAAAGTGAATACATAATCACTTGTAACTTTGATCTCATCCGCATCAGAGATCCAATTAGAGTCATTGTATCCTTCTAATACAGAAGGGTGTCCAGTATAATGTATTCCAAAAGATGTTGTGCCTCTCAAGTAACGCAACACTCTTTCAAGTGCCTCCCAGTGATCATCTCCTGAGTTAGAAATAAACCGACTTAATTTGCTCACAGCAAATGAAATGTCAGGTCTTGTGGCACCAGCTAAATACATTAGTGACCCAATAATTTGTGAATATCTTAATTGATCTTTTCTTAACCCCTGGTTCTTTCGAAGCTTAATGCTCGCATCATAGGGTGTTGGAGAAACTTTACAATTTTTAAAACCGAACCAGCTCAATATTTTCTCAGCATAATGGGATTGATTCAATGTGGTCCTATCCTTACTTTTGATCAATTTAATATTCAGAATGACATCTACCTCTTCCAAGTCTTTCATATCAAAACACCGAGATAAGAAAGATTTGACCTCGTCAATTACGGCAGAATTTGTTCCAAATATAAGTATGTCATCTACATACAGACATAAGATAACTCCTTGACCCCCACCATAACGATAATACACACATTTATCAGCTTCATTCACAACAAAGCCAGCAGATGTCAAAGTTTTGTCAAACTTCTCGTGCCATTGTTTAGATGCTTGTTTTAGGCCATACAAAGATTTCAATAATCTGCAACTTTATTTTCCTGTCCAGAAATCACAAAACCATCTGGTTGATCCATATAAATTTCTTCCCCCAACTCTCCATTAAGGAAAGATGTCTTCACATCCATTTGATGAACATGTAGACCATAGGAAGATGCTAACGCAAGGAGTACTCTGATGGTAGTTAGTCTAACGACAGAAGAATAGGTATCAAAGAAATCTTCTCTCTCTCTCTGGGTGTAACCCTTGGCCACAACTCCTACCTTATAATTCTCAATAGTTCCATCATGCCTTAGTTTCATTTTAAAGATCCACTTACATCCTACAGGTTTACACCCGATATGACGATCTGTGATCTCGCAAGTCTCATTAGCCATGATATAGTCCAACTCGCTATGGACTGCCTCTTTCCAATACTCAGCATCAGAAGATGCATAAGCCTCTGAAAGAGTCTTTGGCACATCATCCACGAGGTATACAATAAAGTTGTCACCAAAGGTTTTCTCAACCATTTGTCTCTTGCTCCTGCGAGGAGCTTCTGCGACTAGATTGTTATCCTCCTCAGGGATATGACATATTGGTTCAGAAATGGTGGGAAGTTCAGAAATTTGATTATTCACACTTTCAATATTATCAGATTGAACATTCTCTGTTCGTGAAGTATTGCCTGCTGTTCTTATAGGAAAGATATTATCAAAGAATGAAGCATCTCTAGACTCCATTATTGTATTAGCAATAATCTCAGGAGTTTCTGATTTAACTACTAAAAATCTATATGCCGTGCTATTTTGAGCATATCCTAGAAAAATGCAATCGACTATTTTTGGTTCAAGTTTTCTCTTTTTCTGCAATGGTATATTGACTTTTGCCAAACACCCCCAAGTTCGCAGAAAATTAACATTAGGCTTTATCCCCTTCCATCCCTCATATGGAGTAATCTCATTCTTTTTAGTGATTACTCTGTTTAGGACGAAAGTTGTTATTTCTCATTTCATTGATTTCCATTACAAGCACAATCACACACATTAAGTCAACTACACTCATTTTTCACACAAATAAAAAAATACAACCATCATTTACATTCAGTATGTTTTACAAAGAGCACCAGTTCTGTTCTTCCTACTAAACAAATTGAAGGGCAGTGGCACTTCATTCCCAATAAATTCTTTCATGTCATTCGCCAAGCCACATAATCCTTCTCATGCTTGCTCATCGTGCACTCGTACAGCCAATCATTCAGGCGTTCATCCTCTCGATTAGAGCTGGGACTTGGACCGTGCTTTTTGGGCTAGCTCGAGCACGGCCAAGACGGCAAGACGGCCCAAGCACGGCCCGGCCCGACACGTGGCGGGCCGTGCCGTGCTTGCCAAGACGAATAGTGGGCCGTCTTTGGCCTGCAACCGACACGGTGGGCGGCACGGCGGGCCGGCGTGGCGTGCGTGCTTGGGCCGGCCCGGCCCGTGTGAGCACGGTCGGCACGCCCAAGACGGTGGGCACGCCCGGCTGGGCACGGCCGCGCCGGTGGCACCGTGGCGCCAAGCCTTCGGCCTCCGTCGGCGTGCGCTGCGCCCAGCCGGCGGCCACAAGGCGTCGGCCGAACGGCCTCCCGTCGCCCTCCCACCGTCCCCCATTCTCAGTTTCCCAATCCCATTCCCACAAGCACAATCACAGAGCAGAGGGAGGGATCAGAGAGAGGGGAAGGACCATGTACCTCTCGGTGGCCACCGTGGGAGGCCGGAGAAGAACCAGCTCATGACCCCCGGCGACGCCAGCGCCGCCGCCTCGCCGCCGCGGGTGATGTAGTCGGCGCGGCGATGGTCATGGAGCCGAGGCGGCAGCCCACCCCGTCGGCGGGGGGAGGTGGGGAGGACACGGCGGCGGGTGAGGAGGGGGCGGGGGGAAGGTGGAGGAGGAGGGGCGGGGGGGGAGGGGGCGACCGGGAGGAGGGGCGGTGGCGGGAGGGGGCGGTGGGGAGATCGCCATCTAGGGAGGAGGGGCGGGGGAGGAGGGAATGAGGCGGCCGGGCGAGGAGGGGCGGTGGGGAGATCCGGGAGGAGGGGCGGGGGATGGGGCGGGGGTGACGACGAGGCTGGGGAGATCGGGGAGAAGAGACCGAGGAGGCGCTGGAGATGGGGAGGAATGAGTGGTGGCGGCGATTCGGCGAAGGATATTAGGATTAGGGTTTTAGAATTTTTTGCGATTTAGTCCTTCAGTTTTTCTAAAATCTACGAATAGGTTTTTATCTATTTTGATTTCTTCTGTTCTAGCCCTCGTAAATTCTATTTTCATCGCGAATAGATCCTATACATCCGTATGTATGTATGTGTGTATGTGTATGTGTGTGTATGTATGTATGTGTGTATGTGTGTATGTATGTATGTATGTATGTGTGTATGTGTGTATGTATGTATGTGTGTATGTGTGTGTGTGTGTATGTATGTATGTGTGTGTATGTATGTATGTGTGTATGTGTGTATGTGTGTATGTGTGTGTGTGTGTATGTATGTGTGTATGTGTGTATGTATGTGTGTATGTGTATATTTTACGGTTTAGTCCTTCAGCTTTTTGTTTATTTTGATTTCTTTTGTTCTAGCCCTTAGAAATTCTAATTTTGGCCCTCTGGAAGTCCGATTGCATCGCGGTTTGATCCTGCGCATCTGTGAATGTGTGATGTGTGTGTGTATATGAGATGAGGATGTGTGTGTGTGTATATGTGATGAATGTATATTATTTCAAACAAATATCAGTATGTTATATATATGCATGAAACTACATGATTTAGAACAGAACCATCTTACGGGATCATTGGCAATCTTTTCAATTAGACAGAGCAGATAGATTTAGCACGTTTCAATTAGACAGGTGTAGAAGGCAAAAGAACTGGGGGTACTTCGATCTTACACGACTCTATACAAAATTTCCTGCAGGGAAGTACAAACATATCTGCAGAGCATTATTTATACATGATCATGTGAACCAGAAGTCTCAAGTCCAATCTTGCATCAACCATATATAGCATACACAGACAATAGTATCGAATTTTAAGTATGTTTTTAATAAGACGGGTATAAGAGAAAGGAAGATGGCGGCCATCGCTACCATTGTCGCCATCGCTTTCGTCGTGTATAGTTACTTTGGTGGGCTTGGGTGACGCGCACGAACGCCGACACGGCGGGCTTTGGGCGTGCTTGGGCCTGGCCGAAGCAAGACGGGCCGGCACGGCACGGCACGACGAGATGACTGGGCCGAGCCGGCACGGCACGAAACGGCACGAAGCACGGTGGGCCTGGCTCTACTCTCGATGGTAGATCTGCATGCAGCCTGCATTGCCCAGAGAAAAGGTCATATGATGGTCTGACAAATCTTATTTCAATCCCTACTCTAAGTTTGACACCATTTTTTTGTTTTTCAGGGGTCTCTAAGACAGAATTGCTACACTAAAAATGGCATGCAGCTGGATACATTAAAGCTCTTCATTATCTCATGCTCTGGTTTATTTCAAACACACCCAAGTTTGCATGTACTTTTTACCCATTTCGGTTGTGTCTGGTCATTGGCTTCCGTTCTAGCTGCACAGGATCCATGCGGAGATGGCCCTGGATGTTTCATTGCTCGAAACCTAACGAAGTAGCAGAACATACGCTTATAAGAAGTTGATGTAAATGGGAGAAGATCGGTCGTGTTGATTCAGCGATTCAAATTAGGAGATTGTTAAACTAGATGAGGTATTCATATAAATTTAGTGATACAATTTATCCCTGGTAGATTGACAGGTAGAGAGGAGAAGTCATCCTGACACCACATCGAACAGAAGCGTTCTGGCCCTTTGGTTGGGTTAGTTGAACAAGACCTCTCCTCTCCTCTCCTCCCTAATTTTCTCCCCTCCTCTTCCTTTCTTGGCCTTCCTCCCTACCGAGAAGGGAATCTTGTTGATCTCGGAGAGATGGGCGGGCGGGTGGATCACGAGTACTCGTACCTGTTCAAGATGGTGCTGATCGGCGACAGCGGCAAGTCCAACATCCTCTCCCGCTTCACTCGCAACCACTTCTCCCTCGACTCCAAGTCCACCATCGGCGTCGAGTTCGCCACCAAGTCCCTACAGGTCACCAGCCGCGCGCCGCATTCCCTTCCCTCTCCTTTCTGGTTGTTCCAATCTGCAGCTTTTCTACACGCGTGCGTGCGACCGTGGATGGTCTCGTCTCGATCCCAGCCCACCAGATCTTGGTCTTCTTGATCTTGATGGGGGCGAAGGCGAATGGTGTCGCCATGACTGCATTTGCCACCCTCCAAGAATGCTGCCCGTTTCCTAATGCGGGGTGCCGGACGAGTTTTTCTTCCTTGTATGGATGGATGGCTCGTTCGGGACTTTACAGTGATGTGACAAATCTTCTTGGATGGATCGTTAGGAAGGAACAGCTCTGCTGCAAATTGGATCATCTGTTCACAATTTGTCATCAGATCAGTTGTTGTTGTTGTTGTTAGACTTTTGTTGTGACCTCAAATCTGTCCGGTGAGGCAGAGAAATTTTTTGCATGCTAGATTTGCCTTGTTCCCTGGATCACATCACTGGTTGGTTTATGGATAGGTTGATATGCCAGCTGCTGCCTCTGGTATGTATGTGGAATCCTGTCTGTCCTCGAGTGTTTGGTGAAACAAACCTGTCATCTTAAGATTTCCCTTGCCTTCGTTTATTCCGGCCCCTTTTCTTTTTCTTTTGTTTCATCGCATTGTAGTTCCTTTGATCTGAAAACTGTCCTATATTTATTGTTGTAGTGGACAGGCAGCCTCCTTTTGCTTTCGCTGTGCATTTAGCATGCCTATTCTAATTTTCTGATCTCAATACCAAGTACAATTTCGGAAGTTTGTTTGTCTCTGTGAGCATGAATTTATTCGTCCAGCTATTCTTGGATGTCTTATTGTGAAAACTGTTGTTAGCAGATGCAGGGCAAAACAATAAAGGCACAGATCTGGGACACAGCCGGCCAGGAGAGGTACCGCGCCATTACAAGTGCCTACTACAGGGGCGCTGTAGGGGCTCTCCTTGTATACGACATCACAAAGAGGCAGAGCTTTGACAATGTTCACAGGTGGCTTCGCGAGCTCCACGACCACGCTGACTCTAGCATTGTGATCATGATGGTCGGTAACAAGACCGACCTGACGCATCTAAGAGCCGTCTCCGAGGATGAATGCAAGGCATTGGCTGAAAAGGAGGGGCTATTTTTCCTCGAGACATCAGCGTTGGAGGCTGTAAATGTTGAGCAAGCCTTCCGACTATCATCACAGAGGTCTATGGCATTGTTAACAAGAAAGCGCTGGCCGCCAAAGAAGCAGCTGCTGCTGCTGCCCCACTTCCTTTCCAGGGCAAAACCATCAGTATTGACAGCACTGCAGGAAATTCGAAGAGGGCATGCTGCTCTACTTAAAATGTGTAACGCCCCCATTTTTGGAGATATTACTGAACTCCATAACCGTACAAGAGTGAACAGTTATGGCGTTCTAATTATGAGCGATCATCACAACAGTACAAACTTACAACAAAAGATCCAACTTTATTATAACATACAGTTGTTACCAGTTTTACTAGCGGGCGTGCAAGCCCACAAACCACATTACATTACAAAACAAAACATCCTAGGCGGTCTGAGCGAGGCTAAAACCTAAGACCAAATATTCTCCGCAGAGAAGGGCTCCTTGGGAACTTCGCCTTCTTCTGGGACTTCCTGATTCTCTGGGTCTTCTGTTAAATTGTTTAGCAAGTCATGAGTACCACCGTATCCAGCAAGCCACAAGGATAATCCTTTCTTATTACTTACAAGGATATTAAGGATGGGAGTATACTGGTTTTATTATGTTAAGTGGATGCAGTTTTATTTGCAAACAAATAAAATTAAAACATTTTCTCCTTAAGATCAAGGGGTTTTATCAGATAAAGGTTCACCATTAACCAAGTTAACACATCAGAAATTCTACTTATGCCTCGTTGTTCGAATCACCCAATTAACACAACTTCATTAATCGGAAGCACGGCGTATTCGAATACCATTTGTTTCACTCTGCAGAGTTGCTCAACTTTACCTACACGATCTCTTAACTCCCGCGACAGAGTTTAGAAAACCAGGTCGTTTCACTGCTCAATTCTTTACATAGGCTCTACCCGGTAGCGTCACTCATTTAGGCAAAAATTTAATTCACACCCCTTGCCGTGTGAGTGACCTCTACCGTTATTAGGTACCCGCAGCATACCTAACTCCCCGTCATCCAAAACCATCTCATCCTATAGAGTTTCAATCGAATCGAGCAGCTACAAAACCAGTGTTGACAAGTCAACTCTTGTGGTCTGAGCGATCACTATGTCTTTTACTTGGCACAAGGTTCTTGTCCTTATATTTTCACCTGAGGCATCCAACCACAACCTTCCACTGTGCTCAACAGCACTAACCACCACCATTCCAACCAGCCTCCATCCTAGGGTAAGGTTGTGGGCGTAGATCATGTCATGATTTCCCACAGCACACCCTTACCCAGGGTTCCCCTACGGTAAAGTTGTGGGCATAGATCACGTCGTGATTTCCCACATACAGACTTCTACCTTAGTATCAGTTTTCAAATTCTACTGGCCAGCAGCCAAAGTCACTTAGTAGTACCAAATGTTGAATGAAATGATCATATGAATATTTGTACAATATTTTAGTTTTTACTAAGGCTGTAAATGTGAATATGGTCATCAATCAAGACAGGACATTTTTCAGTGGTAGGAGTAACTAATTAGCATGCCATTCTAAATATTTTATTTTAAGCAATTAATATTTCAAAACTATTCATAATGCAAATACATAAATTAAATAATGTAATTTCATGGGATTCAATATGATCAAAAACTTGTAACTTGCCTTGCTGCTCTGGGATTTCTACCGTCAGATGCAATTTGGGTGATTGGCTCTGTTCAAGAACCGCAACTTCGGTGAACTCGGAAGCTAGCGTAAACACATAAAATAACAATATAAGTCCAAACTTGATTCTAATCAAGCTAGGAAAATAATCTAATTAAAAAGGAACAAATTGCATAAAATTTCAAATAAAGAGTTTGGCAACTGGAGGAATTGAGGAATTTGAATTTATAAAATTCGATTTTTAAGACATGGAGGTCAAATTTGGGTTCTAGACATTAAACTAGTCAAAATAGTGTATTTTTGGGATTTTTAGAATTTTCTAGATTTTTCTGGGATTTTTAATAAATTTTCTGAATTTTTAAACTTATATGAACAGTAACGGGCTAGGCCCGATGAACAGTGCGGCCCAGCCCGCTCTCTTCTCGCATGTCTGAGCAGGCCGAACGGCCCGTGGCCCACTCGAGCGCGCGGCCGGAGATTAGCAATTGCGTGGAGGGGAGCGATTGAGCGAGCGTGAGCGCTCGGATGTTTAGCCATAACGGCATCGACGGCCAAGATTTGAACAGGCGCGAAGCGCCCGGATGAAACGGCGTCGATGGTTGCGATGCGACCACATCTCCCCCGGGAGGTCGTCTATAACCTCCAAACTTCCTCCCAGCAGGGAAACAGAGTCCGCCACTTACGGCGAGGCCGCGACGGTGGGGTTTCTCTAGGGGAATGGGTTTCACATAAAGGAGCGGTTAGGGCTTGGGGTTCCATTTTGGCACTTTGGGAAGTGAGTGGACGGACAACGGCGGCTGGCGACGGCTGGGAAGGCGACGGCCCCCACGGCGATGCTATGGAACTCCGATGGCTTTGCGGCAAGATTGGCCGCGGATTCACCATCTACGGGTCACTAGGAACATGCTAGAAGTGACGGCTTAGCTCGGGAACAGCTCAGGCGAGCTAGCCACAGAGAGGGTCTTACGACCGACGGCGATCTCAGCAGCCAGCGCTCTAGGCAACAGGGACCATTCTAGAGCGAGGAATTGAAACATAATCGACGGAATCGAAAGATTGGCATTAGGGCTCACCGGGCTTAGGGGCGGCGCTCAGCGGCGACGTAGGCGATGGGAGCCAAATCGGCTGCTCTAGGAGGTTCTTGAGGGTGCTAGGAGGCATCCCACTGTGGCCGAAGGGTTTTATAGCGCGTATAAGGCGGTGGCTACAGTGAGGCGGTGCGGGAGAGCGTCTCCCACGCAGGCACAGGGAGGGGAGCTGCACTGGCGCGCTGCAGAGGATGTGAGGGGGAGGTGGCGCATCCTCTGTGCGTGATGTGACGGAAGTTTGACTCCTGTGAGAGGGAGAAGCAGCGAGAGAGAGTGAGGTGCAGCGGCGGTTGCGGGCGTGCGAGGGGAGGCGGCCGCTATTTCGTGCGATGAGATGGCGACGCATGCGATGGCGTCTGGGCAGAGGCGGTGGGGTGGCGTTGCGCGCGAGAGCGCACTTGCGCGAGGAGAAGGTGGAAATGATGAAAAGAGAAAGCGTATTTTCATTGGGGATTGCCAAATTGGGAAAGAATTCGAAATTCAAGCAAAATTCACAATAAATTCTAAATTTTGAAATTTTGGGGTATTTCAAAATGTAATTGAGCATTCAGCAACATATTGTAGAGAACCAGGAGTGAGAATCGTCGGTAGAGGGAGCATAGTGATCTCAAATGGTGTGGAGGCAATTGCTAGTCTTTTTGTATCGTTGTTGCATGAACGTCCTAGAGTATGTGGCTGCTGACACAGTTTGTTCCGTGTTTCTGAATCAAAAATTAGACGTGTGTATTAGGATTCGTTCGATTTCCGTTCTGACAGTTGCATGGAACCGCAATATATCTCGGATTATGCAATGCAAATTATAGGATGCAAATGTCGTTTGGTTACCCCTTGCTTATGCTATACTATGTATTACTGATTTCCTGAGCATGTTGGTTTTGCTGATCAGTTACGCAGCTTATGCAGCTGCTTCTTTCGGATAAAAGTCTGTTGCATATTGGTACTGAATCATACTTGCTTCATGCTAATAAAGGATGTTGGAATTATTGATTCAGTTAGTGGGTGGTTTCATTTTGGAAGTTTCTCAATGTCCCCATGTGAGTTGTTTATGTGCCACCATCTTAGTTGTTTATGCTTATCAGTTGTCAAAGTGCCTCGATGATATAATCCCTTATTATTCCAGTGGGCTAGGATGACAGACTGGACTCTTGTCACCTTGATTCCTTAATTCATCAGGAAGGATCGATTGCTACAAACAACGAGGTTAATTATTTTTTAGCATGTCTGCATTCTCTTGGTGCTTTTGGAATATTTGAATTCAATAAAAATGTGCTCCAGTGTTTGCTTCACTAAAGAGTTATTGAGCGAATATTTTCTGATACAAACTAGTATGAATTAGCTGAAAGAAGAATTGGGCAGGAAATTATGGTTCTACAGCATTGAGGTGTGTCATTTTCAAATTTGGAACATACATACAATTTTGTTATGGATTTTTTATTATGTTGTGTTTCTAGTTGCAGAAACACTACAAGTTTAATTGTTCAACGGACTTGACGATATGTAATCCTGGTTCTAGCAAAGCACTAAACGATAAACTAAAGTTTTAATTGTTTAACATGAATGGGCTTTCTCTTGGTGAAGTACCCAATGCCATATCGAATTGCATATTATCTGCTCCTCCATTATTTTTTAGTTGTCACTTTAGAACATGTGTAGTTAATTTTTTAAAACTTTGACCACAAATATACATAAAAATATTTAGATTTATCATATGAACATTGCACTAGTACATTCTCATAAAAGAATACTTCTATATCATTATAATTTTAATATTTTCTCTAACATACACTGAGAACAAAAAAGCAATGGCTAAAGAAACGTTTTTGGAGAGCATGTCAATGACCAAAACAAAAAGTACAGAAGAACAGAGGCAGTATAAAGTGTAGCATTGCAAATTATGCGGTTTTTAAAAAATACCGTAGGCAAACATTTGGGGTCCAGGACTCATATGTCAACCATCCCTCTAGTATCGTCTCAAACTATATATATTGAACTTTACCGTGCCATTTCTCCGAACGAACCTGCCTCAACAAGTAAACCATGCATCATATATTGCACTATTACTATTGCAGGTTCCATTACCGGCAAGGGCGAAGCCACCTCCGGGCGGGCGACTGCACCGTCGGGCAAAGCGTAGGTCGTGGGGGAGTGCCCCGTGGCTAGACCCAACAAGACCACAGGGTCTCCCTTGTTGGGTTTAATCCCCTCCAAGGATCAACACTCGGTCGAAACACATCCTAAGTGCTCTGTTGTAGGAAGGAAAATAGCGCAGACTCTAAGGGAGGGATATGACCACTCAGAACACCTTCACTCAGTGGTAGTAACCAGTTCGGGGTCAGCGGTCGTAACTCATTTACGACTTGCTCACCCGCGGTTGGCTCAGGCTCTCTCAAACGCACGCTTTGGTTGTGCACTCGGATACATGGTCGTGGATGACTTGCCGGAGGTGGCAATGACAAGGTGGAGCAGATAACCGGACGGAACATAAGAAACTGAGTCACGATTATACGATGCAAACTGACGCACTTTTCCATTATGTTTTCTCTGTTACACACTTGCTCAAAACTCTCAACGACTTACAGAGTATATATAGACACAGTCGACCACTCACTCACTACGACTCCAGTTGCTTCGCTCAGCCGCCTACGACTACTACAGTGGCTACCGCTTGCCCATGCCGCTTCGCTCAGCCGCCCACGACTACTACAATGTCCAGTCGCTTTCCCATACCGGGTAGGTAGCCAACAGAGGATGACCTGCGTCACCCACAACCACCTGTGCTGACGCCTGCTACCAACTTCTACAGTGGTTGACGCACAACCATGACCGCTGGCTTCATCCTTGGCTTATCTTCGACCACTGCACTGGAGTTTCGACCACGGACACACCAACAACTACGACTTTGGTCGTTACGACCACACACAATGTGGTCGTAACCGACCACTCACATAGACACTACGACGCTGGTCATTACGACCACTCACAATGTGGTCGTAACCGACCACTCACACAGGCGCCCTATTATGACCACACACAACGTGGTCGTAACCGACTACGCACACAGGTTTCGAGTCTTCCGAGTGCTACAGTACTCTTAGAGTATGGTGTCCACTGCACTCCTCCCAGTGTAACGTCCATAGTATTCCACCGAGTATAATGTCCACGGTACTCATCTGAGTATGACGACAACGGTACTCCTCCGAGTATGCTTTGACGACTACCGACCATGACTATCGACTACGACTGTCGACTATCAACCATCGACTACGACATTACGATCACGGATTACTCGGAGCTACAATACTCGGTGTAACTTTAGTACTGGTCGTAACGACAACATAATGACTAGTCGTATCGACCACAGATATAGAGTACACGCACACACACACACGAGCATAACACATACAACAAGATTAACTCAACAATCCCACTTAATTTTGTTGCAGGTTCTTCACATCAACGCCGATTCGTCATCAGCCTCTACCATGATGAGATGCGCCTCTGCTGCCTCCTTCTTAGGCTTACGACATTCTAAACCGAAGTGTCCGTAATGATTACAATTGAAACACCTTACTTTTTCCTTGTCCCTTTTGCGGTATCGACAGCCACCGCCGCCAGCTAAACCACCTAAGGAGCCTTCACCTTCCCTCTTTGACAACTGGGCCTCCCACTCTACGCGCGTTAGGAGCAAGCTCTCCTCATCTCTGTCGCCATTGTCATAGCGATGCTCTGCCTCCACGTCTTGCCGACCGATTAGCTCTTCGACCGATATGCTTTTCATGTCATAGAATTGCTCGATCGTGATGATGACGGGAGAGAACTTCTTCGGCATGGCACGAAGGAACTTCCGCACGACATAGGCCTCTTCCTTCTTTTCGCTGAGACTTCGTATCTTGTTGACGATTGTCATTAGTCTCATGGCGAAATCGTCGATCCGTTCAGTGTCCCTCATCCACAAGTTTTCAAACTCGCTTTTGAGGTTTTGAACACACGTCTCCTTGACACGATCAACACCGAGATGCATCGTCTTCAGGGTGTTCCAGGCCTCCTTTGCGGTCTACTTCTCCACCAGGAGCAATAGAATATCCTCTGGCACCGCGAGGAAGATTGTCGCGAGTGCCATCTGGTCTTGCCTCTCGTTTACCACCTCGTCCACGATTGCATACCATACGCCCTGAGCGCGCATGAACATCTTCATCTTCATAGCCCATGCCATGTAGTTGCTCCTCGTGAGCATGGGATACGGGAGGGTAACACTACCCTCACACGCTGACGCCTTCGACTTGCTCCCATCGCCGATCTTCGGTAAGCACTCATTGCCGGTGGCGTTTTTCAGCAAGCTCAGACGTGACATGGAGGAAGGTGTGCACGACCATGAGCTCGGATCACAACTATAGGGATTAGCTCAGGAGAGAGCTTGGGCTCTACTGTTGACACGCCGGAACCGGGAAGATGGAGAGAGTCGGAGCTCTGCTTTTCTTCTCGATTTTGTGTCTGAC
Source organism: Bonia amplexicaulis (assembly GCA_036346245.1). NCBI lineage: Eukaryota > Viridiplantae > Streptophyta > Magnoliopsida > Poales > Poaceae > Bonia > Bonia amplexicaulis. The sequence continues at coordinate 2,085,830 of CM070749.1, read as the reverse complement.
AACCACCTAGGCTCTGATACTAGATGCTGGGAAATCACCCGAGGATCAACACGCGCAAATGCTCTGAGTGCTCTATTGTCAGACGGGGAACAACGCAGACTCGAAGGGAGGGATACGACCACTCGAAACACCTTCACTCAGCGGTCGTAACCGATTCGGGGTCAGCGGTCGTAACTCGTTTACGACTTGCTCATCCACGGTTGGCTCTAGCTCTCTGAAACGCATGCTTTAGCTGTGGACTAGGATACACGGTTGTGGACAACTTGCTAGAGGTGGGAACGACAAGGCGGAGCAGATAACAGGATGGAACACAAGAAAATGAGGTACGATTATGCGATGCAAACTGACGCACCTTTTCCACTATGTTTTCTCTGATATACACTTGCTCAAAACTCTCAATGACTTACAGAGTATATATAGACATAGTCAGCCACTCAAGCCACTCACTCACTCGACTCCAGTCGCTGCTGCTTTGCTCAGCCGCCTACGAATGCTACAGTGGCCGCCGCCTACCCTTGCCGCTTAGCTCAGCCATCCATGACTGCTACAATGTCCAGTCGCTTTCCTATACTGGGTAGGTAGCCGACCGAAGATGACCTGTGTCACCCATGACCACCCATACTGACGCCTGCTACCAACTTCTACAGTGGTCGACGCACGACCATGCCCGCTGGCTTCATCCTCGGCTTGTCTTCGACCACTACAGTGGAGCTTCGACTACAGACACGCTAATGACTACGACTTTGGTTGTTACGATGTGGTCGTAACCGACCACACACACCGACACTACGACGCTGGTCATTACGACCACTCACAACGTGGTCGTAATAGACCACTTACACATGCGCCCTATTACGACCACACAAAACGTGGTCGTAACCGACTATGCACACAGGCTTCGAGTCTTCTGAGTGCTACAATACTCTTACGAGTATGGCGTCCACTGTACTTCTCCGAGTATGATGTCTACAGTAATCCATCGAGTATAACGTCCACGGCACTCGTCTGAGTATGACGACCACGGTACTCCTCCGAGTATGTACTGACAACTACCGACCATGACTCTCGACTACGACTGTCGACTATTGACTATCGACCACGACTGTCGACCATCGACTATCGACCATGACCGTCGACTATAGGCTATCAACTTTGACTATCGACCACGACCATCGACTATCGACTTCGACTATCGACTATCGACCACGGCGTTATGACTACGGAGTACTCGGAGCTACAATACTCGATGTAGCTTTAGTACTAGTCGTAACGACAACAGAACGACTGGTCGTATCGACCACAAATACAAAGTACACGTACATACACACGAGTACAACACACATACAACAAAATTAACCCAACATCCCTAACTTTGCCGGCTCCGCGACTGATTACAGTAAAACATTGCATAGAAGACCACAGGGTCGGTCCCAGCTCTACAAGGTGGCTCGTTTTTCTGAAAGCAGTACGCAGTACACACTACATAGCATCAGTATCAACCCCGACTGTGCTGGCGGTAATAAGCGTTCACGATGCATGTAACATGTAGCATGTAAATCTTAATCACCCCTGGTTCGCAGCAAGAAGACGCTGAGCTCCTGCGGCGAGCTACCGCCGGCGGTGCCGGGGCTGATGAGGTGGTACGACACGGCGTCCTTGGAGCCCACGATCCTCTCGTACGTCGCCCTCATGTACAGCACCTCCCCGCCGCCGCTCTGCTGGCCTCGCTCGCTGATCCCTTCCGGTGCTTCAGCCGGAGGCAGCACCCCGACGCCGGTCGTCATCGTCTGCATGCTCTCCAGCACGCGCCGGTCCCTGTCTGTCGGCCGCCGCCGCACGGCGTACCCCACGTCCCGCCCGTTGCAGGACGCCTTCCAAACGTTCCTTGAGCTGCCGCCCGTACCGTTGCCACCGTTGCTGCTACCGTCGTCGGCCGCACCGGACTTGCCGCTGGAGCGGTGGCACTCGAGGGCGATGCGGAGAAGGCCAGAGCCCATCTCGGCCGCGAGGGACTGCATCGGCACGGAGAGCTCGAAGAGGAAGGGCGGCGGCACGGCGGCATCGCGCTGCACGCAGAAGGTGACGCTGCCGCTACGGCTCCCGAAGATGGTGCCCACAATGACGGTGCAGTGCCGGCCGTCCTTCCTGTTGACGATCGAGGCGGCCGGGTCGATGATGCTGTCGGTGGGCCGCTCCTCTGCCTGCTGCTGACGCCGGTCCTTGTCGCCGGGGAGGCTGTCCGGGAAGGAGAAGCTGAGGCGGTTTTTGGCGTCATCGACGGACGGCTGCTTACCGGAAGGGACGCAGGAGGTGAACATGGGTGCAAGGCACAGATAGTTTGATGCGGCCGTCTTCTTCTTCATGCTGCCTGAATTTCTGCAGCTGCTCAGCTGTGCTTCTTGGTACAGATTGGGTCAAGTGATGACATGTGTAGATCTTGTTATTGGCTGGGCAAGTGAGACAAATCTACGTGTAGGCGTGCAGAACCATGTAGATAACATTGGAATTTGGAATGCAACTAGGTCATTTCTTCCTGTGTCACCACTAGAAGAAATCGTATTGTTTTCTCGGTTTATTCGCTTTGTTCTTTGGAGGGAACTACACGGTCTATGCGTCTTGTTCGTCGTTTGTACTAAAACATACAGCAAGATAATGCCACAACAGTGGAATCAAAACCAGTTTTGGCACTGATTCGCACCGTATTTATAAAAATAGCAGTATGCGAGACATATTGACAAAAATATCATTTTTGCCGCCGGTGGACCGGGTGGTAGCGCCCGCGAGGCGGCGCGTGGCGCTGTCCCCCGAGGACTGGGCAGCAGGCAGCCTGTCGCCTAGGGTGCAGGCGGCCTGTCGCCCACCCCGCAGGTGGCAGATAGCCGGCCTAACTACTTGTCTAATTTTTTTTCGGTTTAGTGTTTGTTTGAATTTTTAAATATACCAAATGAGCACAAAAAATTACAAAAATCTATGTACACTCTCCCGACATAGTTTCTCATAGTGTAATTTTTGGAGAATTTTATATATAGCGAATGTTACTAAAAAATTCACAAAATTTTGATATTTTTATGAGTTTTTACATATAGCAAATGAGCTCCAAAAATTACAAAAATTGTGTGAAGCTTCCCGATGTAGTAATATTTATTATGTAATTTTTTTGGAATTTTATACAGTCCGAATTAGCCACGTTTAACTTAAAACATATTTAACCAACCAATATTAGTACAAATAGTACAAATCACTGTTGGCTATTGAAGCCTGTCGCTTGCCCCCCAGGCAGAAGGTAATTAGGCTGGTTAATTAGTTAGCCTAATTATCTATTTAATTTTTTTCGGTTTAGTGTTTGTTCAAATTTTTAAATATATCAAATGAGATCAAAAAATTACGAAAATTTATTTGTGGCCTTCACACACAACGTTCATCATAGTGTAATTTTTGGGAAATTTTATCCTGGATGAATGTTGCTCAGAAATTCATATAATTTTGATATTTTGATGAGTTTTTACATATAGCAAACAAGCTTTAAAAATTATAAAATTTTATGTGTAGCCCCCCAATATAGTAATATTTATTATACAATTTTTTTCGTAATTTTATGCGATCCAAATTAGCCACGTTTGTTCATATTAACTTAACCATAAATTTAATGATCATAACACTTATTTTGAAGTGCCATGTGTCAGGCAATCGTGGTATATACTATTGTGGCTGTCTCAGTTCGCATAATTGTCACTCTCTCTGTATGTGTACCTCTTGCGCGCTCTCATTCGCCCTAATGTCATTATTTCAATGTCGTGCCCCCTCGCCCGCTCCCTCGTTTACACATTTGTCATTCTTATGATGTCGTCCTCCCTCACTCGAAGCGCTGGTAGTGATAATGGTTTCTTTCGCTCAGGCATAAATATGCACCTTTGGCGAGTGCGTAGCTCATTAGATCGAGAAGGCAGTGTCCCAGTCACTCATCGCAGGTCATTGTCGAGGTCGTTGATCATTAGTTCGAGAAGGCAGTGTCTAGCTCAAAAATAGCAGTGTTGATTTCTTCTCTGCAAAGACATGTACCTTTTGATCGTATTCTTTCGATATTATTCCTATAATCGTAGTCAATTAGTGTTATTTAGTTAGTCATGATTAATGTAGTTTGTATTACGAAGTAAGTGTGTCGTAGTAATTTAGACATAGTTTGTAGTATTATTGTGTACATACAGTATCCATAATTTCTTAGTTCGGGGTAAGTAATGAGTTAGTGCTAAGAACGATGATAATAAATGGCTCATCTTTTTTCGGATGAGTAATCAAATTATTTGTAAGTAGTGAAGTATTCACCCACGCATGTAATCACTGACTTGCAGTATGTGCTGTCATTACGAATATTCGTAGTAATATTTCATCTGTCCCATTTGTTGCAAGGTACTATCAAAACTAATAGTGCGTACCTAAATATTTGGAGAAGGCAGTGCGTAAGTTATTGAGGACATGACAGTGTTGATTAGTTCCCCTGAAAGACAGGTAATTTTTTATAGCTTGCTTTTGATGTTATTCGTGTAGTCATATTTATTGTTATTCAGTTAGTCATAATTAATGTAAATTGTATTATGAAGTAATTATTAATGTTCGCACTAATATTTCGTCTGTCGTATGTACTGGTAGGTATGGCTCTATTATTGCTTCTATAACACGCGTACAATGAGAAACGTTGTTGCCACGCATGGATGACGGTGACGCTGCCGCCCTTCGCTGCGGGTGCTATGGGGAGGGAGGGTTCGTGGCTGCTAGACGAGCGCTACGTCCCAATCCTGTGGGCTATGGGCTTATTGGCCTTTGCGAGGTTGGTCTCCACCAGGCATGAGTTTACCATCGACGACAGCCTGCTCGCGGCACTGGTGTACAGGTGGATGCCCGAGATGCACACATTCCACTTTTGTTGGGGTGAGATGACAGTCACTCTGAAGGACATCGCGTTCTTGACGGGTCTCACTCTCAAAGGCGACACACTTGTTCCAGCTCCTGCACCAGCCGACTAGAAGGAGAGGCTGGTGTCGGGACCCGGAGCAACAACTCCGAAACCCTCTGTGTTAATCGCACTATCCCAGGAAAGCTTAGTGCACACAGCAGAACAAAGACAAATATCATGCTTAATGATAAATTTTATTTAACTAAATATGAGCCTGATGGCCAAAGTTTACAATAGCAGCGGAAGAAAAACAAAAGCAGCAGCCCATCCTGCCTTCCCACAAGGCGAATGACTGTAAGACGTGGCCTAGTCGCAATCCTCACCGAAGTCGTCAAAGGCTTCCTCTGAAAAGAGTTAGATATAGCCACATGAGTACAAACGTACTCCACAAGTTACACCAGCAGTTTTACAGAGTGGATGCATGCATATGGATATCAAAGGAAGGCATATATGGTTAGTTTGCATAAAAGACAGCATTGAAGTAAATATCATAAAGTAAGTGCGAAAGCTGAATTTGATACAATAAGTAAGACAACATTGTAATCAATCATAAGTAACGTTAGTGCAGGCTCCAACCAAACACTAACCTATTCACGGGCATCCCACCCGGACCAATTTTTCTTAAAATCAAACTCGTACGGATTCCGTCCATCCATACGGTTTTCCAGAAATCTCTCATAGATTCCATCCATCCACAAGGTTTTCCAAAAGCTCTCATGGATTCCATCCATCCACAAGGTTTTATAAAGCGTTTTCAAAATCAAAGTCTAATCCGTGAAAAACTTTACTCAGCTTGCCCATGACCGTGGGCACGGCTATCCAGGATAGGTTATACACTCTGCAGAGGTTGTACAGCTTTACCCACAAGACATGATCATCCCATATTGCCACCGGATAAACACACTTCCTTTGGTGTGCGACGAGGAGATCATGACAAAGCCTTTACAATGATTCATTGCCAACATGATCACGCCGCCACTAAGGTTTCACCACAGCATGAATCCACATGCTGGAGCCCCCTCTTGTGCCATGTGAGACTTCTCACGGACTACGCCGCGCCACATTCAAATTTATAGCGAGATTAAGTTGGAACTTCACAAATTAGTTGGTTAGGTCCGTCCCATACGGGACTTGTGGTAGTACGAAAAGGGCTTTGCAATAGTAGCTCATGCATCGGTCCTTATCGACTTAGGCACAACCACAAACCCCTCGTGCCTGGCAATCAACATTTCATCACCAAACGACAATGCATGCCAGCAGGCACCCACCACTCTTACCATTTGCCTAAGTCTAAACCAGTTTTATATTTTGTTTATAAACATTTTATAAACACTTCCGACTTTCCAAAGTCCAGAAATAAATTCTAAAGTCTATCATTTTATGTGAAAGAAGTATCATTTTATGTGAAGAAAGTTCCCAAAACTTAATATTCTTGGCAGTGCTAAGCAAGTTTATGAAATTTCTAGTTAATACTAATGTACTAACTAGGTTTTAACTATGTTTGACAAGGTATAATTGCATGAAATATCAAATTTGGCTGTCCAAAGGGATTTGGGTATATCTATAGTTCAAACTGAATTTAAACTAGACTTGATTAAAAGTAAGCATGCATATTAATTTAAAACAATATAAATAATTTTAAACATTGGGATCAACATGATCAAAGGTGTAACTTGCCTGGTTGCTCTGCGACGAACGCGTCGCCGAAATCGAACTCTCCGAGATCGCTGAAACCTAAACGCGAAAATCCAAACAAACCAAATTCAAATAAAATTCAAATAAAATTCTAAAATTGAAAATAAGTACATATTTGAATATTTTAGGATTTTAGAAGAATTTAGAAATTTGAACGGCTCAAATCGGAGCTAAAATGAGAATTTAAGGGCTTTAGGAAGTTTAGAAAGAAGGAAAAAGAAAAGGATCCATTTTCCGAATTATTTTTGTATTAGAAATCTGGAATTATGATGTCATCACAGGAAATAAAATAAATGAAAATAGAGGTGATGACGTGGCGCCACGTGGCTGCCACTGGGCTGCCTCGTGTGCCCACGTGGCGATGACGTGGCTTGCTTGGCCGCATGGCATGCCACGGGGGCGACGCGCTTGCCGTAGTGGGCCGCTCCACGGCGGCCGGCGAGGGGTGGCGCGGGTAGAGGGGAGGGTGGGGATCCCAACCATACCGACGGCGGGTCCGGAGGTGGCGGCCGGAGGAGAGAAGGCGGGTGGAAGTGCTCCTGGGCGACGGCTTTTCGGGCATGGCCCGGAGAGGAGGGAAGGGGCGGTGAAGTGTAGCGGTGCCAAAAGAGCGACTTGGAGTGAAGTATTTATAGGGATGAGGGAGATATAGGGTCGCCGGAGTTCACGGTGAGGAACCGGCTGCCGGTGTGAACTCAAACGGATTCGCGTCATTAATGGTCGGTGAGGTGGCCGAGGTGGAGAGGGAGCCGAGGCGACAAGTTTCGGGAATTTTCGTCGACGGCGCGGAGCTCGGCGCAACATTTAATGCGGCGGCGGCGATTTCGGTTGTCGATGGGGCGGCGAGGCGGCGGCGTGGGGCTCATGAGGTGCGGGGAATGGGTGGCCACAGGCGGCGGGGAGGCGAACCGCCGGCGGAGGCGAGGTGGCGGCGGCGGTGCCGCCGGGCCAGGTGGGAGGGGGGCGGCGTCCTGTATGGCCAACAGGGGTGGCGGCGAGCGGGAGGCCGGGCGGCATGGGGGCGGCACGGCCACGGCGGAGGCGAAGGCGGCGATGGTTTCGATCGGCAAGAAAAGAGAGAGAGAGGAGAAATGAAGAAGATGGTTGAAGGTTAGGGATGACATGTGGGACCCACTAGTAAGTGAGAGAGAGGGAGAGAGAGTGTGAGTGAAAAAGATTGGATGGTTTAGATTGAGAGACGTGGCAAGATCTCATCCATCCATTTTAAGTGAAGGTGAGAGGCTAGGATTAAATGACAGAGGGGTATGATTTAATCCTGGTGCGACACTTGTCGCCACCGGATTAATCCGGGTTTTAAATTCGGATTTTATTTTCAGAAAATAGGAGGAGGCTTTAAAAATACTTTAAAAATAGCAATTAATACTTAAAAATTCCATAAAATTTATAGAAAATCCCTGGAGATATTTTATACTTAGGAAAAATATTTATAATTTATTTTGACCATTTTAGCACTTTATAAAAATATATTTTGGCATCAAAAATTGATTTTAATTTCCAAAAAATCTTCAAAATTTCTATAAAATATTTTTAGACTTTCTAAAAATATTTTCAACTCAAATTTGCTTTTTCTTTTTTTTTACAAAAATACCCTTTGGCTTTAAAAGCTGATTTTGAGATCTCAGAAAATCTCAGAAATTAATATTAAATTTTGGGAAGCTTGAAAAATGAAATCTTTTTAGCTTTAAGAAAATATAAAAAAAATATTTTCTTGCTTTTAGGCTTTGAAACAGAATCCAGATAACTCCAGATAAACCAAATAAAAGCCAAATGCTTTTAAATACTTAATTTGAAGTAGTTTCTTTTATGAAACTTACCAAAACCTTTTTATTTGATAATAGTTTTATGTTTTTAGTAAAATTACTTTTAACGAAAACCTTTTTGAAAAGGCTAAAAACGGGCAAACACAAACTTTCAAATTCAGGCAACTAAAGAACACTTATTTTTATTTTAAATTGAATTAATTTTAATTATTAATTTTTTATTACTAAAATTTGAAAATAACAACGGGTTAATATACCGGCGACCGGTTCGGTCAGCCTATCCCGGAGATTGCACGTGGCGTCCCCCGCACGTGGCTTAACAATTTTAGTGTGTGCCCGCAGGTTGCAACACCGGAGGTCGTGAGGACGCACCTCGTCCCGTTTCTTATCCAGCTCTTTTGTTGGAGTATGTTTTCAGCCACACACGGCGATATTTGCTAGACCGAATTCATTGGCCTCGTAGAGTCTTTGGTGGGCGCAAAGTTCAGGGTGATGCCTCGGTACAGCTGGGGATCAGCGGTTCTGAGAGCCACATATCGGGGGTTATGTGACGCTTGCCAGCGTGCCACTGGTGATACCCCCAATCTGGCCATCTGCTATGTGCTCCAGCAGTTGTGGAGTTGGGAGCACTTCCCTATCGAATGTCCGACGATCGTGATGCCAATGCACCCGTTCGGTGAGTTCACCGACGACCTGATAGACGGCCCACAATAGGCATGCGGTGGGTTGTTGCCCATCTACGGTGGGCGAAGGGCAAACAATCGAGGTGCTACTTGCTATGGTACAACGAGTTCAAGTTGTTGCATGACAGCGACGTCATATGGACTCCCTGGACGGTAAATTTTGCGCTTCGTGTATCGCCACACGGACTATCCCTGCATTGCCTAGTGGACGGAGAGCTATGGTTAACGACACACCATCTGGTGTTCTCGTACATAGTGGACGCTTACGCGCCACAACACGTGATGCAACAATTGAGCTTGTACCAGGCCGTGCCCCCACTAGATGGCAGGTTCCTACCACATGCTATGTACTGGTGAGTCAAACTCCATCTGACTATTGTGTACACTTTCATATGTCTTGCTATGTAACATTGATGATTTTGGAAATACAGGCAATCAAGGGCTGGTCGCCATGGTATGGATTGGCGGCCAATGCAGCAGTAGTGGATGATAGCATGGGCGCAAAGGGCACACGTCGATGTCATCATGGAGCAGCGTCCGTACGACGTCCAGACGTACGATGAGTACGTGGAGTGGTATGTATTGCGGTCATGCAGCAGACTGACCATTCCTCCACCAGATCTCCTTGAGCACATCATGCACGAAGAATGTCTGGACCGCTCCATCGATCCCTACAATGCTTCGCAGCGGCATGACATCATAAGACAGTTCAAATATCTTATCGTTCCATTCAATAAATTCATACTGCTCATTACTAAACTTGTTTCATATGTTACTTCAGTTGGAGCGGACATAGCGCATCGCAAGTGCGTCGGAGGCCGCCATCAGTAGTCTGGAGACACCACCGGCCCTACAAAAGACTATGAAGTTCATCCTAAAGCAAGCTAAAAAAGTAGTGCACAACCTTACCTGTGGCCGTTCCTCAAATCACAATGCGCACATGAGCCACCTAGTAGGGCACCATGCTCACCCGCTAGGTCATCGCGACCTAGCGAGTCCGGCGGGCCATCGCAATCTACTGAATCTGCATGGCGTCGTAGTACTAGCCACCAATCATCCATGCATCGTACCGACGAGGAGGTAACTTACGTACGAACCTACATGTTTTTTCCTATTTCACCTTGCGTTCTCCCGTCATAGGTCCATCGTCGGGATGCCTCCCTTTTGCCGTCTGTACCACCTGCACAGACTACCGCTCCCCGTCATTCATCTTTGCTGCACATTCGAGAGGTATGAGATTCGTATTGTACATAAGGAATATTTTTTGTGAATAATATAGTTTTGTCTTGCAGCCACTAATTCAACATGGAGGTGACGACGAGTCCACTGATGACGACACGGGCCTCCCAGTTGCTTCTAGAAAGCAGTACACAGTGATAGGGTTTGCAGCGTACGTAAGACAAGGCTCAGCGTTCTCGGCATGCTCATGGTTTGGACACTTCGGTGGGTAGAGCTCCTCCAGCTGCGCTGCCACATACGGTCAGGGCGAGAGCACATTCGCACCATAAGGGGGATTTCTAGAGTCCTTCATACACGATTTTATTGCGGGCGGCTCGTAGTTCTAAGACGCCTCACCGGACAACTTCAACCCTTACGGACCCAGCAGGCAGTACCTCGCCACTTGGACCACCGCCACCCACTAAGCAATAGAACAGTCCACATACCTCCTCTGACCCAATACGTAACCTCCGGACCGACTGACGTACTCAACGGGACATGCTGGTGCACAACGAACGACAAGACCACATACGGGCAGGCAAGCGCGGCGAGAAGATAGCAGTGGCTCAGAAGAGTGAGCCATATGGCATCCTGTGATGTACTTTCTGTAGTACTGTAATTACTTTTAATTATAAATTCTTAATGTATCAAATTGTAAAAAAACGTGAAATATTCGTTAAATTTATGGTTAAGTTAATGTAAACAAACATGGCTAACTTAGACTATAAAATTTCTCAAAGATTACATAATAACTACTACTGCATTGGGAGGCTTCATATAAAATTTCGTAATTTTTGGAGCTCGTTTGCTATATGTAAAAACTTGTAAAAATATCGAAATTGTATGAATTTTTTAGCAAAATTCGCCATAGATAAAATTCTCCAAAAATTACACTATGAGTAATGTTGTGTCAAGAGGTGTACATAAATTTTCGTAATTTTTTGAGCTGATTTTATATATTTAAAAATTTGAACAAACACTAAACAAAAAGTAGACAAGTAATTAGGTCGTGGAGCCTGTGTGTGCGTGGTCGTAGCTACAGTTTCAGTGGTTGCAGTGGTCGTAGCTATAGTGCCGCGGTCAAAGACATGCTAAGGTCGGAGATATGGCTGAAGACAAGCTGCAAGCCGTGGTTTTAGCTAGTGGATGTGGTCGTGCGGCCAGTCACTGTAGCAGTCGACGATCACTACAGCAGTTGGTGGTAGCTGTAGCAGGAGTCAAGACGGGTGGTCTTGGTTGATGCAGGCCATCCTTTAGTCAGTGAGCTACCCGGTATGGGCAGGCGGCGAGGTAGTTGATGCCGTAGAATCCAGACCTCAATGAGTCTAGCTTTTGAATGAAAAAGGAGTCTGCAAATTGAGTCAAGTTATAAGTTATTTTGAATTGTGTGTATATATATATATATTTCTTTTTGAATATCCAATCTTGGGTTTTGTATGCTAATTAAATTATGAAAAAGAATTTTTGGTTTATTTGTTTAGAGATATATTCTAATATTCTTTCTGCTTTCATTTTATTGATTTGAAATGGGGATTCAATATTTTGGTATTTTGAATTCATGACCTGTAATGTCATTATCTATTTTTATTATTTATATGATCATTATTCGTGCTCGGAAGTATTCTTGGGTTATTAATTCGCATAGCATGAAACTTAGAAAATTTTCAAATAATTACTCAAAAGAAATTCAGATGCCAGCAAATTGCAAGAGAAAGGTTTCAAAACTCCATATTTTTCAATACTTGAATTTTGGGATGTTACACAAGTACAGTGCGCTCGATACATCCTTGCAGGACCCAGTGCTCATGAAAAAGCTCCTCGACTTAGTGCCCGACAAATTCCTCCTGATGGTAGCCTCAATCGAGCAGTACTCTGATCCAGAGATGATGCCATTTGAGGAGGCCATAGGGCGGCTAAAGGTGTACGAGAAGAGGATCCGTCATCGCGCCGGCAACACCACACCAATGGATAGCTCCTCCTCACTCACACTGAGTTGTTGGAGCGGCACAAAGGCGGTGGCAGGAGTCGTCGGCTAGCAACAAGGGGCGAGACACTGAAAACTCAAATGGACATAGTCGGGGCAGAGGTCGTCATCGAGGACACGGCTGCGGGCGTAGTCGAGGATGTTCCACCAGCTCTGGTGGGACACAAAAGGAAGGCGCTGGAGGTGGCAGGGACAAAAGTCACATCTGATGTTTCAGTTGTGACAATAAGGGGCACTACGCCTCTGAATATCGCAACAAGGCCAGGAGGAAGAGCCAACCCTAATGTTGACGGTATGTGCAGAGAAGCCGTGCAATTTGGTGCTTCTGAACGAGCAGCATGTCCTACCGCACTTGCGTGCAGAAGGTGACGAGCATGTCACAATTCAAGAGCAGCCCACTTCCGGAGTGTGGTATCTAGACAATGGTGCTAGTAACCACATGACGGCACAACAATCATTGTTCACTGAGCTTGATGAAAGCATCATCGGTAGGGTAAGCTTCGGTGATGGATCGGCTGTACAAATCAAGGAAAATGCTCAATCCTGTTCGAGTGCAAGAATGGAGAGCAACGGGTGTTGACAGAGGTATACTACATCCCTAGCCTTTGCAATAATATCGTGAGTTTGGGACAATTGACAGAGGATGGTATCAAGATCATGCTCCTAGACAACTTGCTTCAGATGTATGACAGGACTGGCAAACTCATAATGAAGGTGAAACACACAACCAACTGACTGTATAACATTGGGGCACCTTAATTTTTAGGCAATGAAACTGATGGTCAACAAAGTTATGGTACAGGGAATGATAAGAATAGAACATCCTGCACAAATCTGTGAGGGCTGGTTGCTAGCTAAGCAAAGTTGATTACCCTTCCTAAATCAAGTTCAGTACAGAGCAGTGCAGTCGTTAGTACTTGTTCATGTAGATTTGTGCGGCCTGATCAAACCTTAGATGCAGGTCAGGAGCAAGTACTTCCTACTGCTTGTTGATGATTTCAGCTGGATGATATGGTTATACACACTAAAGTCAAAAGCCAAAGCTGTCAATGCTTTCAAGAAGTTTAAGGTGTTGGTAGAGAAGGAGACTAGGTGCAGTCTGAAGACTCTAAGGACCGACCAGGGTGGTGAATTCTTGTCAAAACTATTCGCACAGTTGTGTCATGAAGATGGAGTCCGCCGGCATCTCACCGCACCTTATTAACCTCAGCAGAATGGGGTGGTAGAGCACCAAAATCGGACTGTGTTGGTGACAACCCGAAGCCTTCTGAAGACTATGGGTGTGCTAGGCATGATGTGGGGAGAGGCAGCTCAACATGCTGTTTACCTGCTGAACCAGGTGCCGACCAAAGCTCTGGACGGTGTCACCCCATATGAGGCATGGACAGGTAGGAAACTGAGTTTGGCACATCTAAAGATCTTTGGTTGTACTGCACACGCAAAGATACCTACTATCCACTTGAAGAAATTGGATGACAGGAGTAGAGCGGTAGTATATCTAGGCGTTGAGGAAGGATGTAAGGCTCATCGCCTATATGATCCTTACAACAAAAGGCTTCTTGTGAGCCAGGATGTGGTATTTAAGGAGGATAAGAAGTGGGATTGGGAGGAGCCATGCAGTGGTGAGATCGGTGAGACAGCAGAGTTCACTGTAGGAGAACATGCAATAGAAATTGATGGGCAATTGGACCAGCAAGTCTCAGCTGTGGCAGACTCATTAGCACCAGAACCAGAGGACTGGACATCCATATCACCTGCATCGCCTGTAGGTCAGCCAACCATGACAACCCATTCAGGCCCATCATGTTCTTCTCCTAGAACAGAAGAAGAACCCAAGAGGTACCGAGCACTCCCAGAAATCTATGCAGAAACATAGCCTATTGAACTCGATTCAGAGCTCTTGCTGTTGCTAACTGAAGAGCCGCAGACCTACCAAGAAGCTATAAAATCACCTGAATGGTAGGGTGCCATGAGGAAGGAGCTAGAGGTAATAGAGGAGAACAAAACCTAGACCCTCACTCAGTTACCGACTGGTCACAAAGCAATTGGACTCAAATGGGTATACAAGGTGAAGAAAGATTCAAACGAGAATCTTGTCAAGCACAAAGCACATATTGTTGCAAAGGGTTATGTGCAGCAACAAGGGATAGATTATGAAGAGGTGTTTGCACCGGTAGTGAGAATGGAAACGGTGAGATTGTTGTTAGCACTAGCAGCTCAAGAGAGTTGGGAGTTCCGTCATCTTGATCTCAAGTTGGCATTTCTGAATAGAAGGCACTAGGAGGAGGTTTATGTGAAGCAGCCCGAGGGTTGCTCTATGGTCTGCGACAAGCTCCAATGTCATGGAATATCCGACTGGACAGTACTCTGAAGGAACTCAAGTTTCAAAAATGTCCACAAGAGCAAGCTCTCTACAAAAGAAGCACTGTGTCTGAGCTGGTGGTAGTAGGAGTATATGTTGATGACTTGATCGTTACCAACACAAGCAAAGACCAGATACACCTGTTCAAGCAACAAATGATGAGAGAATATGAGATGAGTGATCTTGGACTCCTCTCATACTTCTTGGGAATTGAGGTAGAGCAAAGGTTCTATCACCTTGAAGCAATCAAAGTATGCTAAGAAAGTGTTGAAAGTGGTCGGTATGTGGGAATGCAATTCGGCAAAGGTTCCTATGGAACCAAAATTGCATTTGAGGAAAGATGTGGGCGGAGTACCAGTGGATGCTACAGACTTCTATCGCATAATTGGGAGTTTGAGGTATCTCACACACACACAACCAGATTTGAGTTACTTAGTGGCATGTTGAGCAGGTTTATGTAAACACCCAAGGAGTCGCACCTGCAGGCAGTCAAGCAGGTTCTGAGATATGTGAAGGGCATCATCAACTCTGGTCTGGAGTATACACAAGGAGTTGAAGGACTCTTGACAGGCTACAGCGACAGTGATCTCGCTGGAGATGTGGAAGACAGGAAGAGCACGAGTGGTTTCGTCTTTTACCACTCCGGAAGGTCGATCGCATGGAGCACATAGAAACAGAGGACAATTGCACTCTCCTTGTGCGAAGCTGAGTTCATGGCGGCAATAGGTGTAGCTTGTTTGGCGATCTGGCTCAGAAATTTGCTGAGCGAGATCACCGGGAGGAAGCCCAAACTAGTGACATTGTTCGTGGACAACAAGTTGGCAATCACACTCATGAAAAACCCAGTGTTCCAGAGAAGAATTAAGCACATTGATACACGCTTTCACTTCATTAGAGAATGTGTGGAACAGGGACAAATAAGAGTGGAGTATATCAGCACAGAGGAGTAGCGAGCTGACATCCTCACAAAGGCCCTTTCTAGAATCAAGTTTGTTGGATGCATGAGCTGATCGGTGTTGGAAACCTCATAGCCTTAGTTAGGTTTAGGGGGTGAGTGCGGTCGAATAAACCTGACTGGGCGGAAGTTCCCTGTGTGGTCATTTACGACCAGTCTATGTGGTCGTAATGATCGGGTCTCTATGTGGTTGTAACGACCGGTGTCTATGTGGTCGTTACGATCGGTTCTTTGTGTGGTCATAACAACCGGTGTTTGTGTGGTCATAACAACCGGTGTTTGTGTTGTCATAACAATCAGTGTTTGTGTGGTCGTAGCAACCGGTGTCAATGTGGTCATTTACAACCGGTTTATATGGTCGTAGATGACGTGGTCGTAGGCGCCGTGGTCATAGGTGTCGTGGTCGTGGTTCCTGCATGTGGGTGGTTGAAGTGCAGCGGTCGTGGTGCCTGTGTGTGCGTAGTCATACCTACAGTGATCGTAGATACAGTGTCAGTAGCTATAGTGGTTGTAGCTACAGTGCCACGGTTGAAGACATGCTGAGGTCGGAGACGCAGCCGAAGACAAGCTATGGCCAGAGAAGCGGTTGAAAACAAGCCATGGTCGTGGTCGTGCGGCCAGTCACTGTAGCAGTCGGCAATCACTGTAGCAGTTGGTGTTAACTGTAGTAGGCATCAACACGGGTGGTCGTGGATGACGTAGGCCATCCTTCAGCCGGCGAACTGCCCGGTATGGGTAGGCGGCGAGGTAGTTAAGGCCGGAGAATCCGGACCATAGTGAGTCTAGCTTTTTAATGGAAAAGGAGTTTGTAAGTTGAGTCAAGTTGTAAGTTGAAGGTCCGAAGAAAATAAATATGAGAAAAAATTGCCCCAAACACTCTCCGCCTCATACAACTCTGTTATTTTTCCTTCTCGTCTCTATTCCACTCTGTTTTTTGTTCGACAACAGAGTACTCTCGGACGCAAGGGAAGCACAGATTATGACTCGCTAGAGCCACTCCTGGACGGCCAGACCCTATCCTTTGACTGCGCCACTCCTCCACAACCATCAAGCATGAGCCTGTCCCCGCTGTGGGTGAGGGCAATGTCGTGCTCGAGCTCCAACTCATGGAGCACCTATGGGGAGTCAGATGCTAACGAGGAGGAGCAGCGCGTCCTACGGTCACTGGTGGCAAGGCTGCGACACCTGGCTCTTGGCATCCTCCGGCTACATGCACTCCTCCAACTCGGCGTCATGTGGATGGGCCACGTGCGCTGCCGCGCCGCCAAGCCCACTCCGGGTACAACCTATCACTTCTACTTGTGCGCACAAAAGCTGTGATGTATTGCTATGATGCCGTGGCGAGGGTGATTTGCTGGTTTGCAGCCGCGAGTTAAAGGCAGGGTCATGTGCGTTGGTCATGTCTTCAGTGGTGTGGTCATCTTCTGAAGCAAGGTCTTTTGTAGGAAGTGTGAACTATATGGCAACTGTAGACATCTCTTATTATGGTGAATTGGTGATGTTTCTTGCCCATATTTTTAGAGTAGATCTAACGTACTCGATTGTTTGTTTTTCATTGCGAGGATTGGATCAACTTTTGTGTTAATGGGTCAGAAAAAAAAACAAAATTTCTTGTAAGTTTGTCACACGATTGGTAGCTCATCAATATTCTGTTTAAATGGAATACTAGTAAGGTGCCCGTGCGTTGCAACGAAGTACCAAATAAAAGTGATACATACTATCAAACATAATCTCAAACTGAATAATAAACATTGTTTCTCCAAAGATACCGTGGCACTATTTGGTGTGAGCTCTCTATATATACAATAAACAGGTAAACTGATGCTTCTTATACGGTAAAGAAGCTTGGTAACCATTAGTACCAGTTGTTCCAGTTGGCCTTAAGCCCTTAACATAACAACAACTCTTGGCAGAGCTGTAAAAGTTAAATAATTCATAGTATTCCAGTAAGTACAATTGATAGCATACAGATTTAACGATTTGTTTTGGATGTAGTTTTTTACTGAATTGGATGTAATTGTCTTGCAAATGTCACCTTCCTTTTATTCTTTTGAATAAATGTTTCGGTGATACGAATCAACTATTAATGTTTATTCTTGATAGCCATCTTTGTCCATACCATATTGCTTTAGACTTGGTTTGTCTGAAACAACTGCATATACGAATTACAGAATTGTGCATGCGAAACACGGAGTGGTCAAGCGAATTTGCTCGATCGACATGAACTATCGCTTAAGAAGATCACTTTGGAATGCGCATAGCCGGCTCCTCCTATCTTTCCCAAGGACAAGACCTTCTTTGACTCACTTGATTCAGATGGCACTTGCCCCGCATGGTCGCCGAAGAAGATTTTTCCTACTACGCAGACAAATTTGAGAAGACAGGGGTTTACAGGAGGGTTGCATGGACTTGTATGTCTCTTATGGTCCATTCTCACTGTTTTGATTTTTCAATTTACTGCTTTATTTATTGTTGTTTAGTCAGGGAAGCTATTTCATTTCAGTGGAACATAATGTTTTCATCAAAAATCTGTGATTTGATGAAATAATATTGACACAATTTACAATGTTTAATCTGGTCAACAATTGTCTTACATATAAGCATATTTTAACAAGAGTGAGGACTTGTCTCTAGATAATTAGAACTGAGCACCTGTTCACATCTCATTAAAAAGAAAGTAGGATGGGTCGATGAACCAAATCATGTTGCGCTAACAAATGAACATTCCATGTATTTTACTAACATGAATTGAAGGCTGTACTTATTAGTGAATGATGGCCAATCTACTATTCAGATAGTGGGTTTTGTTGGGCCAGCCTTTCCATATAGCCTGCGTGTCAAATATCATGGTGGTTGTCCACCAACAAAACCAAACATACAAGATACCCCTATCATCATGTACTAATGCTTGGACTAAAAGGCCAGTATACTCATTCACCTCTGCTTTAAAAAAATTCAGATACAAATCTCAGTAAGGGGAAAATGATGTGCGCATTCAGCAAGTTGAATATATACAATAAAACATAGTTTTGGGACTTTTTGCATGTAGCATAGCTACAAATTTTCGCAGATCATCTAATCACAACATACAACAAAACAAATCCATATTAGATATTTTCCAAAGAATACAACAGAGAATAGATAATTCGATACTTACGTGTTTCAACAGGAGGCACCTTTTTTTTCCTTTTCGAAATGTGCAGAAGCAAATAAATAAAACAATCACCAAGACACCAATTAGAGCACCAATTATCCCCCACCCCCTCACTGATGCACAAGGAATGACACTGCACAAGCCAACTGAACATTGTCAGGTAAAAGAAAAATAACATGTTACACATAAAGAATAGCATCATGTGATGGATATATTAGTACCAAAACTGTTTCACAAAAAATATAAAAAAATTGGTTCCAAAACAGTCTTTATATTAGTACTAATGTCATGCAACTTATACACTGAAAGGATATATTTAGATAAATATTACATTCTATTGCTAATATGAAACTTTAATTACCATGTTGAAGTTGAAACTAATTTTTGCAAACCTTACATTAATTAAAATAAGATTTTGAGTTACATAATTTATTAGCACTTTGGTCCAATTGCTACAAACAAATTTTTGATAGAACTTGCACTACTAAGTACATAAGAACGAATATACATTTTATGTATGAAACTCTTTAATGATTCAATTCTACTAATGATCTATTCTAATAGAGCCTTTACATAGTGACAATGTCAAATTGAAGAATGAAAAAAGTTCTCAAAAGGACAGAAAGGTGATCAAAAGTGCTCTATATGCTTACAGCAATTGGGAAAAAACTAAAATGATGACAAATAGTTCATGGTAGTGACGATCTATACATTAGCATTAAGGCAGCATATGTGGTATTAGTTTTTTTTTACAAGTTTAGAACTGCATGCGCAACAAAGAGAGACAACATAGGCTTCAAATCCAGTGATCCACGGTGGAGACACAAGCTAAAACGTTAACAGAAAAAGTGCAAGAATCAACACAAGAACAACCTTTTCTTTCTTCTAATTTCTTCAGCACATCAGAAAACCTTTCCTTCCCTACAATCATCGAGGGGGGCAATCAAACAGGGGAAAGCATAAAAGCCCACCAATCCAATTGACATTGCAATACAACCAATGAGTACAGTTCTCCAATGCTACAAAGTTTGATTTGACTCACCTTGCTGCTGCCATTCTCCTCCCAGCGAGTCATGAAACACCGGTGAGTGTGCAAATGGAGGAAGAAATAGGAGAATGTCAGAAGAGGTGGGAGGTGGAGAAGAACAAAAGGAGAGGAATAAATAGAAAATGAGATTACCACGTTGTAATCGCAGACAAACACGTCTCTGATTGCAACTGCTGAGATTGCAGCCACGTTGTTCAAGCTCGACGGTTGGCAAGAAACAACTGCAATTTTTTATCACTGAGTACCGGATCCTGACATTCCTCCTTTTTGTAAACCTCCTGGTAGCTCTGGTTAGGAAACCAGCTCGGTTCCTCGGAAACACCATGAAGATTGTAAGGATGTTCATAAGACGTATCATATGAAACATCAACACTCATGAGTACCGCAAGTCAAACGTAAAGAATGAGAATTCAAAATTGCGCGGTGTATATATTTTCCTCACATTGCTCTGATCCCGCTCCTCACCGGCGTCGTGCCACTCCACATTCCCAACGGCCGGCGGCGCCACCTCGACGACCACGGCGTCCTCCACGCCCCCCTTCCTGTTGGCGTACACAGGGACCCCATGGCAGTCCGCCCCAATCCGCCGCTCCCCATACCCATCGGGGTGGCCGAAGAGGTAATCCAGCCCCGCATGCACTGCCTCCAGTAGTCGCGCCGCCTTGCTCTCAGCTGATGCACACCACAACCCACGCCGCACCTTTGTTGCCATGGTCGACTATTGGGGGAGAGGACGC
Source organism: Bonia amplexicaulis (assembly GCA_036346245.1). Taxonomy (NCBI): domain Eukaryota; kingdom Viridiplantae; phylum Streptophyta; class Magnoliopsida; order Poales; family Poaceae; genus Bonia; species Bonia amplexicaulis. Next base: position 2,065,262 of record CM070749.1, on the reverse strand, counting down.
GGTGAGGAGAGATGGGCACGGATCGGGATGGGGGAAGGGGAGAGTAGCGACGCGGATCAGGACGGTGGGAGGGGGAGACGACTCGGTGAGGATACATGCGCGTAGATTGGGACGGGGGGAGGGGAGAGTGGCGGTGCGGAGAACCGGTGGGAGGACCCGGTGGGGAGGAGAATCCGCGCTGCCACCGTCGGTGAGGAGAGATGGGCGCGGATCGGGACGGTGGGAGGGGAGAGATGGGGAGGCGGCGCATGGAGTGGGAGGAGGAGGCAAAGGCAGCAGAGGAGTCGGGAGGAGGCGGCAGAGCGGAGGGGTGGGAGGAGGAGGTAGCTGGGAGGCGGGGTGGGAGGAGGAGGCGAGGCGGCGCGGAGGAGGATAGGAGGTGAGGCGGCGGAGGAGGGAGGGAGGAGGCGAGGCGGCGCGACGGCGACGAGGGAGGGAGGCGAGGCGGTGCGGCGGTGGAGGAGGGGGAGGAGCGACGGAGAAAATGAGGCGAAGCCGGAAGAAATGAGGTGGGGGAGGCAGCGCACGGATTAGGTGGAGACAGCGCACGATTTTTTGGGTGGGGTCCACACGTCAATCAATATAGCTTTTTTTTGTGAAAAGGAATTGGGGAGGCCAGACCAACCACCAACTCCTTCTTTTATAATAGTAAATATTTTTCTATAATTGCAGAAATGATTATCTCAACCAATTCTATTTTATTTTGTCTAATACTCTAATCCATATAATCAGCCATTTAATCTTTTTCTTTCTTCTTCCACTTGCGGCTTTCACACGTGCGCTCTCTCTCTCTGTCTCTCTCTAAAATCCGTAGATTTAACAATCCCAATACTTTAGCAAACACAGAGTACGGACAAATCTCCAAAGAGGCCATAAGGCTCATGCCTGGGCTGCATACGTACCATCGGAACGGGTCAATCCGCGTGACTCAAGCTCTGATTGGTTGGACTAAAAAGCTGTGGATTATGATTGAAATTACACTATAGCGGTTGAAATTTTACTGAAGCTGAATGTGGCTTATTTGGCATAATTAAATTTAAAAAAATTTAAAAATAGAAAAAAATATGCTAGCTCATCACGGACAACATAAACGGATATAGAAAAAAAGAACTGACAAAAAAACTAAAAGTTTAGAAAAAGACAAAATTTATGAATAGTGAAAAATAAACCAGAAATCAAAAGCTAAAACTGAAACAAGCGGGGCATCAGTGGATGTAACAGCCCAGCTGTTTATTTCAAAATTTTGGAAGGAAAAAAATTTAAATTATTAAATTAAATTAATTTAGTTTAAAATAAAAATAAGAGTTTTGTTTGTATAAAATTTGAATTTTGTTTGCCTCGATTTTACGCTTTTAGAAAGTCGGATTTGAAAAGTAATTTATAGTAAAACTTAAAATATTATTGAATAAAATGATATTTTGATTTTCTGTAAAATACTATGTCAAATTAATTATTTGGAATTATTTGGCCTTTATTTGGTTTTCTCGAGTTTTTCCGAGTTTTAAAATCTATTTTTTAAAATAAAAAGTATTTTAAGTATGAAAATTAAAATAACAACAGTAGTTGGAAATATTTTTATTAAGTCCAAAATGTCTCCAGGAAGTTCTGTGAATTTTTCTGGAATTTTTGGATATAATTTCATATTTTTCTAAGCTTTATTGAATTTTCTGTTATTTTCTGAAAATCTAAATCAAATTTAATTCTCCGCCGTCCGATCTAATCTCGTGCGTCCATCTTCTCCTAACTCCTTTCGCTCTCCATCCGACGATCCCGATTTCCTCCTTGCACCACATCGCTCATCCGACCGTCCGCTCTTTCCTCTCTCTCTCTCTCGTTGATAAAACCGGTCCCTTTGTCGTTGAATAAAATCATTTTCCTTTACAAAATAATTCGCCAGAAAATCAAAATCCTTGCTGACGTTATAACTTTCTTTTCCACAGAAAAATAATTCATCCGAAAATCCTTTCCTTGATGACGTCATAATTTGATTTTTCGGTTCAAAAATAATTCCGAAAATCGGTTTATTCTTTTCTCTCTTTTCAAACTTCCGAGAGTCCGTTCTCTTTCATTTTAACTCGGATTGAGCCCGTTTAAATTTCTAAATTCATAAAAAATTCCAGTCTATCCATTTCTGCCATCCTTTTAAATATTTTAAATTTATTTAGAATTTCCAAATTTAAAATTTAAATTTCAATGCCTAGTTCATTTTCAAAGCCCCAATTTCATTCAAAATTTTCTGTGCAATTCCAAAATTCAAATTCAAATCTCAATAATTCAAAATCTCCTGAAAATTGCCAAATCCATTTTTCTGAGTCGAACCCATTTTCTTGGCCCATTATTTTTCGTTCTTTTTCTTTCTCTCTTTCCTTCTTACTATCCAGCTTCTACTCCATCCGAATTTGTCTCTCTCCTTGCTTTCTTGATGAATCACGCAAGCTATGCATATAAAAAATAACCATTTCCCTCCCATTAAAGACATTAAGAGCAGTAAGAAATGTCTTTAACTACTACTAGAAATGAATTCTTTACCCATTACTTCAACCGTTTTCATCCACACCAATACACAGTCAAGTCTCCAACTCAAAACCGGTGCCATCAATTTTGTTTGGCTGATCAAATTCCTTCCTTTTTTTTTCTTCTCTTTCTTTCCCTCCTTGCTATTCGCTGCATGCATGGCCGAACACTACTCTGCTACTCTCTCTTCTCTTCCATTGAACACTTCGTTGTTCTTCAGCCGAGCACTCACAGGAGCAGGCCATGCAAGCAAAACTCATTTTCCACCCATTAAGGAAATTAAATGCAGCGAAAGCATTTTCATTCACCGCTAGAAACCATTTGCTATTCGGTTTCTTAGTCATAACTTGGTCAAGCTTTCCATTCACATTAGTACATGTTGAAACCTCCAATTCAATTTTGTCTTCAATACAGCAGTGGCTAAGCTCCTTCTTTCCCTTCTCTAAGGCTATAAATAGAAGACATAGTCTGTGTTTCATTCCTCATTCCATCTCCAAGATTCTCCACCACCTTGCGCATAGTACAACTGAAGCCACTGCCATCGCCGTTTTGTTTGTTGGCGCAGCAGCCACCGCCGTGGACTAAGACCATCCGGCCACCTCTTTCCCAGGCTTCTGTGGTTCTGTTTTGCCTCTCGCCATGCCACCCACTCCTCGCCTTCGCCGGAGCTTCGCCCGAGCATCACCGGATCAACGTGGCCAAACCGCGCCGTCGCTTCTCTCCTCGCTGCAAGCCGACCGTGCGTATTCCATCAAAACCAAGGTGAGCATTGTGTTCCCGACGTTCTCCTCTTCGTTTTGCCACAAACCTCACCGGCTAACTCCTCTCCATTTGCCCGGAACGCCGATGTCAACCTGTCGGTCGCCGAATATCTTCTCCGCCGTGTTCCGCCACCATCCGATGTCCGTTGGCCGAGCCATCTGTACCGTTGAGTTCGCCTCGACGCGTTCTACGCCGTGCTTCCTTCCGTTTCTCCGAAAAGCCTCCACAAATTTTTGCCTCCGACACCTTGCCATGGCCGCCAATGGCATCTAGTGTCCCCATCTGTCCGGTGGTGTTTTCCCCAATCCGTTCGCGTCATATCGTGCCAAACCATCCCAGGTAGCTACCTTTCAAGTGGTTTTAGATTCGCTTCACCGAGCATCGAGATATCAAGTTTTTCCTTTTTCTCTACCGTCGTCGTTCAAACGTCGATTGTATCGTCTCCGATGAAGTTTCAGCTTAGCCAATAATTTTTCTAGCTTCACCATGTTGTGTTCTACCCTGTGCTCACCCTACATCTCCACGTTCTACACCTGGTACTATCTCCTTCCAACTTGCCGTTGTCCTTTCGCCATCATCGCGCATTCTCTCACCGCCATGATTGCCGCGTTCTCGACTCGCACTCCACGCCACCACCTTCGTCTCGTCGCCGGAGTTTCATTTTGTCCATTCGCCGCCACCTCGCAACCAATCGACACCGTACTGCTCAAAAAGTAATTCTCGGATTTTGTTATCATTTCATGTGATATCTAAAACTTCCAGATATTCGTTCTCCCTCATTCGAACTCTGAATCCATTGATTATTTCTTCTAAATTCATCTAAAATCTTAACCTTTTCTCCAGTATATATTTTGTATTTTTGTGATTTTATTTGTATTTATTTGTTCATTTGTATTTATCGTTCCGCGCGTAAAATCCGACGTCACCGAAGAATTTTCTGACCCACAGCAAGAAAGTCAAGATATCGCACACGAAGGCAAGTCTCCTTTGAACATCTTGAACCTATGTTTGAGAAATGTTTTGATTATTTTAAATTAATGCATTGCTATGTTACATAAAATGATAATTCATGTTTTAGAGATAATAGTTAAACCGACAATTGTTATGCCCTCATTTGACTTTGACAACCATGTACCTTTGACACCCTAGGTTTTCCCTTATCTCAATAATGAGATTATTATAAAACTTTGGTAAATGTTGTATCGGTAGTAAAATGCTTAGTCATGCTATATACTCCTTTGGTACCTTTTGAAATGGGAAATTATATTTTGTGGAACTGGATTTTGTTCAGAATTTAGTGGTGATTGGAGTTGCCACTGTTCTTTAAAAACTAAAATAAAATGTGAGAGTTGGTTTAGATGGGGCGGATGGTAAGATTGGTTTGGTGCGGTTAGCACGAGAACTTGTAAAGTGTATGTTCCGCCCTAGTCAATTAAGGACCGACGCTTGTGTTTGTCCAGACTGAGCACTACCGTACAACCACATGTCTATATGGGTACGACCTAGCTGATTAACTTATGATAGACTAGTTTAGGTACCACCAGTGGAAAGTGGGTGCCAGGGTGTACTGGTTATTCACAGTGAGGGACAGGGTTTACTGTACTCATACGGCGCAAGAGGGGGCTTCTGACTGGGTGGTTTAACCCTTCAGCGGTGAAACCTCAGCGGGTGGTGTCTGGCTAGACTAGAGTAAGGTAAAAGCTTTGTGATATTTTATCTGGGTCTCATGCCAAAGGAAGCGTCGACTATTAAGATAACTTATCTCTTGTGGGTAAAGTTGTACAACCTCTGCAGAGTGTAAAACTATTCGAATAGCCGTGCCCACGGTCAAGGGCGGCAAGGAATGCATTCACATGGTAGATCATTATTTTGGTTTTAAAATAAAAGATTTGGAAACCGGAGTGGTTGAAACTCCGGGTTGTCTGGCGCTTGTAGTCGGTGGGTGGTGTAACCCGTTTTCTTGAACTTTGGCGGTTAGCCAGTACTTTAGTGTGGGTGGTTTAACCCGTGGTTTTGAACCTTGGTAGTTAGAGCCAGTGACTTAGTGTTGGTGGTTGTAACCTTCACTATTTAACTTGATAGATTCTGTTAAAACAATCACCTTGCTAAATTGATGCCTTTAAAAATAATTAATGGTATTTGAAATAAAATGTGACTTTGTGCAAAAGAACCATATGACCCTTCTTTGTTAAACCCTGCATCTATTGCATTTTCCCAAGACTTGCGGAGTACTTTATTATGTACTCACATACTACACTTAAAATAATACCCAGAAGAGTATGAAGCTCAAGATGGAACTTTTGACTACGGAGCTTATGGATTCGACGAAGGCTTCCAGGAGTTCTAGGTCGCGCTTCCCCAGTCAATTGCCTGTGGCGTATTGATGGGTCTCCGCTGGATTTATTTTGCTTCCGTTGTGTTTGTTTTTGTTTTGTGTGTGTGTGAGGTCTTGAAACCTCAGTTGTAATAAAGAGACCTTTTGGTCTGTACTCTCTATTATTGTAATAAAGCGTTGTTGGTTATGTAATCATCACTGTTTGACTGTGTGCACTAGCTTTGATCTGGGACTAGTGCTGTAATACACAGAGGGACTGGATTTGAAAATCCGGGTCCCGACAGAGATGGTATCAGAGCCAATTTGACTGTAGGACGTAACCTAGTTAGAATGGTCGTTAGTAGAAGAGCTTCAAAATTTATTTTATAAAATAAAAAAAATTAATAATGTGCTATCCTCATCTTTTCTCTACTTTCTATCCTTACCTTCGTTATAGTATTCTTCCTTCTCTATCTGCTTATTCACCTTTTGGAATTAGATCTACTTTCCTCTGTAATTTCTATAGTTGGCTCAATGAAGTTGCGTCTGAGAAGCATCTGAAGAAGCGCGTCATCATGAAGGAACGAGGAATAGTTCTTTAGTTGTAGTACCCAAGTAAAGTTCTACGATTTTAGAACGATTTTATATTACTTATATGTGTGCTAGATGCACTGTACCAAGTCTTTGTCTACTGGTAGTACAATCATCCTTAAAAACTATTTTAATTTCAAGTTAAGTTTTGTCCAAGCTGGTGGTTAGTCATTCCACTGACCTCTTATCTATGCTACTTCCCTCTTATCTTTTGCTAACCCCAGTTACCACAACAATGCAAGCTCCAATTCTTCCACTGCAATCTAAGTTTGGAAAATAATTGAGGGCCCAGATATAGGGAAGGCAACAAACTTATGGAAAGTACTCTTGTCGGGAAAGCTACCTTAATCAGTAGATGTCAAGTTAGGTAATTTGGAGAATTATTGGTAGCGTGATATATTTGGATGTAGAATTGACAAGATTGGATAATATTCGAGAGGATTGAGATAAAAAGGTATATTTGTGGATACTGATTGATTTTAAATAAATCTAAAGAGAGTTATATTTCTGGATTGACTAGAGAATAAGTACAAAGTTGAACTTGGAAGAGCTAATTAGATCATGAGAAAAGTCTAAACTTTGCTTTGGATTTATTATCTAGGATTGAAAGCAGCAATTGGATGTAAAACAAGATTTTTGGTTGAAGGGATTATTTGTGATCGTTGGAGAATTAGTGTTAAGAGATTGATCCAGTAAAGGAAGAGATTAAAAGATTAAGAAGTTGAATTATCATAAACAATTCATGATATCTATTTTGGGGTGATTTGATTGAATCATGAAGATTGGATGAATTTCGTGGAGTTAATTGATTATCAGAGTTTGGTGGACCTATTGACGATGAGTGGATACAAGTGGAATTCTAGAAGATAACACATTTAGATATCTTGGTGGATTAATCTTATCATTGCAAAGTGGACTTTGATATGTCAATTTGAATTCGGTGGATTCAATGGATTATTGCTAGATAATTGGATTTTAACTAATGGGATTAACTAGATCATTTAAGGATGTTCAAATGGATAATCTGGAGGATTTAAAGTAATTATGGGAGATAGATTGTCTGATAAAGAATTAATTGAGAGATTGTTTGATAAGAATTAATTGAGGTATTTGAATTCATTCAAATTTGGTGGAATCAAAAAGAGGATTATCAAGAGATTGATGTTGATGGATTATTGAATATTAAATTATTGCTTAGATGATCTTAAAATTGATTGGTGATTACTAGAAGGTTGGATTATTTGATCAGAGTTGTGGATCTGTTGGATTAGATAATGATCATAAAACAATTGGTGGAAATCACAAATTACAATGTTATTGGATTCTTTTTAGAGAAATTCTATGGTTTGTCATCGATTCAAATTAGAGCAGAGGATAAAAGTTTGTGGGATTATTTGTTGAAATCAATGTGAAATCAATAAGGTGAATTTGTGGTATAGGATATTGGAATCAAGCATTTTTGAAAAGTTGAAATAATTTTGTCTTTCTCGGAAGAACCCTTGCGGAAGTTAAGCCCTTTTTGGTGGAATTCTGAGTTAATCGATAGGATAAGGGCAATTGAAGTTAACCCAGAGCTTGCAGCCGACTAAAGATGTACCACTCCGATTTGTTGTTGTCTTCCGTATTTCTCAGTTAAAGGAATACTTCATTGTACCGGAGAACAAGTTAGAATCATGAAGCAAGCTGAACGTGATACATGAAGCAAGACTATCAAATTCTCTAAGGTGCAGAGAAGCACCCAAACAGAATCAGAAGCGGCTTGAGAGCACAATGAGGAACCAAGAGCAGAGTTTCCCTCTCCTTTCTTTTTCCTAGTCCGTCCGAATCTCGGGGACGAGATTCTTTCTAAGGGGGGTAGTTTGTAACAGCCCAGCTGTTTATTTCAAATTTTTGGAGGGAAAAAAATTTAAATTATTAAATTAAATTAATTTAGTTTAAAATAAAAATAAGAGTTTTGTTTGTATGAAATTTGAATTTTGTTTGCCTCGATTTTACGCTTTTAGAAAGTTTGGATTTGAAAAGTAATTTATAGTAAAAACTTAAAAATATTATTGAATAAAATGATATTTTGATTTTCTGTAAAAATACTATGTCAAATTAATTATTTGGAATTATTTGGCCTTTATTTGGTTTTCTGAGTTTTTCTGGAGTTTTAAAATCTATTTTTTAAAATAAAAAGTATTTTAAGTATGAAAATTAAAATACCAACAGTAGTTGGAAATATTTTTATTAAGTCCAAAATGTCTCCAGGAAGTTCTTTGAATTTTTCTGGAATTTTTGGATATAATTTCATATTTTTCTGAGCTTTATTGAATTTTCTGTTGTTTTCTGAAAATCTAAATCAAATTTAATTCTCCGTCCGATCTAATCTCGCATCGTCCATCTTCTCCTAACTCCTTTCGCTCTCCATCCGACGATCCCGATTTCCTCCTTGCACCACATCGCTCATCCGACCGTCCGCTCTTTCCTCTCTCTCTTCTCTCTCGTTGATAAAACCGGTCCCGCCTGTCAGTGAATAAAATCATTTTCCTTTACAAAAATAATTCGGCCAGAAAATCAAAATCCTTGCTGACGTTATAACTTTCTTTTCCACAGAAAAATAATTCATCTGAAAATCCTTTCCCTTGATGACGTCACAATTTGATTTTTCAGTTCAAAAATAATTCCAGAAAATCGGTTTATTCTTTTTCTCTCTTTTCAAACTTCCGAGAGCCCGTTCTCTTTCATTTTAACTCGGATTGAGCCCGTTTAAATTTCTAAATTCATAAAAAATTCCAGTCTATCCATTTCTGCCATCCTTTTAAATATTTTAAATTTATTTAGAATTTCCAAATTTAAAATTTAAATTTCAATGCCTAGTTCATTTTCAAAGCCCCAATTTCATTCAAAATTTTCTGTGCAATTCCAAAATTCAAATTCAAATCTCAATAATTCAAAATCTCCTGAAAATTGCCAAATCCATTTTTCTGAGTCGAACCCATTTTCTTGGCCCATTATTTTTCGTTCTTTTTCTTTCTCTTTCCTTCTTACTATCCAGCTTCTACTCCATCCGAATTTGTCTCTCTCCTTGCTTTCTTCGACAGAATACAGCAAGCTATGCATATAAAAAATAACCATTTCCCTCCCATTAAAGACATTAAGAGCAGTAAGAAATGTCTTTAACTACTACTAGAAATGAATTCTTTACCCATTACTTCAACCGTTTTCATCCACACCAATACACAGTCAAGTCTCCAACTCAAAACCGGTGCCATCAATTTTGTTTGGTGATCAAATTCCTTCCTTTTTTCTTCTCTTTCTTTCCTTCTTGCTATTCACGCATGCATGGCGAACACTACTCGCTACTCTCTTCTCTTCCATTGAACACTTCGTTGTTCTTCAGCCGAGCACTCACAGGAGCAGGCCATGCAAGCAAAACTCATTTTCCACCCATTAAGGAAATTAAATGTAGCGAAAGCATTTTCATTCACCGCTAGAAACCATTTGCTATTCAGTTTCTTAGTCATAACTTGGCTATTTCCATTCACATTAGTACATGTTGAAACCTCCAATTCAATTTTGTCTTCAATACAGCAGTGGCTAAGCTCCTTCTTTCCCTTCTCTAAGGCTATAAATAGAAGACATAGTCTGTGTTTCATTCCTCATTCCATCTCCAAGATTCTCCACCACCTTGCGCATAGTACAACTGAAGCCACTGCCATCGCCGTTTTGTTTGTTGGCGCAGCAGCCACCGCCGTGGACTAAGACCATCTGGCCACCTCTTTCCCAGGCTTCTGTGGTTCCGTTTTGCCTCTCGCCATGCCACCCACTCCTCGCCTTCGCCGGAGCTTCGCCCGAGCATCACCGGATCACCATGGCCAAACCGCGTCGTCGCTTCTCTCCTCGCTGCAAGCCGACCGTGCGTATTCCATCAAAACCAAGGTGAGCATTGTGTTCCCGACGTTCTCCTCTTCGTTTTGCCACAAACCTCACCGGCTAACTCCTCTCCGTTTGCCCAAAACGCCGATGTCAACCTGTCGGTCGCCGAATATCTTGCCGCTGTCCTTTCGCCGTCACTGCTGCATTCTCTCACCGCCAGTGATTGCCGCCGTTCCTCGACTCCGTACCCACGTCACCACCTTCGTCTCGTCGCCGGAGTTTCATTTTGTCCATTCGCCGCCACCTCGCAACCAATCGACACTGTACTGCTCAAAAAGTAATTCTCGGATTTTGTTATCATTTCATGCGATATCTAAAACTTTCAGATATTCGTTCTCCCTCATTCGAACTCCGAATCCATTGATTATTTCTTCTAAATTCATCTAAAATCTTAACCTTTTCTCCAGTATATATTTTGTATTTTTGTGATTTTATTTGTATTTATTTGTTCATTTGTATTTATCGTTCGGCGCGTAGAATCCGACGTCACCGAAGAATTTTTCGACCCACAGCAAGAAAGTCAAGATATCGCACACGAAGGCAAGTCTCCTTTGAACATCTTGAACCTATGTTTGAGAAATATTTTGATTATTTTAAATTAATGCATTGCTATGTTACATAAAATGATAATTCATGTTTTAGAGATAATAGTTAAACCGACAATTGTTATGCCCTCATTTGACTTTGACAACCATGTACCTTTGACACCCTAGGTTTTCCCTTGTCTCAATAATGAGATTATTATAAAACTTTGGTAAATGTTGTATCGGTAGTAAAATGCTTAGTCATGCTATATACTCCTTTGGTACCTTTTGAAATGGGAAATTATATTTTGTGGAACTGGATTTTGTTCAGAATTTAGTGGTGATTGGAGTTGCCACTGTTCTTTAAAAACTAAAATAAAATGTGAGAGTTGGTTTAGACTGGGCGGATGGTAAGATTGGTTTGGTGCGGTTAGCACGAGAACTTGTAAAGTGTATGTTCCGTCCTAGTCAATTAAGGACCGACGCTTGTGTTTGTCCAGACTGAGCACTACCGTACAACCACATGTCTATATGGGTACGACCTAGCTGATTAACTTATGATAGACTAGTTTAGGTACCACCAGTGGAAAGTGGGTGCCAGGGTGTACTGGTTATTCACAGTGAGGGACAGGGTTTACTGTACTTATACGGCGCAAGAGGGGGCTTCTGACTGGGTGGTTTAACCCTTCAGCGGTGAAACCTCAGCGGGTGGTGTCTGGCTAGACTAGAGTAAGGTAAAAGCTTTGTGATACTTTATCTGGGTCTCATGCCAAAGGAAGCGTGCTGACTATTAAGATAACTTATCTCTTGTGGGTAAAGTTGTACAACCTCTGCAGAGTGTAAAACTATTCGAATAGCCGTGCCCACGGTCAAGGGCGGGCAAGGAATGCATTCACATGGTAGATCATTGTTTTTGGTTTTAAAAATAAAAGATTTGGGAACCGGGAGTGGTTGAAACTCCCGGGGTTGTCCTGGCAGTTGTAGCCAGTGTGGGTGGTGTAACCCGTTTTCTTGAACTTTGGCGGTGAGTCAGTACTTTAGTGTGGGTGGTTTAACCCGTGGTTTTGAACCTTGGCAGTTAGAGCCAGTGACTTAGTGTTGGTGGTTGTAACCTTCACTATTTAACTTGATAGATTCTGTTAAAACAATCACCTTGCTAAATTGATGCCTTTAAAAATAATTAATGGTATTTGAAATAAAATGTGGCTTTGTGCAAAAGAACCATATGACCCTTCTTTGTTAAACCCTGCATCTATTGCATTTTCCCAAGACTTACGGAGTACTTTATTATGTACTCACATACTACACTTAAAATAATACCCAGAAGAGTATGAAGCTCAAGATGGAACTTTTGACTACGGAGCTTATGGATTCGACGAAGGCTTCCAGGAGTTCTAGGTCGCGCTTCCCCAGTCAATTGCCTGTGGCGTATTGATGGGTCTCTGCTGGATTTATTTTGCTTCCGTTGTGTTTGTTTTTGTTTTGTGTGTGTGTGAGGTCTTGAAACCTCAGTTGTAATGAAGAGGCCTTTTGGTCTGTACTCTCTATTATTGTAATAAAGCGTTGTTGGTTATGTAATCATCACTGTTTGACTGTGTGCACTAGCTTTGATCTGGGACTAGTGCTGTAATACACAGAAGGACTGGATTTGAAAATCCGGATCCCGACAGTGGATCGGACCTATTCCCCCAACAGAGGTTCGGGCCAATCTAAAATCCTAAACTTTCGTCGCGGGCCATGAGGGGCAGCTAGCGGGTCGGCCCAGACAGGCCCCCTTTGCATCCTTAGCTCCACTGCTTACCTCGTCGAATCACTCCTTCCATGGTAGAACGACCACCACTCCCCAAATCCCTGTTCATGCTACAACATACAAATCCGTTTTTCAATTACTTCGTATACCTAACAATCTAACTGCCAAAGAAACTTTTAAGATCTTGTAATTCAGCAGTTCATGGTTCAATTTGATTAGTCCGTTCGTAGGATATGTCTTGGATTCTCTTTTAAATTTTGCCGAAGTGTTATTGGATCTTGGAAAAGGGACCTGATCTGCAGCAAGGATTTTTCTCTTCAAGGTGTGCAACTGTCAAGCTGTTGTAATGAATGGGAGATCGATAAGACAGAGCATGAATGAGCATGTGAGGCAAATGCTGTCGTAAAGATATCGTACATGAGCTGTTCCCATGCACAGCACTTTCCATGTCGGAATAATGGTATCGAACTATACCTGATGTGCTTATAATAATACATAATAACAGACGACTGAAGCCGGAAGCAAATTTGGGTGGTGTAATCGGTTATCACACTAGTCTCATACACTAGAGGTCCCCAGTTCTAACCTGGGCACAGACAATCTGTTACGTTCAATTCATTTTTGTTTATCAGTAAATGATAAATTTGTTACGAACAAAAGCCAATTCTTGATAAATCTGTTTCACCACTTTTGGTTTAAGAATACCATCGTTTATTGGTAATTATTTCGTGAAATGCTCAACAGACTAACACTAACAATAACACATTGAAATTAACATTCTTTTATGTTGATAATACTTACAACAACAACAATAAAACATTTCCAAACAAATTAGGGTAGGCTAGGAATGAAATATCCTCAAGATCAAAGAGATGAGAGTTTTGAAAATCTATAAAGTTAAAATCATAAGCCGTACATCCTACCATCTCAACCGAGAGCCTAAAACATTGCCCCTAAACTTTCTTATGGTTCCGGTATGTGGATCGCTCACTTCCATGCGCTCCTATTCAAACCTAATTCTTTAAATACATTCTAATCCCTCAAGTTTTTTTAACTGCTTCCTCCCACGTTAGTCTTAGTCAACCTCTGCCTCTTCCTCCCACGTCAGTGTTGATAATCCTTATTCCTGATAATTGCCAATTCGAGTTTTGATTCACCAAATAGGACAATATCTCAAAATTAAAACAATTTCAACTCGTCAGGATTCAATGATGATATCATGAGCATTTACTACTATAGAAAAGTCATCACAGACAATTCATAACCCTCATCAGAGACGGATTCTGAACTGTCAGATTTATAGCGTTAGTGATAACAGATAGTTATCACAGATGGTTCCCAAACCGTCTATGATAAATTATAACATAGATGGTTTCTAACACAAAATCGTCTGTGATACGTTGACCATCACATACAGTTTTGTACTAGCTGTCTGTGATATGTTGAATATTACAGATAGTTATTTTAAAAACCGTCTTTAATATGTCGAACCGTCTGTGATATCCAACATATCACAGACGGTTGGTACAACAAACCGTCTGTGATGGTCTACATATCACAGATGGTTTTGTGTTAGAAACTGTCTGTAATAATTCTTTGTATAGCCAAGAAGTTATCTATTTTTTTGGCTATCTTCAGGAAATGCTAGACATGCCCTCTAAAAACAAGCAAGCATATTATAGATAAATGACAGATAAGTGAATTACAAAAGTAATTTACAACACAAAATCAATTGCAAAAGAATATTCATGTATTGTTGTCAGAGTTACAATTGAATTACATCTTAATGTGAATTAAAATTGAATCAAATATTTGAACATGTATTAATCTTTTGTCGCCAGAGTGAAACTCTCCTTTCAAGTCAATGACCTCCTTCATCAAGAAGGCGGAGAATCGTCCTCGAACATCCAGGAGTGCATTAAAATCGAATGTACTTGAGTTGATTGTCATGCCCTGTCACTAGGAGGAGTAAAATTGTAAGCGCATATATATACATATTTATAAATATATAAATTGATAATTAGGAAATAATTATTGCCAGATTGACAAACCTCTGGATCATTCATCTTAGCGTATGATTTCCTGCATGTGGAGGCAAACGTAGAATGCACATACGTTGCCTTGTAGCTTCTAGTGGCACTACAAAAATAGAATTACATATATAGGTATAGTTAGTTCTAAAGACATTATTACAAAGTGTGATGTAGAATTATTGTGTTATAGCGGGTAATGGAAATCATGTCCTGTGTTGCAATGTGGTGTTGGATTCCTTGTGTCTATCTCCCTTGCAACGTAAGTGCAGAACGACATACATGACTCAAAAAAGTTAGCCTCGGCCATTGCAAATGAAGGAAAGACTACAATAGAGTTATCTATGGAGGAAATAAGTTTGCATGTCAATTATTTGTTGCACACAGGTGAAGTCTTGGTTATTCTTGAGTAAGGAATCAAATTATATTACATTGCTCCACTTTGGTACAAACATAATTAGAATCCAGTGCCACCTACACATGTATGTTGACATAGTTATTAAACTTAAGTTCGTGTTGCATATAAAGTATAAATGAAATTTGTATAGCAACTAGTGAAGAACTTTCCCTTGATTATAGGGTACCAGAATGTAGTCCTTGTTGCTCTGAGCAAGCAATCTCGTCGTTTTTTTATTCTCGACGTAGGATGCGCCTTCGGTGAAGCATTGCTCAGAGATCAAATATGGGTCGAGGAAACCCACAGGTTCTTGCGATCACTAGGCTCCTTGCATCATGTATACGTAAGCAATGAGTTATGATATTTATCAGTATTACATGAATTTAGAACTTAATTATACGCACTTACAGTGTCTAGGATCATAGAAGTGAGGCGTTGAGGGCATTGAGGTTGAATAGTTCGAATAAGTTATTGAAACCCATGAGGAAGTAGCTCGGCTCATGAAGGAAATGCCTTTTCGTGTATTTGACGATGATTCCAGTTTGTCAATTTGTCCTACTAGGCATGCAAACTCCCGCAACTCATTCCAAGGTGGGGTAATAGTGTGTCGGGGATCAATGGCATTCCGAGGGAGAACTTCCAGGGCTTCCAAGGCGCTAAGTTCTACAAGCAAATCACAATTGAATTTTATTAAAGAAGGAACATATGTCACAATATTGCTAACATTTACATTCAAAATGTAATACACATTTTGTTTTATAGTAATCCAAGCAACTAACATTTTCATCATATATAATTAAAGCCAAGCATCCGACATATTCCAATATCATTGATGTGTGGTGCCCGATCTCTTACCACCACCAACCACTTGTCCAAGCAACTAACAGGTAACTAACAAGTAACTAACAACTAAATGGAATGAAGAACAATAGTCCTATCAAACAGAGACAAATAACAAGTAACAGAGTTCAAATAACAAATAACAAGCTAACAGGGGTGAGAGGTTGGGGGTAGCTGCGGTGGTCAAGGAGAGGAGGCCAATGAATGGCAAGAGGAGAGGAGGACGGTGGTCGAGAAGAAGAGGCCAACAGACGATGATAGGACACCAGTGGATAAGCCAAATTCTAGGGTTAGGAGTGAGTGCGAATAAGGTCAGGTGGGCATGAGCGAGTAAGATCAGGTGGGCGAGAGCTTACCTTGACAGGAGCAGAGGATGAGGGAGAGGTTTGCTGTGGTTGTCATGGAAGTCACCGACGTCATTGCTAGTGCCTCCGCAAGCTACTGAGGTCACCCACTGAAGTCACCGAGGGGATAGGGAATGAAGGGGTGTGTATGCAGAGTGAGTTAGGTTTTTGACCTATGTTTTTGTATATATAGAAGAATATTATCACAGATGGTTTTACGAAACAATTGTCTGTGATATGATCGTATCACAGTCGGTTCCTTATAAAAACTGCCTGTTATAATAACTATCCATGATATATTATCACAGACAGTTATATCGACAAACCACCTATGATATGAATTTATATCACAGACGATTCTACCAACAAACTGTCTGTGATGTTATCGTATCACAAATGGTTAATACAAAAAATTGTCTGTGATGTTATATTATAGATGACTAATACAAAAAAACCATCTGTGATAGTTCTTTTTATAGATAAAAAAGTATCTGTTTTTGGCTAGCCACAAGAAATGCTAGCAATGCCCACTGAAAATAAGCAATCAGATTACAGATAAGAGAGAAGTGATGGCTTGAAATTTTTTGCCTTGAATTAGCTTTCGGTTTAACAAGCCATGCCCTCTACTAACAAGCAAACAGATTACAAATTCTTCTGGAAAGTAGTAAGGCTGCTCAAGTTGCACAAATTTGAAAAAGTGTTTTCATTTGTGTTTTCAATAATTGCAACATGAGCAGCCTAACTACTTTCCAAAAGAATTTGTGGAGATGGTGGTCACCGTAGAGAAAGAAGAGGTCGAGGACGATCCACTTGGTTGCGACTAATCAGAGATAAGAAGGGAGAAGGGCGGCGCTTGGTGGGACAAGCGGTAGCGCACTAGAGGAAAGGAGTTGGGCGGCTGGTGGTGAAGAGGAAGAGCTGGGTGGTGGGATTTGGCTGAGGTGCAATGGAGGTGCAGTAGCAACGACACCGGAGGTGGAGAAGGAGGGAGCTGAGAAGGCGCATGTGTGTGTTGGAAAACCTAAGTGTGCAGCGTGTAATAGCGAGTTAGGTTTTCGCATCTATATATATAGTAGAATATTATTACAGACGGTTATCACAGACATCTATTACAAAAAACCATCTGTGATGTATACGTATCACAAACGATTTTGTGTTAGAAACCATTTATGATAGTTCTTTGTATAGCTAAAAAAATTTCTGCTTTTTGGCTAGCGTTAGGAAATGTAGCCATGCACTATGAACGCAAGTAAGCATATTATAGATAAGTGATAGATAAGTGAATTATAACTCAAAGTGATTTACAACTTAAAGTGATTTACAACTCAAAATTCCACTTGGATATTTCCTTTAAAAAATAGCCCTTCACGATGATCAACGTGCATATAGCTAGCTTCCTCGCTGGGTCCTTTCTCAAGTTTGATTCTATGTCTGAATGGAGGTAACTCGTCAAATTGATTGTAATCTTCCTCATCCACGATATTCTTAATTTCGACAATCCTTATTTTTTTCATGAAAAATTGCGTGGCGGTTCTTATTTGCTAGGTCCATTGCATAAAAAACTTGAACAACTTGTTTAGCGAGTATGAATGGTTTGTCTTTATATCCGACACATTCGAGGTCCACAGTAGTGACGCCGTAGTTGTCGTTCTTCATAACCTGTGGAAGTTGAACCCAACGGCACCAAAATAGGTGTATTTTAAAAAGTACGTTGTCTTGCTCCTAAATCTCTTCTATGAACCCATAGTAGGAGCTCAACCCACGTTTCATTATGTTTCGTCTAGCGATATTGAACTACTCATGAAACGCACCTATGCAGACACCGTTGTTCTCGACTGTGCTCCTCCTAAATTGAGTTGTCACATAAAATGTGTACCCATTTATGTCATATTCTTACCATGTCATAATTATAAATTTTAGCCCTTTTACCAACCATTGCAGCATATCATCACTTGATGACATCCCAGTGAATCACACCTTTAACCATTCGTTGAACTGACAGTTGTGCTCTCTCGTGATCTAAACCTCTGACCAGCCTGGATTCTCTTGGCGTACCATGTCTTTGTGCTCATCGATATACAGAGACAATTTGGTCATATGTTGCAAGACCGTGAAATGATCTTGAGCATATGTATCTAGATTGGGAGTGATTGATTTCCTTCCGATGATCCCGATACCTCCAGACTCCCCTCATGACGAGGTAGAGGCACACCTATCGGTTCCACTTGAGCCATGTAGTCGATGTAGAATTTAATGACCTCTTCGGTTACATAACCTTCGATGATGCTGCCCTTCGGGCGAGATCCAATCTATAGATATGACTTGAGAATTCCAATGTACCTATCAAATAGGTACATATGACACAGAAACACAAAGCCACATATCTTTATCTCTTTCACATGGTGAACAATGCGATGGACCACGATATTGAAAAATGACAGAGAGAAATACATTTCAAAATGACATACAGTCATCACCACCTTGGCCTATAGAGCATCTACTCCATTGGGATCGATGATCTTCTGAGCAATTGAATTAAAGAAATAACACAGCCTCATGATTGTCACTCGGATCTTGTTCAGCAAAATACTTCTAATTGCAACTAGAAGCACTTGTGTCATCGGTACATGACAATCATGAGACTTCATACCAATTAATTTCAAATCTTCCATAGAAACAGGTTTCATCATGCTTGCGGAGTAACCGGACAAAATTTTCACACTATTCAAGCTCTGGCACAATTCATTTCTCTCAGGCTTGAATAGAGTGTAGCAAGCTAGGGGAAAGTGAAGCATCTAGACCCGTAATTATGTGTTAATGACATGTTTTGGTAATTAATGATAATTGATTTGTTGGATTAACAATTTCATTGAGATGAATGAACAGGATAAGTCTCACGGTGATAGATGACTTGGATGGGTTCATGCGGTTGATCATCCTCAAGTAAAGACTTCATGTGTAGAGTAAAGTCATGACCCAAAACATGAAGTTGAGATATATGTTGTCAAGTTTCAAGTGGATGCGCAAGGCAAAGGTATGACTAGTTAGGGCTAAGGATGTATTCCTAGTCTTGTACCGGTCTCGGTGTTTGGTTAGAAGACTAGGTTGCTAGTATAGGATACCGTACTATTAAGAGGGGTTGTGACTAGTAGCTTGAACGTATCATGTGTTGATAGCTCACTTAATTGCTCTAGCTCTCTCCATGGCATGATGCTAATATTTTGGAATGTGTTTTGAAAATGATTGTAGCTCATGAGTAATTCCTTTGTGACATGTAATTAAATGTTTGTGAATGTGTTTTGCAACATGTTGAAGTCCATGTTTTCCCCTCCTTGAGACATGATGTTAATATTTGGGATGTGCCTCTCAAATGATTGAAGCTCATGTAAGAATCTGTTGTTACATGTGAATTGTACTTGAAAGGATGTTTTGAAATTGATTCAAGTCCATGTCGTCTTTCCGGTAATGTGACCCCAATAGAAATTTGCATATGTGTTCCTTGATCTGTTGGGAGTCACATTTTAACCTTGAATGCATATCTTTATATTTTGCAAATCTATTGTGCAAGGTACTCGAGAAATATGCATTGTCCTCACTTGTCTTGAGCTAGCCTTAAAGGTGGTGGTCTGACAGGTCTTAACATGTCGGTCAGACCGGCGTATATGTTTTCACCTAGGTCAAGAGGAAGTCTGACCGATGGGGCAGTCAGAACAGAGTTCATGTGGCGGTCTGACCGGCCTACACATGGTAGTCAGACCGCTCGGTAGTTAGACAGGTGTGTGGATTGCGGTTTGACCGCTCCGTGAAACTACCTGTCGGACCCAGATTTTGACATCTAGCATCCTCTGTGATTACACCGCACTATTCCCTAGATCAGTAGATAGTGCTCACAGATTACAATTCTGAACATCAAAGTACATATCATGCGGAAGCGTAATATAATAGTAGACTTACTCATGGGCCGATTAAGCCAAAATCAATAAAATGTAGCAGTGGAACGAATCACACAGGTGGGACCCTCAGGACATGCCCACAAGCATCCAACTGGGAGTTCGCAACCTAGCCATTGACATCTTCATCTTCCTCGCCATCTTGACCAAGAGTATTGCTGAAGCGTAGCGATCTGATTCCTGATTCTGGATTTGTTGTGAGAGCGAGTGTGAGCACAAACCACCATGCTCCATGAGCCAATACATCGGATGCAAAAATTAATATGCATGGCTAATCAAAGGTGAGGCTCGGGTTGTTTTATTTGCCAGAAATTACCTTTGACATTATTTTTATTATTTAGACGTGATGTTACTATCGCTGCCTAAAACTCCAAATAGCGAGTGGCATCATTTATGTAATCCACCGATCATACACTCGTTGCTGCCTAAGACTCCAAACAGTTAGTGTCATCATTTATTTAATCCACCGATTATACACTTTCTATTTTGTCACCCACCCTTTCATTAATCCAGCCAGGGATGTCTGATTCTCACATAATCTTAGCTTCCCCCATAAAGTTGTACCTCAAATCTCAAATTTCACTATAACCGTATAATCCCATTCTCGGTTCCACTATTTGCCAACTTATTAAGTATACAATCTAATGAAAATCCAATACCTTTACTTGGGACTCACCAATCAAATAATTTCCATTGCTTCATCCAAAATTTTTATTAATCAAATCAGAGTTACCAAAGTCCAACATGGGTTTCAATTTCCACCAACACTTTACTAATCCACTCTTAGGCCCATTACTCGACAATTTAATTGACTCTTTATTCTAATGAAAATCTGGTGTTGTTTATTTTATGTCCACCGATATATGTTGTGTCATGAATTTCTAATAATCCAATCTTATAATTGCTATTCATCAACTCTTCACTTCGGAATTCTAATGATTTCCTAAAGTAATTACTTTTTAATCCAACGAAATCATTCGCATCAGGACTTTCTAACAATCCAATCCTTTCTGTTATTGATCCGAAACTGTAATTCGCTCTTCCAATATCCCACTTTATTTTCTATTATCTATCGCTAACAACTTTACTAGTACACCTCCACTATGGATATCATAGATCGAGTTTATACTCTAATTATCATATCTCCAAATTCCCAAAAATTCAATTCATCCATCTAGTATCCGATCAAATCCTATTAAACCCATTATCACCAACATATCCTAAGAATTTATATTAGTTATCAGTGTCGTAATCCAACAATTACCTTTACATTCCCTAATTCTCCAAAAATCATTTAAATAATCTATCTAGCCCATATTTTCATTTAGGCTCCACCAATTTATTTCTCCTAGAATCCACATTATTGTTTCATTTTTATGATCGACATGAATCCACCAGCATTTTTATGAGTTTACCACAAACAGCCATCTTCTTTTCTTATGACTCTATTATTCTTCCTAACATTTTATTTTGTGAGAAGTATTATCATTATTTAAAAATATAATACATAGAAATTTTCTAAGACCTATCAGTTTGAAAAAAAAACATAATGTGTAAGAGAATGCAATAATAATAGCGATCCAGATTCCATCCACCGTTACATGGTCTCTGCACCATATGCTAGACCTTCAGCGTTACGACCGCTTACATTATCACTGGGACGACACCTAGGGCAACCCAAAACAGGGCTTTCCATTGCCCTCCACTTTTCCATTCCCCACCCACAATGTATTTGAAATAGAACTATATCTGGTTAAGTTCCTATATCCGCCCTTGACCGTGGGCACGGCTATTCGAATAGTTTTTACTCTGCAGAATTCATACACTTTCACCACAAGAGACAATCCACTCGTTGCCCCACATGATTCCTTAGTCACGTGGTTGAGTAGACCATCATAGTGACTATTCAAAATATCTAGCCTCCTTTGTCATCTCACCCTATGGGCCGCTCCCACTTGCGATGGATCCCATACGTTGCACGGGATGTTCATCACGGTTACTAGCGCTTTTCGGGCTCCACTCCCCATAACGCTAGTACGACTGAGAAACTTCACCCTCCACTCGGTGTCCCTTTAGGCCTCCCGTTGCCCTTGCATGTCCTCTCCTATCCACTACCGGTGAGATGAGCCCGGGGGTTTCAATAAATTTACTTAGCCAAGTTGTATTTTACAGACTTGTGGTGTACGGTTTTACACAGGGTATCATGACAAGATTCAGTCCTTAGGATTACCTTGGCGGTTCTACCACATTCCATAATCTGTGCTTCCATTGCACCACATACCAGCTCCCGTACCATCCGCCCAGATATTTAAGCAAATTGTAATTTTTTGGAGCATAAAATAATCATATCCAAATATACCAGTCATTACCACCATGATTTCCCAAACCAGTTTCTCATGATTAAAAATGATAATGTTTCTTAAATTAAACATGTATTTGTATATAAAATAACTGTATGCAATTTGATAATTTAAACAAAAGTAATTTGTAAAAAATATAGGTTCAACAAGATCAAAGTATTGACTTGCCTTGCGCGGTTTACCGCGGTCTTGAGCTCACACAAAACTGTCTCATTCGATGGGCTTGAGTTTCTGGTCCTTATCTTCACTTCGCTCTTGATCACGCTTGATCCCTTGATTCTTCAGGACTCCAATTTCTAATTACGCGCTAAACAACTGAATCCAAATAAAGGCAAATAACTCAAAAGATCCAAACAAATCCAGATAGACTCAATTTAGCTTTATCATGAGTTAATAGGTGATTCGGGTGATTCGAGGCAAGGCCGATGGTGGAATATGATGACTCGATCTTTAGTTAATAGCTTCTTTTATTATTTTTGTATCTATCAAGGAAGTTTCATGAGTCACGTTAGACCTATGAATCGGTGTACGAGATTAGCGGAGCATTATTTTGGCCGAGCGCTATATTCAGGGCATACGTTATACATAAGCGATGTATAAAAATTTTAGTTTACCAAATTAATCTTATAGTCTAGGTTTATAGTATTTTGTGGTACGATATTTTATGTACCCTTAGTTATTACTAGTCATAGTGTAAGTTGAATTAGGATCCATTTATACTGGTCCTAACTTGCTACATTCAATTATGTCCAAAATTATTATTTACTAAATCTAACGTTAAGATTTAATTATTGGTACCATTATTATTTTGTCTACACTATAGTTATTATTAAACTTAGCTTTATTTTTTAATTTAAATTTATTTACCTAGCAAGGCTTGTTATACGGGTTCATATATTAATATAGCTACTTAATTAAATCTACCATGAAGATTTGTTTAACGACGATATGTTAATTGTTAGGGCATACATTATAATCAAGTGTAATCTTTATTAAGTTTGAATATTTAACCAAGTCATATTTCTTTACTATTGCTTTGGATTAATAATTAGGCTCTTGGATGATTGCTCAATCGATGTTAATTATGCATACATGAACTAAGCCAAATATATATATATAAACATTAAATAGTCTCATTTACATCCTAGTTAATTTTTATTAGATTCTCTAAATTATTCTCTAATTTAATTTGAGTATTATAGTCGACAAAGAATTCTCATCATTGCTAGGGCATAGGGTTAATATTTATGTTTTAACTATGTGGTGGTTAGCTCTATAATCTTACCATCATGCAAGGATTTATGATTCGTTCTTTACAAAATTTTCGTTGGCTAAATCGTCATTTCATGAGAGTTTGAATCCCAGACTACATCCTTTCTAAATTGCTTACTATGCCTTGGACTAATAATTAGCTCTTAAAATAAAGTTTAAGGCACATTAGTTACTAACATATAGTAATTAATCCATAATTAGACATTTATTAGGCTTATTTATACCCTAATAATTTTTCAACATCCTTTATAGATTTAGTTCTGATTTTCTCTTAATTTTTCCTTTACTAGAAACTATCTGGCAAAAAGATTAATGATGCGGATACGCACACGCTTAGCACTTTTCAGTCGAATACATTACTTAATTGGAAAGAAGTATTGAGCCACATTAAATATTGTCAGGTGAATTTGTTTCTTAACAAATTTCTTTTAATTGATGATGAACTTGGAATACTACATCATGCTATTATTTTATGTATTCTTAGGTATGATTCATGTGAAGACTTGGGAGAGCAAAAGGGAGGAGCACAAGGACTAAAACTACAAGTTTTGGATAAGATTTTCAAGCCAAATTCGGATCTCCCATGTGCTCAATCCAATTCAAACTCGGATTCAACTCAGAATTCAATTCGGATTCGATTCGGGACAGCCTGACAAGCAGTAACTAAAAAGGTCATAACTTTCACAAACGGAGTCCGATTCAGGTGTTCTTGTACTCGTTGGAAAGATAATTTCAAGGGCTACGCAATGGAGCTAGCCCCACCTTCAAATTCGTCACGGATTAAAAGTTATGACCAAAACATTGTGACAGCTTAATTTTAGGTTTTTCCTTTTGTGTGTGTTTGTTTCCAAATACATGTAGGGATGAGTTGGAGTTGATTTTGGACCTCTTAGCCAGCCATGAGGTGGAGAGAGAACTATATATTGAGGGTTAGACCCCCATTGTAAGGCAGACCACGTTTGAGAATAATGAATCTACTAAAGTTTGTTCGAGTTTAGCATTGCTACCGAAATTCCATAGGGAATTAGGAGTGATTTTCTTCAATCAAGATCTTTCAGCCTTTCCGTTGGGAATTGGGTGCACGATAGATCTTCGCTTGTTGGTCGGCGAAATCAACACGAGTGTGTTTTGGCGGATTAAAGAGTGTTCGTCCCTTGCATTGGCATTGGAGGATCATTACGATTCATCAAGACTCACGTGAGTATCCATCCTACGTCGAGAAGATCGGGCGACCCCGTATCATCTTAGTATCAGAGCGCGGTTTACTCGGTAGGATCTTATCCCTTTAAATTTTAGTTTATTTATTTCTGTCCTATAGTCCATTAAACTGCAAAAAAAATCCAAACCCTAGTTTTTGCATCTATTAATTCTCGTGAGTTTTGTTAAGTTTTGATCCATTAGAATTTTTGTTTAGGTGCTGATCGTCGTGTTCTTTTACGTCGCTTAATCGTTGTGTCCACATAAAAAAATCAATCTCTGTTGTCCAGCCTTATCTTGTCAGTGAGTTCAAAAAAAAAACAACCATACTCTTTGCTGTCCTACTGAAACAATTCAATCGGGAAATCATCTGCCGTCATTGATCTGGTGTTTGGCTGCACCAATTTATTTGTTTCCATGATTTCTGGCCGGAATCCAAATAGTGGCGTCAGAGTCTAACTCTTTGATAGTTGATCTGTTGGTGTTCTGACGGAAACCACTTTGTGCAAAAAAAACAAGTGCAGTTGTCAGCCGAAACCAATCAAAGTAACATCCGAACCAAAGTGCTATAAATAAATCAACTTCCATGTGCGACTGTTTCTAGTCTGGCCGAAATCTGCCGAGTGAGCAACTTCTATTCGCAAGAGCTCGTGTCATTTGTCTGCTGGCCGAAACCTTGGTTAGTACTGTTTCACCCGAAAACCAACTGAGCCATTAGACATTCGAAAACCAACTGAGCCATTTTCTGAATTTGTTTCAGCTGGTTAGTTCATACTGCTTGCTTACGCCAAACTTTGATCGGCCGAGTACATCACAAGCTTCACTTATATTTTATTTCATCATTGAGACTAGCTGTTGAATATTGCATTAAGGGATGCTTTTGAGTATTTTACACCTTGCTGAATATTTGTGACCTATACAAAATCAAAAGGAACAATTAAACCTAGTTCGGCTTTGAGAAAGCAAAAAAAAAGAGGCAGCCGTAAAAAAAAGCCACAGTTTAAGAAAAAAAGCATTGGCCGAATTTGGGGTGAGTTCTTAGTCCATAAAATTCAGATCGTGTAATTTTATTTCTTGAGCAATCTTGTGCCCTTACATTTATATCATTGCAATTGGCTAGCATCTCTAGTACTTGGTGCAAAACAAGCTAATTAATCCTCAATTTCATATTATTTCTATTTAGCTCATTCCTTTGTTGCATCGAGTCACATTAATCTTTGCGTGTGCGTTCATACACTTTACTTAAATTTGTTGGATCAGCACTTAGGCAAAATATTCTAGCTTGGACTATTACTTAACTTTACAGCATCAAGAATTTCTGATTGCTAGGATATACACTTCCATACCAAGCTCCACTAAATAACTGTTGCTGTGCAATTGTGAACGTTCTTAAATTCGCTTGATCATCACGTTGCTATTGTAGCTTCTACCAAGTGTAAGTTTTTATTGGCCTTAATTCACTTCGGAAAGGTGAGAACTTTACTTGTGAGAAAAACAAAGTGAGATCGAGTGATATGTACTAACCATCCATATATTTTGTTATTGCTTTGTGTTTTCTTTGCACAATCTAACCATGTCAGATGGAGAAGATAACTATGATGAGGAGCATGAAGTTAATCTTAATGCTCCGGTGACTCGCTTTCAACATCAAGCATTGAGAAGTATATTGCAACAAGAGCTCCAATCAGGCACCACTGCTAAGCATGTACAACTTAAGACGGATATGCAGGATTTCCATATTGAATTCAATCAACAAATGAAGGTGTTACACAAAAACATCGTGAATGATATTGTGCAAGCACTTCGTCCACAATAACAAAAAGATAGCTTTGTTCCTTTCTATGGCAGTGATGATCCAGAGAAGTATCTTGAGTGGGAATGGCAAATGGAAAAAGTGTTTAGATTTCATAAACTTTCCAAAGACCAAGATGTGATACGTGCCACAAAGGAGTTTGAAGACTATGCTTATAGTTGGTGGCAACAACTAATTGAAAAACAACTCATTAAATCTTGGTTAGATTTGAAGGCGTTTATGAGAAGCGAGTTTGTGCCATCCTATTATGCTCAGGAATTGCTTCACCATCTGGAGAATATCACACAAGGGAGTAATACTGTCCAAGATTACTATTTTGAACTGCAAGATGCGATGCGTCGTGCCGGTGTCACTAGTCCATCAAGGGAGAAGGCATACTTTAGGGGTGGCTTGAATTCTGAGTTCGCCGCTGCACTTCAACATAAATATTTTAGTAGCATGCATGATCTTGTGAATGTTATTATACAGGAGAAGAGACTTATGGAGAAACGTACACCACGGTTCAATCCATGTCCATATTTCAGCTCTTATGGTTCCACTAGTGTGACACATGAGAAGATGACCGAGCATGGGACTTTTCCTTCGGTAAAGGAGACATCTTATGCTGCCCCAATGATACATACAATAATTGAGATGCATCAAAACCTATGTGAGAATGAGAGCCACATAGCCAAATTGAGTGATAGTGCTAAAAAGAGTGAGCTGTGATTCCACCATATGTGAGTTTGAGAGCATCCAAACTGAGAGTGTGAGAGATACACCAAAAGAAAAGAGAGAAGTGGAAGATGGACAAAGTGAGGTTGATTATGAAACTAACACATTAATATCTACTTCTAGTGTTGTTTCTCACATTGTGCAGGTTGATATTAAAGAAGAGGAATCAAATGTTCAACAACTGGCACCATTGGAGATAAACGATGATGAGATAATCATAGTTAAATATGAAGTACTTGGTGATCCGTTGTTACATCATGATGATTTAATACATACAACACCTACATCAACTGAGGAGAACAATAAAGGTAACAATATTGGTGCTGAAATTAATTGTGAAACGGTGAGTACTTGTGAGAACTCATATATACGAATGAAAATTCCATGTTCTGAAATTTCTTTGCTCAATTTACATAATGTGGAATTGATTACTCATAAGGAAGTTCTTACGAGAATATCTCCTGATGATTCTTTATATTATATCATGTTTGATGATCCTAAAGAACTACCTAGTGTGATTGAGAATGTTGCTGAAATTTCATGTTTAAAATCACTAGTTAGTACCTATGCATATACATATAAGTTCAATTTGATTAGAAATTATGGTATAGATGATAAGTTTTATGTTTACCGAATATGCATTACATGTGATAAATTTGCTGAATTGAAATTACATATTTTGGATAAACAATCTTCTGTGCCATATCATGATCACAATGAGATGAGTTTCAACAATAATGCTGCATGTTTCAAAAGATTTCTTAAGCCTACTTATTCATCCTTTAATGTACAATCATGTACAAATAATCAGAGTAGCGCAGTTGAAGCATGGAAGGAACTAAAAATTTTCTCCCCCATATTTGAACAACTTAATTTGGTTTGGCCCATTAATGATTTGTCCATGTGCCAAGCAAAGTCGATGACGACTTTTTCTCATGGGAGGGAGAATGATATGAAAGATAATGTTGCAATGTATACATCTTATGGTTGCCGTTATATTAATTTGTTTGTGTGGAACAACGAGAATGACACGATAATTGATTCATACATATACCATGCATATGTGTTGTTCTTTTTATCTACTACGCCTTCAGATGTTCTTGATATGCTGAGCAAAAGAAGTGTTGATGACAAATATATATACCATGCATATACGTTGTATTCTTTGCTTAGTACAATTTCAGGCTACCAAAAGCCGAGGACGGATTTTCTTGAAGAAGGGGAGGATGATGCGGATACGCACACGCTTAGCACTTTTCAGGCGAATACATTACTTAATTGGAAAGAAGTATTGAGCCGCATTAAATATTGTCATGTGAATTTGTTTCTTAACAAATTTGTTTTAATTGATGATGAACTTGGAATACTACATCATGCTATTATTTTATGTATTCTTAGGTATGATTCATGTGAAGACTTGGGAGAGCAAAAGGGAGGAGCACAAGGACTAAAACTACAAGTTTTGGATAAGATTTTCAAGCCAAATTCGGATCTCCCACGTGCTCAATCCAATTCAAACTCGGATTCAACTCAGAATTCAATTCGGATTCGGTTCGGCACAGCCTGACAGACAGTTACTAAAAAGGTCATAACTTTCACAAACGGAGTCCGATTCAGGAGTTCTTGTACTCGTTGGAAAGATAATTTCAAGGGCTACGCAATGGATCTAGCCCCACCTTCAAATTCGTCACAGATTAAAAGTTATGACCGAAACATTGTGACAACTTAATTTTAGGTTTTTCCTTTTGTGTGTGTTTGTTTCCAAATACATGTAGGGATGAGTTGGAGTTGGTTTTGGACCTCTTAGCCAGCCATGAGGTGGAGAGGGAACTATATATTGAGGGTTAGACCCTCATTGTAAGGCAGACCACGTTTGAGAATACTGAATCTACTAAAGTTTATTCGAGTTTAGCATTGCTACCGAAGTTCCATTGGGAATTAGGAGTGATTTTCTTCAATCAAGATCGTTCATCCTTTCCGTTGGGAATTGGGTGCACGATAGATCTTCGCTTGGTGGTCGGCGAAATCAACACGAGTGTGTTTTGGTGGATTAAAGAGTGTTCGTCCCTTGCATTGGCATTGGAGGATCATTACGATTCATCAAGACTCCCGTGAGTATCCATCCAACGTCGAGAAGATCCGGCAACCCCGTATCATCTTGGTATCAGAGCGCGGTTTACTCGGTAGGATCTTATCCCTTTAAATTTTAGTTTATTTATTTCTGTCCTATAGTCCATTAAATTGCAAAAAAAATCCAAACCCTAGTTATGATTTTTATAAGTTGACTGTTTTGCATCTCGGAGGGTTTCCCGACGGGTTTCGGTAGATCGATTTTAGAAATTAATAAACGGGAGAATCAGAGGATCTTCATATTAGGAAAGTTGTAGATAATTTCTTAGCTTTCCAGAAAGGTCAGGAAGTCCAAATTCCGACTTTCGGGGTGGAAGTTACGGTGTTTTTAGTGTGCTGTCCAGAGACAAATACAGATTGAGGAAAACTGGTTGGATCGGGTAGAAGATGGCCGAATCTGGAAGGCTCCCCAAATAGGTTTAGTTAGATAATTTAATTATCTTTCCAGAGAATCTGAGAACGCCTCATTGGACCTTCGTATCAAAAGTTATGAATTTTGCAAGGTGACTGTCTGTAGAAGTTAGGGGTTGACCGAGAGAAGATTTGAGTTTGGGTCAAGTTAAATATGTTGGGTTAGTTTAAGGGTGTTTTTATTTTATCCATAGACCCGTTTCTGTTGTCTTAGAAAATATTATATTAATGTTCAGGAGGAGGACGGGTTCCCAGGGCTGCACCTTCTACTCATCCTCCGTTTTCGCGTGGTTAAGGCAAGTACATGTGTGGCTTTAGATTGATAGTGCATATCGAGTGTGATTGATGCTTGTTTATGATTGTTTCAATGTTATGGATTTGTATGCTCATGAATACGTTAATGATTTGTTGTTATTGCTTATGGTCAATTGCAATTATTATGTTCATGAGAATTATGATGCATAGTTATTGTGAATGCAAATTTATTTATCGAGATATTCACATACATGCATCATGCTGATTATTGAAATCTTGGTCATGAGTTGATCAAGCGCCGTGGTCCCCGTCATGTTGATATCATGACGGGCTAAAGGTCCCCATATTTGTGGAATATGGGCAATTGGTCCCTGTACATGATGGTACAGGCATGGATGAGTATTGACGGATGCTCACTCCGCATTACCGGTAAAATGCGAAAGAAGAGAAAAAGAGATTTTTGATCATATTGTATACCATGGTTATAATTATGATACCATGCTGTTCATGGTTGATTATGTTATTATCTTATCATACTTGCTGAGTCATTGGACTCACTCTTGCCGTTGTTTTTGTTGTCGTTGTTTGTTTACTTTAGGTACCTTCACGAGATCAACATGCATGGGAATAAAGAGGGATTAGTATTGTTGCACTTGCACGAAATATTCACCATCGAGGAGATAGAGAATTCTAATTATTATTTGTTGATTAGTTCAAGTGGTATTTGATTATGACCTTCAGATTAAGATGTAATAATGGATTAGAACTTCTTTATATTGCTTCCGCGCTTACTTAAGTTTTATAGATGTTTTTGCTTAGTAATAAAATTACTTTGCTTGCAGTTATTCATACCTTTTGATAATACTTGTTTTATTATAGAATGCCTTAGTTTAGTTTTATTATGTTGTTAGTTTAGTAGCATTTCAGCTCCAAGGTTGGACTGGGGTGTTACAGGCTCAAGCGAGGTCGGGGATGGCTCTGCGGTGTTCCGAAGATGGCTCGGGCGTGGGGAATCGAACTCCTGCGGTGCGGAACGACGGGGAGCTCGGTGGTCGGAGTTGGGGGAGGAGGGTGGCGCCGGTGAGCTACGAGCGATGGGAGTTCAATTGGGCTCCGTGGGAGGATGTAGGGAGCGTGGGGAGTCCAGCGGGGCCTTCGGCGGTTCTTAAAGATGAGCGAGCGGAGCTGGTAACAGGCGTCTGCCCGAGCGGTCGCGTCGGCCAGCGGTAGTGTCAGCGCAGCGGCTGCAACGGAATTTCGGTGGATTCCAGTGTGACAACGCAATGAAGAGCAGCAGCTTTGCGCCGCGCGCGTGACAAGGTGGAGGAAAACCAGGCTGCGGCGAGGATACTGTAGGCGGTTGCGCCATTTCCGCTAGCGCGCCAGGTGTGACGCGTGCTGACCCAGGCGACGCGCGCGGCAGACGATGACATAGGCTAGAGACCGGCTGTAATACCCTGACATCGTTACGGCGTAAGTTTTTTAAAACAATCGCGGAGTCGCCGGTTTTTCGGTAAATCACGGGAAGGAAAAAATAAAAATTGTAGAACAATATAAAATAAATTAAAATTTTAATTAAAAATCCAGAGTAGGCTGGCTGGAGAGTGGGCCGACCGCCCTGGGCCAAGACCCAAGGGGGTGGCCGCACCCCCAAGGCCGAACTCCCATCCCCATCCCCTTTTTGACCTAGCCGCCCCCCTTCCCTCTTTCCACCCCACAGACGCCACCCCAACCCCTCTGGCCGCAACCCCCCCTCCCTGGTGGCGCCTCCCAACACCCCCCATTGTTGCCCTTGGAGCCAAGGAGAGGAAGGAGAAGGAAGAAGAGAAGAAGAGGAGGAAAGAAGAGGGGTGATCCCAAGGGATCATCTAGGTAATTCTTCCCCATCCAAAATCCTCTGTTTTTTAGAATAATTATGGTTCTTAGCACGGATTTTGAAGGGGATTAATAGTTTAATTGCCCGATTAGAGATTACCTGTTGTCTGTCTGTAGATAGATTCGTGTAGCGTGTCTGTTTGCGTGGTTTTGGCCCAGTAAACGATTTTTCCTGCGGACCCTCCCAAAAGGCAAGTTGTAGAGGACTTCGAAGTGCATCTCATGTATTTGTTTCGGAATTTTTAGCCATGTGATCTGGGAGTTACAGGGTCGGTAATACCGCTGTTCGTTAGGCGAATAGATTGGGTCAGACTGCTATTAAACTGTGATTTAGAGGTAGTAAATGATTTTTATGATCATGGACATAATTGAGAAAGTTGTAGATAAATTGGTAATCTAGCTGCTGTATAAAAATTATATTTTTTGGACCCTTGTATTGTTGTTGGGACGCATTTGTATGTTGCTGTCCAGTATGCCAGAACAGAGATCTTCCTCTGTTTTGGGCATTAAATTACACCTAGCTGTGATCAAAATAAAAATATGTGTTCTACATGAAAAATGTAGGTTTTTAAGTGATGGATCAATAGTTTTAAAGATACGAAAATATTAAGCAGCGCTACTGCAGTGGGTAGTTTGTTGAATTGTTTAGCAGAGAGTAGTTTGTACGGGTTCGAGGTTCTAGCGACGTCTTTAATTATTTTAGTCTTGTTTGTATGCTATGGTTTTGTTCCTGAGCGCTCTTGATTTGCTTCGCTTCGTCGGTTGAGGCAAGTAAATATAGCGGTGGTTGCTACCGTTTAACTCGTTATTTCTTCTACTTGCAATTTACATTATTATCGTAATTTGATACATTATGCCATGGTTACATGATATTCTAAATGTGGTGATGGTAGCAAGTATTGATCAATTGATATGTTGATAAACTGCTAGTAGACATGTGGAATTTTGCTTAATGTGCGAATGTGGATTATGGAAATAAACATGTGGTGAACTTGTGGATATGTTGTGAGCAAAATGATGCTCCTTTGAGGATGGATTAATGTAATTTATGATTATCATATCATTCATATCATATCATGTCATTTGCATATGTGGATGTCGCCGCACCTAGCAGCGACCGTACTGGTATAGCATCGTATATTGTTGTAATACGATGCACCTCTTATCCCGCTGGGAAAGAGTGATGTGGAGCATAGCATGAAAGCAATCATATGCATTGCGTTGTGGAAAGATCATTGGCATACATATGCAATATATATTGTGGTGATGTTATTTTGGTGGAATATTCAACTTTATAGTTGTAATGTGGAATCAGCTCATGTGAGCTACTTGTGGTATGAGGAATGTGGATGTGGTCATGAAATGGGGTATGTCCCTTGCGTATGGTAAGGGTTGTGGTTGTAACATGAGATTATTTTCTCTTGTATTAATTGTTGATAGCTGTTGTGGATGTGAGAAATAGTAAAGTATTGAAGTAAAACATACATATGTTTTATTGTCCTTGGCGGTGATAGTGGTTGAGGTTTTAAAGTAGTCAAACAAGATTTATTTGCTAATGTTTACCGTCACTGATGGTGATTCGAGGTTGAGGATATAAACATTGTTAATTGTGGAAGATTAGATGTTGATGATTAATCTATCATGGTTTGTGGAAGATTATATGTTTCATTTGCATTTAATTGTAGATAAAATGACTGCAGTTATATGCTAATTCAATCTGAAATTGAAGAGGTATGATTCATGGATGTTTGTGGTGGTTTAATAATGGTGAACATGAATTATGGTTGTGGTTGTATGGAATTATAAATGATGATGTATAATTGTTTGTAGTTTAAATAGTCTGTTAAACTGTTTGCTTGCTGAGATTTTATCTCACCCTTGTTTCCCCCTCCCTACAGGTGGGCTTTGAGCATGCATAGGAAGGGTACAGCGGCACCACACTGATGTACGTGAATAATATTTTTGATGCTGTAATAAAGTTGAAAGGATTCTAGACCTTTTGCATAGTTTTGTTTACATTATCTTAATAAATGTTAAATTTGTGAACTATGTTTTAGATTAAAATGTTGGAGGATGTTTTAAACATTGAATTGCTATCACTATCCTATTATTCCTTAGTTGTTTATGCTTCCACTTATACTATCTTGTTTAGTAATTATTGCTAGTTTAATTTATCTTGTAAATTGGCTAGTTGTGGAGTGGTTTTAGTAGCATCCCAAGGTAATGTGGGTCCTGGGGTGTTACACCGGCGGTCCGAAGCAGTCACTCCATGGGGAGGAGGCGGACTGGGTTGCGGCGGTGAGGCGGGGCGAGCCGCGGCCTGGGAAGGGAGAGAGAGGGGGTGTTGGGGAAGGAAGAAGAAAGGGGAACAATGGGGATGTTGGGCCGGCTGATGGGGGGTTGGGACGGGCCATTCGGCCGGCCTAACTTCCTCTTTCCTTTTTTTAATTTTATATATTTATCTAGTTAATTACTTGTGTACTTTATATGCCTACATATATTTTTTTTCATGCATATCCTTGTGTATACGTATATGTATATGTGTGTGTATATATATATATATGTTTGTGTTTTATTTATTTATTTTTGTTGCCATTCATACTACTATTTTCAAAATAAAATTTTATATTTTAATTTAAGTTCCTCTCTCCTTAGGATGGATCATCTTTTCAGATTCGAATTCAAAGTTATAGATTTCTTGTACTTCCATATTTTCTTTTTGGCTTTTTAATGTTGTTTTGGAACCTCAACCAAAATTTAGAGAGACACCCAAAAAAATTCAAATTTTTAAGAGAATACATTACAAAATAATTCGAAAGCTTCATATTTTCAAATTTCAAATTTTTGGGACGTTACACTACCATTTTTCTCACGGTATGTTTTTCCAAAGGGTGACTTTTCTGATAGCGGTCTAACCAGTACCCTTGCGGTCTGACTGGACCTGGCGGTCTGACCGGTCCCTGTGTGGGTGGTCTGACTGGTTTTTCGTTCTAACGTCTAGTTTTGTAGCCGTTGAGAGGACCGTGATTGTACCAGCCATGTGTTGGCGGTAGTACTGGGCCTTGGGTTGATTCTTGCCCTCTCCTTGTTCCAAGTACTAGTTTTGGGTGAATGGTATAAATACCTTCTCAAGGGCTAGTTGAGCAAGTTGCTGGTGCTATTATCCTATTCCTTGAGCTAAGAGCAAATCTTCTCCTTTATATGTGCATGTGTTGCACCTAGAGAGTGAGGAGAGCAATAATAACCTTGTGCATGTGTTGCACTTGGTGAAGGACTTTGTGTCCATTGAGCGAGATACTTCATTCATTTAAGTGAGGGTCTTCGACTTGTTACTCTTAGAGTTTGCCGATTCCTAGACGGCTTCAGAGGTGTGGTGGTCCGATGATCTTCTCAAGAACCCTAGCGTGTTGTGAGTGGTATGGTGCTCACCATCTCTAGAGTGGAGGAAGGGTAACCTTAGTGGATTGAGGTGGTTAGGATTAATTCGTAGAGCCGGTCCAACTTGGTTGGGCTTACCTCAACCTGGATTTCGAAAAACCGGCAAGTTTCCGAACACCACGGTAAAACATCTAGTGTTATTGTGGTTTGTCATCTTGTGCTTAATTTACATTCATGCAATTCATATTCAAGCAACTTATATTCATTGAATTAATTAGAGTACTTGTCTCTATAGTATTGCTTATCTTGATTTAGAATTATATCGTTGGTACACTTAGTCAAACTTAGATAATTTAGGCCTTACTTGTGAAAACTAAATAGTTTACACTTTCGCATTATAAATTTGGAGATAGCCTAAAAGAATTTTTAAAACCGTCTATTCACCCCCCTCTAGTTGGCCTCCTCGATCTTATAGAAGGTATGTTTAGCATTTATCGATCTCTTTCGGTGCTAACTCGGTACTTATGTTCATATCAACTAAGTCATGCCGTGTGTTGACACCATCCCTTGTTTTGTCACAAATGTTTAGTAAGTGACCAATCAAGCTACCACATATATTCTTGTTCACGTGCATGATATTGATGCAGTGGAGAAATTCTAAGTGCTCTCAATGAGGTAAGTCCCAAAAAATTTATATCTTCTTCTAGATGTTCTTCTCACGGGTTCTCAATTTGCATGTAACATCCCAAATTTTGAGTTTTGAAAAGTTTAAATTTAAATTAATTATTTTGAAGTAATTGGATTTTATTTGGATTTTTCTGGGTTTTTTTGGAGTTTATTTCAAAGTTTAAATCAAGAAAATGTATTTTAAATATTTTATAAAAGCCAAAACGTGTTCATTTTATTTTTCCTAACCTTCCCAGAATTTTTAAATAAATTTTGAGAATTTTCTCGAATTAAAATTAATTTTAAAAGATAAAAGAATTTTATAAAATTATTAAAACAAATCTGAAAATATAAATATTTTTATTAAGTCTAAAATGTTTCCAGGAATATTCTATAATTTTTCTGGAATTTTTAGATATTATTTATTATTTTTCCAAGCAAGTATATTGTTTCTAGTATTTTCGAAAATCTAATCCGAAAATAAAATCAATTTAATCTCAGGCCGCCACGTGTCGCTCATCCGACGGCCGATACCCTTCGTGGATTTAATCCAAGCCATCCCTTTCACTTAAATCCAATGGGTATGATCAATTCACTTGACACGTGTCACAAACCGACTACCGCACTCTTCACCTCTCCTCTCACCGACATGTGGGCCCCAC
Organism: Bonia amplexicaulis; assembly: GCA_036346245.1. NCBI lineage: Eukaryota > Viridiplantae > Streptophyta > Magnoliopsida > Poales > Poaceae > Bonia > Bonia amplexicaulis. The sequence goes on along the minus strand of CM070749.1, from coordinate 2,028,595 downwards.
ATGTCATATCCTTCTTCCACCTCCCTTCTTCTTCCTCCCACCTCTCTCTCTCTCCTCCATTAGAGCCGAATGGGAAGCTTCAATTTTGACCGTTTTTCTTCGTTTAATCTTCCGTTTAATTGCGCCATCAACTCCCCTAATCACTCCTCCACTAATGCCGGCCGTTTCCCCTCTTAATCCCCATCATTTCGGCCGAAACCGCCGCCACCCATGCGCCATGGCCGGGCCTCCCCTTACCATTGCCCTATAAATAGCACTCCGGGAGCCCTTTGGCACCGCACCACCCTCCTCTCTCTTTCCCAGTCGTGGCCGCTCTAGTGCCCTCCGTCATGCCGCCACTAGCCCGCCGCCGCCGTGTGCCTCTCTCCGCCGCCATCCTCCGCCACCCGGCCCCACCGCCGCCGGTGAGCTCGCCGCCTCCTCTTGCCCGCCGCCCACCGCCCGCCTCGGGTCTTGCCAGCACGCGCTGTGTGGCCGCCACCTCACCGCGGCGCGCGTGGCGTCTGCATGGCGCTGCGTGGCCGCGGCGTGTCGCCTCGTCACCCGTGTGTGCCACGTCGGCCGTGCTTGGTCGGTCAGTGGACTCGGTCCACGGTGAGACCGCCCACGTGTCCAAAAATTCAAATTTTAAATATTTGCTGACGTCAGCATGACGTCATAATTAAATTTTCAGTATAAAAATAAATTGGGAAAATCGCCCTTTTCTTTTCTTTCAATTAAATCTTCCCGAGGTCATTTCTTTTCGTTTTAACTCCGATTTGACCCGTTCAAATTTCTAAATTTTCTAAAATCATAATCTATCTAAATATACATTCTTTTCAATTTTGAATTTTATTTGATTTTATGTGTATTTATTTGCTTTGTTGCCTTGTCTTTTCCGTACAGTAGAATCCGACGTCGCCGAAGACTTTGCCGACTTGCAGCAAGATAATCAAGAGCTCACACACGAAGGCAAGTCTCCTTTGATCATCTTGAACCTATGTTTAAGAAATGTTTTAATTATTTTAAATTAATGCATGCTATGTTACATAAAATGATAATTCTTGTTTAAGAAATGCTAGTTAATCCAACTATTGTTATACCCTCATTTGACGTTGAATGCCGTGTACCTTTGACACCTTAGGATTTCCTTTGTCTCAATAATGAGATTATTATATAACTTTGGTAAATATTGTATCGGTAGTAGAAAGCTTAGTCATGCAACATAAACTTTTGTAACCTTGGATTGGGAAAATATTATGTCTTTGATTTAGACTTTTGTGTAGAAATTTAGTGGCGATGGATGTTGCCACTGATCTTTAAAATAAAATAAAATGTGAGAGTTGGTTTAGACTGGGGCGGATGGTAAGATTGGTTTGGTGCAGTTAGCACGAGAACTTGTAATGTGTCTGTTCCGCCCTAGTCAATTAAGGACCGACGCTTGTGTTTGTCCAGACTGAGCACTACCGTACAACCACATGTCTATATGGGTACGACCTAGCTGACTAACTTATGATAGTTTAGTCTAGGTGCCACCAGTGGAAAGTGGATGCCGGGGTGTCTTGGTTATTCACGGAGAGGGCGAGGTTTATTGTACTCATACGGCGCAAGAGGGGCTTCGTCTGGTGGTTTAACCCTTCACGGTGAAACCTCGGTGGTGGTAACCGCTAGACTAGAGTAAGGTAAAAGCTTTGTGATAATTTATCGGGGTCACATGCCAAAGGAAGCGTGTTGACTATTAAGATAATTTATCTCTTGTGGGTAAAGTTGTACAACCTCTGCAGAGTGTAAAACTATTCGAATAGCCGTGCCCACGGTCAAGGGCGGGCAAGGAATGCATACACATGGTAGATCATTGTTTTTGGTTTTAAAAATAAAAGATTTGGGAACCGAGAGTGGTTGTAACTCTCGGAATTGTGTCCTGGCGGATATAGCCAGTGTGGGTGGTGTAACCCGTTTTCTTGAACTTTGGCGGTTAGCCAGTTCTTTGGTGTGGGTGGTTTAACCCGTGGTTTTGAACTTTGGCGGGTTGAGCCAGTTTTCAAGTGTTGGTGTTGTAACCTTCACTATTTAACTTAGATTTTGTTGAAACCAACATCTTGCTAAATACATGCCTTTAAAGATAACTAATGGTATTTGAAATAAAATGCTGCTTTGTGCAAAAGAACCATATAACCCTCCTTTGATTAAACCCTGCATCTAATGCATTTTCCCAAGACTTGCGGAGTACTTTATGTACTCACATACTACACTTAAAATAATACTCAGAAGAGTATGAAGCTCAAGATGAAACGTTCGACTACGGAGCATATGGATTCGATGAAGGCTTTCAGGAGTTCTAGGTCGCGCTTCCCCAGTCAATTGCCTGTGGCGAATTGATGGGTCTTCTCCGCTGGATTTACTTTTGCTTCCGCTGTGCTTTATCTTTTGTGTGAGTGCGAGGACTTGTAACCTCGTTGTAATAAAAGGTCTTTCGACCCATACTCTCTTTATTAATGTAATTTCGTTGTTGGCAATGTAATCATCACTGTTTAACTGTGTGCACTAGCTTTGATCTGGGACTAGTCTTTGTAATACCTGAGGGCCGGATTTGGAAATCCGGTCCCGGCAGAGATGGTATCGAGCCAATTTGATATAGGGCGTGAACTAGATTAGAATGGTAAAAACCTTAAGGACCTATATTTATTAAAAATATATGTGAAAATTTTCTATATCTCTTTACTTCTGCTCCATTCTTGATCTTATATTCACTTGTTTAAAATGTCTTTACTGATCTTCTCTATTATTTCCAAAATTGTAGATGGCCGGTTCTTCCTCCGATGACTCTTTGGACTACTTCACTCATGGCGAGAACATTGGAGCATTTGTTGGCCTCCTTCGCCTTATGCAAGATCTCGGTATCCCCAACCGCCTATCTTCGGGGCGGAAAGTCAAGATCATGGACCGAGATTCTTGGTCGATGGAGGTATTCTGTATGCACGGAAGGAGAATTCAACTCTCCCACATACCCTATCGAACATCCTCGGACGGATCGTTCGAGGCGCCATCCAGATGCGGCTCGTCGGCACTAGCCGACTTGTGCTTGGATTCATAAGGATATCCTGCGACGACGCCTTTCGCTTCTTTCCAACCACGGAGCCGGACGAGATATCCGAACCTTTCAAGATTACCATGGATGATCCCCGTCATCACATCGTGTGCGACTTACTAGGGCGATGTCGACTACATACGCCGCGCTTGGAGGAGATTGGACAGCCCGGACGCCTCACTTCCGCCTACCAAGACTCGAGACTCTCCGTGCTCGGCTTATCCAGAGCCGGAGGCGAGTTCGAGCCGAGACGTCTTCGAGCCAGGCAGCCGTCTCCAGAGGACTACACGCGTCTTCACTGCATGCACCGCCGTCCCAGACAACACGGTGCCGCCTCGGCGCACGGGACCCGCATCATAATCACAGTAGCGCAAGAGTGTGCGGCGTCCTAGTCCGTTGCCGACATCGACATCGGAGACTCCGGAAGAGACGCAGCTCTCTCGTTCCCGTTCCTGCTCTCCGTCGACTGCCTCCAGCAGTAGCGACCATCTTCACTCCCGAGCCTCTTGCAACCGCCCCGAGTGTGGTTGTAGGCTGCGCCACGTGGGTATCTTAGAGGAGGATCCAGAGGAGGATCCAGAGGAGGACCCGGAGGAGCTTGTCTTCGAGGAGGACAAGTAGTTGCGAGAGAAGAGTACCCAAATAAATTGTTTACCTTCCTTAGAACGTTTTATATTATGTTGGTGTGCTAGATGGACTGTACCAATGCCTTGTGCACTTGTGGTACAGCCATTCTCAAAATTATATTAATTTCAAAGATAAAGTTTCTTCCAAGTTGTTGTTGTGTTCTCTTTTGTGTGTTGGTTTGGGATGTTACTTAGTTTGCCCCTTGCTCCTTACCTGTGCTACTTCCCCCTTATCTTTTGCTCTGTTCTGGTTGCCGCTTCAGATGGTGAACACAAGGAGCAATGCCGGTGACAGCCGTGGTGCCAATGCTCAGCCAGAGAACAATATGCCGCCACCCCCTGCTCAAGCCCCTAGCATGGAACAGATGATGGCCATGCAACTGCAATTGCTTCAAGCCCTGGCCCAGAACCAAGTGCAGCAAGCTCCGCAGTTCCTTTCGTGCACCCCACCCGGGCATCGAGAGTTCATGAGAACTAGACCGCCAACCTTTTCTGGTGCGGTAGATCCAATGGAAGCAGATGATTGGATCAAGGATGTGGAGAGGAAGCTGATTTTAGCCCAGTGCAATGATAACGAGAAAGTACTTTATGCTGCTCATCAGCTAAAAGGAATCGCAGCTACTTGGTGGGAAAATTACTGCGCCGCCCATCAGAATGTGCAGACTATCACTTGGGCTGAATTTGAGGAAGCCTTCCGCACTGCACATGTTCCTACCGGAGTCATGGAAATGAAAAGAATGGAATTTCATAAACTGCAGCAGGGAAACCTCAGTGTTACAGAATACCTGAATAGGTTCACTCAACTATCCAGGTATGCTTCTGAAGATGTTGCAACAGATGCAGCAAAAATCTGGAGGTTCATGCAGGGACTTGAACCCAATCTCAAGGTGCAGCTGGTGTCAAATGATTTCCCAACTTTCCAGCATATGGTAAACAAGGCCATAATACAAGAGGAAGCTCGGCGTCCGTATGAAGTCCTAAGAGGAAGTTTCAAGCTCGGCGAGGTGCAAGCGGTTCCGGCACCGCCTAATCCACCTCACTTCAACAGGCCTCCAGTGCCAAATGTGCCGAGGACACCGTTCAGTGGACCTCGCCCAATTCCCCAAGCTCCTCGACCAAACAATGCAGTTCCGCCTTAGCAGAACAAGACTTCAATGGCTGGAGTGCAGTGTTATAACTGCAAGAACATGGGACATTATGCCAATAATTGTCCACAAAAACGCCCAGCTGTGACCCCTGTTCGTTTCAATCTGGGGACTACACCAGCCAGAGCCCCACTTGCAGGACAAGGCCGTGGAGCACCTCAGACTCCAAGGACTCCACAAGCAGTGAACAGAGGGCATGTTAATCATGTCACTGCAGAAGCAGCTCAGGATGCACCAGACGTCGTTCTGGGTAAGTTTCTTGTCAACTCGGTACACACGCATCAAGATTATTTGATTCTGGAGCTTCGCATTCTTTTGTGTCAAAAGATTTTGTGGAAAGATATAATTGGGATATTCGATTGCTAAAGAATCCTATGCTAGTCCAACACCGAAATGAAATGAAGACTAGTACGGTTTGCCCTAGAGCAACCATAGATATAAATGGAGTAAAATTCCTAGCGAATTTAATTATTATAGACTCCAAGAGCCTAGATGTAATACTTGGTATGGATTGGTTAACCAAGTATAAAGGCGCGATAGATTGTGCCAATCGTGCCATCACTCTTACCAATTCTGAAGGAATTCAAGTGAGGTACAAGTCAAAGCCATCTTCTCAGAATAATTGTGGATTGAACAGTTTGAAGGGAATAACATTGGAAAAGGTGCATATAGTAAGGGAATATCCAGATGTGTTTCCAGAAGATTTGCTAGGAATGCCGCCAGATAGAGAAGTCGAATTTGTCATTAATCTGGTACCTGGAACGGCTCCGATTTCTAAGAGACCTTACCGGATGTCCGCAAATGATTTGGCTGAAGTTAAGAAGCAGATTGAGGAACTGCAAGAAAGAGGTTTTATAAGACCAAGTTCTTCGCCTTGGGGTGCACCAGTACTTCTAGTGAAGAAGAAGGATGGCAGTCTTCGTATGTGTGTGGATTACAGATCCCTGAATGATGCAACAGTTAAGAACAAGTATCCATTGCCCAGGATAGATGACTTGTTTGATCAGTTAAAAGGATCATGTGTCTTCTCCAAGATTGATCTCCGGTCAGGATATCATCAAATGAAGATTAGACCGGAAGATATTCCAAAGACAGCATTTTCCACTCGTTATGGACTGTATGAGTTTACAGTAATGTCTTTTGGATTGACCAATGCTCCTGCATACTTTATGAATCTGATGAATAAAGTGTTCATGGAGTATTTGGATAAGTTTGTTGTCGTATTTATTGATGACATTCTGATCTACTCCCAGAATGAGGAAGATCATGCAGAACATCTGAGGATAGTTTTGGAAAAACTCAGAGAGCATCAGCTGTATGCCAAGTTTAGCAAATGTGAGTTTTGGTTGAAGAAAGTAGCTTTCTTGGGTCATGTGATTTCTGCAGGAGGAGTATCTGTAGACCCAGCTAAGGTAACAGATGTACTCAATTGGACACAACCCAAGTCAGTAACAGAGATCAGAAGTTTTCTGGGTCTAGCAGGATATTATTGCCGCTTTATAGAAGGATTTTCCAAACTTGCAAGACCTCTCACTCAGTTGCTAAAGAAGGAGAAGAAGTTCGAATGGAGTAAATCTTGTGAGGACAGTTTTCAAGAGCTGAAAAAGAGATTAACAACTGCACCAGTGTTAACACTTCCAGATATTAGAAAGGATTTCGAGGTATTCTGTGATGCTTCAAGACAAGGATTGGGCTGTGTTTTAATGCAAGAAGGAAAAGTCGTAGCCTATGCTTCAAGGCAATTGCGACCGCATGAGCAGAACTATCCGACTCATGATTTAGAGCTAGTCTGCAGTGCATGCTCTAAAAATATGGAGGCATTATTTGATCGATGTCGCTGTGAGATTTACACGGATCACAAGAGCACAAGTATATATTTACCCACCGACCTCAATTTGAGACAGTAGCAGATGGCTTGAGTTGATAAAGGATTATGATGTTGGAATCCACTATCATCCAGGAAAGGCTAATGTTGTAGCTGATGCTTTGAGCAGAAAAAGTCATTGTAATAACCTGTTGATTCAAGTTCAGCAGCCCGCACTTCATGAAGAATTTCAGCGGCTTAATCTAGAAGTAGTGGAAGAAGGATTCCTAGCTACTTTGGAGGTTCAGCCAACTTTACAAGATCAAATCAAGGCACTCAAAAGAGGATAATTATGTTAAGGATATCAAAGAAAATATGAAGAAAGGAAAGGCACCGAGATTTTCGTAAGATGAAGAAGGTATCCTTTGGTATGGAAAAAGAATTCTTGTACCCGAGAAGAAAGAAATAAAAGAGTTAATTCTGAAGGAAGCTCATGAATCCGGATATTCAATTCACCCTGGAAGTACAAAGATGTATCAAGATCTTAAGGAAAGGTATATGTGGACCAGTATGAAGAGAGAAATTGCTGAATATGTAGCCTTGTGTGATGTATGCCAGCGAGTTAAAGCGAAACATCGAGACTCTTTGGACTCCTGCAACCATTGCGAGATACCCGAGTGGAAATGGGAAGAAATTGAATGGATTTTATAACTGGATTTCCAAGAACTAAATCGGGTATGACTCAATTTGGGTTATTGTGGACCGATGACAAAGGTCGCACATTTCATTCGATAGAAAGACCACTTATTCGGAGATAGACTTGCGAGTTATATATGTCAAGAATTGTGTGCTTGCATGGAGTTCCAAAGAAGATTGTGTCAGATCGAGGATCTCAATTCACCTCAAGATTCTGGCAGAAGCTTCATGAGATTTTGGGCACCAATCTAAATTTCAAGATCTGATACCATCCCAGACGGATGGTCAAACGAAAAGAGTAAATCAAATCTTGGAAGATATGTTGAGATCCCGTGCTCGCAAATAAATCAAGTTGGGATGAAAGTTTACCCTATGCGAATTTTCTTATAATAATAGTTATCAATCCAGTCTTCAGATGTCTCCGTTTGAAGCTTTGTATGGCAGAAAATGCAGGACACCGTTGTATTGGAAAGAAACTGGGGAAGGACTAGTCTTTGGACCGATGTGTTAAGACAAGCGAAAGAGCAAGTCCGTCGATTCGTGATGATTAAAAACAGCACAAACAAGACAGAAAAGTTATGCGGACAACCGTCAAGAGCACTCAATTTGTACCAGAGATCACGTGTATCCGGTTTCACCTCTCAAAGGGATGCGTCGTTTCCACGTTTCTGGGAAGCTCGCTCCAAGATTCGTTGGACCGTTTCCTGTGGTAGCAAAAAGGGGAGAAGTTGCTTATCAGTTGGAACTTCCACCTCAGTTGTCAAGTGTGCACAACGTCTTCCATGTGTCCCAGTTAAGAAAGTGCCTCAGAGTGCCAGAAGAGCAAATGCCTTTAGAAGAAGTATCTTTGAAGGAGGACCTATCTTATCCAGAGTTTCCAGTCAAAATTTTGGATGAAGCAGAGCGCCGTACAAGAAGCAAGAGCATCAAATTCTGTAAAGTGCAGTGGAGCAATCATACAGAGTCAGAAGCAACTTGGGAGCGTGAAGAAGATCTAAGAGCAGAGTTCCCTGATCTTTTTCCCAGTTCGTTCGAATCTCGGGGTCGAGATTCATTCTAAGGGGGGTAGGTTTGTAACATCCCAAATTTTGAGTTTTGAAAAGTTTAAATTTAAATTAATTATTTTGAAGTAATTGGATTTTATTTGGATTTTTCTGGGTTTTTCTGGAGTTTATTTCAAAGTTTAAATCAAGAAAATGTATTGTAAATATTTTATAAAAGCCAAAACGTGTTCATTTTATTTTTCCTAACCTTCCCAGAATTTTTAAATAAATTTTGAGAATTTTCTGGAATTAAAAATTAATTTTAAAAGATAAAAAGAATTTTATAAAATTATTAAAAACAAATCTGAAAATATAAATATTTTTATTAAGTCTAAAATGTTTCCAGGAATATTCTATAATTTTTCTGGAATTTTTAGATATTATTTATTATTTTTCCAAGCAAGTATATTGTTTCTAGTATTTTCTGAAAATCTAATCCGAAAATAAAATCAATTTAATCTCAGGCCGCCACGTGTCGCTCATCCGACGGCCGATACCCCTTCGTGGATTTAATCCAAGCCATCCCCTTTCACTTAAATCCAATGGGTATGATCAATTCACTTGACACGTGTCACAAACCGACTCACTGCACTCTTCACCTCTCCTTCTCTCACCGACATGTGGGCCCCACATGTCATATCCTTCTTCCACCTCCTTCTTCTTCCTCCCACCTCTCTCTCTCCTCCATTAGAGCCGAATGGGAAGCTTCAATTTTGACCGTTTTCTTCGTTTAATCTTCCGCTTAATTGCGCCATCAACTCCCCTAATCACTCCTCCACTAATGTCGGCCGTTTCCCCTCTTAATCCCCATCATTTCGGCCGAAACCGCCGCCACCCATGCGCCATGGCCGCCGGCCTCCCCCTCACCATTGCCCTATAAATAGCACTCCCGGGGAGCCCTTTGGCACCGCACCACCCTCCTCTCTCTTTTCCCCGAGTCGGCCGCCGCTCTAGTGCCCGCCAGTGTGCCTCTCTCCGCCGGCCATCCTCCCGCCACCCGGCCCCACCGCCGCCACCGGTGAGCTCGCCGCCTCTCCTCTTGCCCCGCCGCCACCGCCCCGCCTCGGTTGTTGGGTCTTGCCGCCGCCGCCGCCGCCACCTCACTCGCTACGCCCGGGCGTCGTGATGGCGCCTGCGTGGCCGCCGCGTGTGCGCCTCGTCACCGTGTGTGCCACGTCGGCCGTGTTGCCGGTCGTGGACTCGGTCCACGGTGACCGGCCCACGTGTCCGAAAATTCAAATTTTAATATTTGCTGACGTCAGCATGACGTCATAATTAAATTTTCAAGATAAAATAAATTGGGAAAATCGCCCTTTTCTTTTCTTTCAATTAAATCTTCCCGAGGTCATTTCTTTTTCGTTTTAACTCCGATTTGACCCGTTCAAATTTCTAAATTTTTCTAAAATCATAATCTATCTAAATATACATTCTTTTTCAATTTTTGAATTTTATTTGATTTTATGTGTATTTATTTGCTTTGTTGCCTTGTCTTTTTCCGCGCGTAGAATCCGACGTCGCCGAAGACTTTGCCGACTTGCAGCAAGATAATCAAGAGCTCACACACGAAGGCAAGTCTCCTTTGATCATCTTGAACCTATGTTTAAGAAATGTTTTAATTATTTTAAATTAATGCATGCTATGTTACATAAAATGATAATTCTTGTTTAAGAAATGCTAGTTAATCCAACTATTGTTATACCCTCATTTGACGTTGAATGCCGTGTACCTTTGACACCTTAGGATTTCCTTTGTCTCAATAATGAGATTATTATATAACTTTGGTAAATATTGTATCGGTAGTAGAAAGCTTAGTCATGCAACATAAACTTTTGTAACCTTGGATTGGGAAAATATTATGTCTTTGATTTAGACTTTTGTGTAGAAATTTAGTGGCGATGGATGTTGCCACTGATCTTTAAAATAAAATAAAATGTGAGAGTTGGTTTAGGCGGGGCGGATGGTAAGATTGGTTTGGTGCGCTTAGCACGAGAACTTGTAATGTGTCCGTTCCGCCTAGTCAATTAAGGACCGACGCTTGTGTTTGTCCGATCGAGCACCACCGCACAACCACATGTCTATATGGGTACGACCTAGTGACTAACTTATGATAGTTTAGTCTAGGTGCCACCAATGGAAAGTGGATGCCGGGGTGTCTTGGTTATTCACGGTGAGGGATGTGGTTTCTTGTACTCATACGGCGCAGAGGGGCTTCGTGCGGGTGGTTTAACCCTTCAGCGGTGAAACCTCAGCGGGTGGTAACTGGCTAGACTAGAGTAAGGTAAAAGCTTTGTGATAATTTATCGGGGTCACATGCCAAAGGAAGCGTGTTGACTATTAAGATAATTTATCTCTTGTGGGTAAAGTTGTACAACCTCTGCAGAGTGTAAAACTATTCGAATAGCCGTGCCCACGGTCAAGGGCTGCAAGGAATGCATACACATGGTAGATCATTGTTTTGGTTTTAAAATAAAGATTTGGGAACCGAGAGTGGTTGTAACTCTCGAATTGTGTCTGGCGGATATAGCCGTGTGGGTGGTGTAACCTGCTTTCTTGAACTTTGGCGGTTAGCCGTTCTTTAGTGTGGGTGGTTTAACCCGTGGTTTTGAACTTTGCGGGTTGAGCCGGTTTTCAAGTGTTGGTGTTGTAACCTTCACTATTTAACTTAGATTTTGTTGAAACCAACATCTTGCTAAATACATGCCTTTAAAGATAACTAATGGTATTTGAAATAAAATGCTGCTTTGTGCAAAAGAACCATATAACCCTCCTTTGATTAAACCCTGCATCTAATGCATTTTCCCAAGACTTATGAGTACTTTATGTACTCACATACTACACTTAAAATAATACTCAGAAGAGTATGAAGCTCAAGATGAAACGTTCGACTACGGAGCATATGGATTCGATGAAGGCTTTCAGGAGTTCTAGGTCGCTTCCCCACCAATTGCACGTGGCGGTTGATGGGTCTTCTCATTGGATTTACTTTTGCTTCAGCTGTGCTTTATCTTTTGTGTGAGTGCGAGGACTTGTAACCTCGTTGTAATAAAAGGTCTTTCGACCCATACTCTCTTTATTAATGTAATTTCGTTGTTGGCAATGTAATCATCATTGTTTAACTGTGTGCACTAGCTTTGATCTGGGACTAGTGCTGTAATACACAGAGGGGCTGGATTTGGAAATCCGGGTCCCGACATTGCATTCCTTTTCATTCACAACATCGATACCCTTAATCATACCATAGGCCTCTTTCCCTCTAAAAGGCCTTGGAGTTAAACCGTCCTCCTTTCCATTGAATTGTTACTTCATTTTGCGATATGGGTGATACTTGAGAAGGAATGTACGGTGATGAATGTATACATACATAGTTTTGTGTGAGTTGTTCAGCCACGCACACTAGGTATCATCTAAGCAGTGAGAATAGACTATGGTTCTTTTTGCACTCAAGCCCGACAAGTTACTAAGAGCAAGAAAATCATTGATGGTGCAGAACAACATGGTGCGCAGAGTGAAATTGTCTCATCTGTCCGTATCTCATACCTGCACCCCTTCCTTCCATAGTGTTACAAGATCTTCTAGTAATGGTGCTAAGTACACGTTAATATCGTAGCCAGATTTCTTTGGCTCTAGGATAACTAGTGACATCAAAATATACATCCGCTTCATACACAGCTAAGGAGGAAAGTTGTAGATACATAGATTAAAAGGCTATGATGAGGACATCACTTCTTCGGATACACACAACACTCCTCCACTTGATATTCAAGGACCAATCACTAGAGCTCGCGCCCGACAATTGAATTTAGAGGTGAGCTCGTTCCTAAGTACTTCTTTTGGTTCATTTGAGAATCGATTGCTACCTAATGATTTAATTATGATTAGGAACCATGGAGAGGATCAAGAAGTACTTGGAGAAGGGCTACGAGGCGCACAAGTCCAGCAAGGGCGGACGAATCATGTTGGATTTTTTTTTTAAAGGCTCTCACCCGAGAGACCCGGGTTCGGGTCCCGGCAACGGAACCAAGAAATTGGCGCCGTTGCCGGGGATTAGCTTTGAGCGACAGTGTTAGGCTATAGACTAGGTCGTTTGTTTTCTTTTACTTGCCTTGTGTTTGTGTTGATTTGTCTTTCATTTCGTCGTTGTTCATATTTGTGATATATTGCTATCCTCCTAACCCATTCCCTAGTCATTTCTTTCTCTTGTGTCTTTTAGTATCCATTCTCGTAGGTTGATCCATATAGTTACTTATTGAGGCTATGGCTTGCTATTATGATTCTCATGGTTTTATGAGCACTCCTACTTATGATACTCTTCAAACGAGTAAATCTATTGTCTCGTCGGTTAGAGTGCTATGTTTTAGGCGGGAGTTGAGTTAGAGAGCGGGCATGATCGATGCGGTTCTTTATCAGCGCCCGCTCTCCGCTTGTTCCTATATGCCGACTTGTGGTTTTCGGGGCCATTCACCGCGAGTGCCGGTGGTTATTTGTCCACCCAGTGTTACGGATGAGCTTTGCTCACCGAGTAAACCATACCGACACTTATCACCTGGATGGCCCGAGCACTCGAGTCAGTCATATGGAAACAACAACCCTGATATCTCATCATTTTCTTCTAGTACACCATTGCAGGGTTTTAGATATGGAGATCAGGATATTTCTCATTGGTCACATCAAGACTATCACATACCTCGAAGATCGACTCCTACTCCGAGCTTGATCAGATGTCTAGATTTGAGGAGAGGATATCTAGGATGATAGGAGATTTCGAGAGTAGGATGAGTAGTGACTTCGCATTGGATCCGACACCTCCTACCTGCAGTTCACCTGTTCCTTCACCGAGCCGTTCTGGATCCTATGTCCGAGTCCTTAGAGCGCTCATGAGCCACCTCCTTCACATGAAGATCAGTGCCCGACTTGATGCATTATGCAAGGAATTCATGACCTGCCTCCTGGTGGTGATCGTGCGATGGCGATTCAGGACGAGATTGAGGCGATTATGAGCACCGGTTATACTTGTGTGGATAGTTTTACCGTTTCACAGCCTACCATTAGCACCACGTAGGTAGTTACGGATAGAGATGAGTGTCGGCATACCAGTCTTACACCTGATCTTGCTAGTGAGGGCCTGTTGTTGGAGACACTTCAGATACACTTAGAGGCACCTCCGTCAGATCCTTCGCCTATTGACTCTGAGAGAGAGATCATTGAGCTAGATGATGAGGATCTACCTCCTGATGATGATTGTTTCACTCCTGACTATGAGGATGAGTATGCGGTAGATCCACTCTTGAGTTGTGATGAGTTAGATTTAGATGATGAGAGCATTGTGCCAGATGATGATTGTTTCATTATTGATATGCTGTTGAGTTCTGAGGTTCCACATCTTGATGAGGGAGCTGCTTCCGATGTTGAGGAGGAGTACATTTCTATTGATCCACCACCTGCTACTTCCTTCATCGACATCGCCCCTCTGGAGGTTTCTACTACCGTACATTCTACTTCACCTACACTTGGTGGTTTGAAACTTTTCCCGACCACTCAGTTTGATTTCCTTCGCTCGACGAGACATACTCTATTACTGATTTTGCTCATCTCACTTATAGTCTTCATGATGTGCTTTATCGATATACCTACATGATTGGATATTCTATTGATGACTTAGAGGGTGTCGACCCTATTACACATACTTGCCATATCTTTGAGTTTACTTGTAGGCTTACACTTGTGTACCATCGACTACGAGCGGACATGGTTCGAGTCGATATTCCTTGGAATCCAGGTGGATTTCGAGGCATGCTGCTTCATGAGGAGGGCGGACATGTGTCTTTTCCATGTCCCGTCCTTGGCCCTCCTCCCGCTACATCCAAATGAGCACATCTCTTTATCTTTTTATTTCCATACCTTTTGTTAGTTTTTGTTGGTTTCTCCTCTTTTCTTTCTTTTTATTTCAGGTCCTGTGCTAGATCTTCATCCTTGTATGTGCGAGAAGACACGGGATGATTTGCCTACTTCCACTACGTCATATATGCCCGGTGAGCTGTTTCTTACCCCTTTAAGCACGTTCTAACTCACCGCTCAATTTAAGCTTGGGGGAAGACTTGTATGTGTATGGATGACGTTCTAGCATGTTTGTATATATTTGTGAGCATTTGAGCTTATTGTCGTGTAATTGATGATATATGGTCATTCTTATGCTTATGTTGATGATATATGACCTTTGCTATTGCTCTCATGTTATGCTTATTGTATATCTTGGCCATGTGAGCCCATGTTATGATTAATTAAGAAAGGTCATGTCGAAATTTTCTTAATTGAGCCATATTGTCACTAGTTCCTTGTATGTCTTAAGTCGCTTGGCATCATATTGAAGCTTGAGTATTGTTTATTATCCTTGATGTGCTTAGAAACCTTGTGATCCTATAGCATTTGATTCATTGCGAGTTACGCATGCGTTTTAACCATTTGCGAATTGAATTGGTTCTAGTCATCGCCTCTTGAATGATCATATCTTAGCTTCATGCTTTGGCATATATTATTTTAGATATTGATACTTTGCTTGAATGTAAAATTTGTGAAAGGGGTAGTCCTATCTTGAGCCAATAACTTGGTTGATTTATCTAGGTATCCATGTCTCGGGACATGTGTTACTTAGCATTAATGAAAATCGGTTAAAGATGCTTAATCAAAACTGAAAAAAAAAGTAAAAAAAAATTGTGATGCATGTGTGAGTGTGTGAAATAAGTGACTATGTCACATTGGTTCGAAAATGTTTGAATAAGTGGCAAGGTTTTGCCCAAGGGTTGGAATAAGTGGCACAAGTGCCCAATGTGTTTTTAAATTTGCTAAAAATCAACAAAAATTAGGTATCATGGCTCAAGTGTGGGCTTTTTCATAAATAGCATGCAAGTATTAGTCTCTTTGTCTCAAATAGCAAATGCCTTAGCATAAACCTTTGATATGCTCATTCTTGATGTTATACCTAGTTCCGATGCCTTACAATTTTGGTTGGATTCATGTGATCACTTAGTGCATTTCGACACTTGTGTATGTAACTTGATTTGGTCAAATGTTGTAGTTATCATTTGGTATCTTTGCTTGAATATTCATTCTCATCTTGGATGATTCTCAAAACTCAAGTTAGATAATCATATTTTACATTGTTGTATGCCTTTTGATTTATTACATGCATGAAACTAGTCTTTTATCATAATGACTTGTTGTCCGGGTTCGATAATATCATGTCATTTACTTGAGGACAAGTAAAAGTTTTAAGCTTGGGGGTAATTGCGGCTGTGGAGAAGGATGGAGGAGAGGAGAGGCAGCAGGACGGGAGAGGAGAAGGCACGGCGAGAGAGCAAGGGTGGCGGCGCGCCGTGAGTCGGCCCGGCCTCGCCGGCGGCCGTGGAGGGAGGTGAATCGGGGGAGGAGAAGAAGGCCAAGGGGAGAAGAAATGAAAATACCGGGCTCGGGTCTCCCACAGGCGGCGGCGACGATTTTGGTGAGATGGGGAATTTGGAATTTTGCAGATTAGCCCTCAAGGATCTTAGGGTTTACAAAGAGGTCCTTCCCCATTAGTATTTTCTTGTGTTTTGGCCCTCGGAAACTCCGATTTCATCGCGGTTTGATCCTACGCATCCGTGACGACGCGCACATCTGTACGGAGCAGTCCCGAAAGTCCAGATTTATCATTTTTGCGCCTCGATCGCGCCGGCCTGCAGAAAAATATATAAAAATATAAAATAGTCCATTTCGAGCAATTAAATATGGAAAAACGTGTAAATGATGATAAATGGTTCCAAAATATAAAAAATATGAGGGTAAAATAACGGCCAAATCTATGCAAATATGACGCATATCAATGTCCAACTCAAACCGACTTCGAATCCAATTCGGAGTCCAGGACCAGGCTGCACTAAAACGGACGCCCAGATCGCATCCGGACTCCGTTTTGGACGTTCCACATATGTATGGAAAGCTGAGAAGATAACCTTTCCAATGGATCTGGTCTCATATCAAAATTCCTTCTGAGTCAACGGGAATCGTCGAAACAAGTGGACGTCCAGAATCTGTCAGGGTGCTGCGACACCGTCTTTTGGGCCGTTCGGCTTTGTATCGTGTTGGAGTCCATTAAGGACGCGTCCAGGGGTTTTGCACGCCCCTTACTCCTTTATATACAGCCGCCACCCCCACCATTAGGGTTGAGTTTTGCTTAGATTAATTCTGTCTTTGAACAGTTTCGCCGTCATCGGTTTGTGAAACCCCAATTTTTGAGTGCTTCATCAATATATCTGCAATTTGGTTGTGTTCTTTCTTGTTCTTGCTTGTGTTCTTCGATTCGCAGGCGAGGATTAGCCTTCTTGGCAAGGTCAACCGGGCAGCGCACGGTTGATAACCTGAGGAGACGTGGTGCTGCGATTGCAGGGTTCGGAACGTGTCGTTCGGAAGCCGGATCGATTTGTGTCGCGCCTCCACCAAAATCGAACATATCCAGAACCTGTTGGAAGATCGGGACCCCGTTCCCATCAGGCTAAGTGCTATGTCGGCTGCTCATGTTATCGAAAGGACTCATTCCATTTGTACTCAACCCAAACCTTACATTCCTCGGTTCCACAATAAAGTCTACAGATATCCTATAAAAGTTCCTCCACTGGGCAGAATCAGTAGGATGTCTTAGTTTTTCATCTTTCTTATGCTTCTCCGAGTGCCAACGTAGCAATATTGCCTCCTTTCGGTTTGTAAACAAAGGCTTCAAATGGAAAATTATAAGTAGATACCACATCACCTTAACAGGAGGCTTTTGCTTCACGTCGATGCCCTCACCATTAATGGAGTGATTCTTACGCTTGTATCGGGATGTTTTGCACACTGGACATACATACATATTTGCATACTCTTTACAGTATAGCATACAATCTTTTAGATATACATGTATTCTTTTTATTTCCATTCCCAAGAGACAGAGAACCATCTTAGCTTGGTACGTGGTTTTGGGCAACGCATTTCCCTCCGAAAGTATGTCCGCTAAGAGACCTAACAACGCTGTCAAACTCTTGTCGGACCAACTATTGCTTGCTTTTAACTTCAGCAATTTAGGTACGGAGGACAACCTTATGTATTTTGACTTGCAGCCCAGGAACAATAGTTTCTCTAAATCCTCCATCAAGCCCTTGAATTTACCAAACTCTCCCTCACTATACTTCCCTTCTATGTCGTGCAACATCTGATCTAGATTTTCATTGTGCAACTTGTGCAACCTATCCTCATCGAAAGAACAATCGACATATGATATATCATTGTGAGAGACCATGTGAGGGTCGTCCCATTGTGAGTGATGAGTAATTGACATCTGTTTTCAAAAGTCGAGTTTGAGTAGGTTTGTTCGGACCCTGACGTTGCGTGGTGCAACGGGCTCGGTTGGACTTTGGTCAAACTTAGTCGTATGGGTTAGGATGTATATTCTGATAATGCGACATGTTTGGACTTGATTATGCTATTTGTGTGTTCATGTATCGAACGGTGCTATTTGACGTGTTTCTTGTCTGTGTGACTGCAGGACGTCGAGGCGGAGTCGTGGCGAGACACAGTGGACCGGACTAGGCGCAGGTGGCGCTGAGGTCAGAACGGTCAGATGTGTCAAAGACGACGTGGACTCGAGGTGGTTGCGAGGCGTGCGAGGCAAGGAGCGCGGAAGCTTCCCGGAAGGTGCAGGAGGGGCGAAACAGGAATTTCGCAAGGCTGCACAAGCGGAAGATGGCTCCGTTAGGGTTTAGCCGGCGTAACGGGTTGGAGACCCGTTAGCCAAGGGCTATAAATAGAGGTGAGGGGCTGCATACCCCTTAGGACACTTGAGAGTGAGTTAGGGTTTTGAGAGCTCATTCATCACTTTGTGTGTGTGTGTTCCTCCCAAGAAGCATGTGAGGCTCTTGGTGTTCTTGAGGATTGAGAGGGAGAGGATGGATTGAGAGTCTTGTAATCTTTCTTGTTCTAATGTCCATGCATACCGAGACTATATTTTTGGTTGAAATGAAATCTGAAGATTTTCCTTTCCTCATTATTTGAGCCTTTCTCTCTGTGATGAGACAACTATGTTCTTTCTTTGTTAGTTCCTCTCATGGTTTGATTTCTCTTTTGCTTCTCTGGATGCTACAGTAGAATTGAGTTTTTCCTCTTGTATGTTCTTCTCAGGATGAGAGGCCTAGTTTGAGGTGGTTGTAGGAAAACTTCTGTAATCACTCTTGTCTGCTCCTCAATGTTCAAATTATTTTTTGGTCATCGGATTGATCTATTTGTGCCTTCGCTTCTCTATTTCTTGGTTTCTTCAGTTTGTCAGAACTCTGCCTCTCGGTTATCGCGAGGAGCTTTTAGTTTTACACTAGAAGAACAGAAATCAGCTGCTCTGTGCTTCTTCTTCTCCACTCTTATCTAGTATTTTACTGTGCTTTCCTCTTTTATTTTTTCGGTCTGCAGTTCTTGTCTGCAAAAATGCATTCGGCTGCTGCTGAATTTCTTGCCGCCTGACCTCTTTTCTTTTGTTTGCTTTTTCTTTTTCCTTTCTGTTTTACCTTTTTGCTTTACTGGCAGTGTGTGGTAGTATAGCATCTGGTCTGCAGATTAGCAATCAGTTCTGCCCTTCTTGTTCAGACAGTCGGCTAGTTATTCATTGTGTTCGGTTTTAGTCATCGCTGCTGCTAGCTTCTTTTTGTCCGATTGTTTTGTTTACTCCTGACTAACCGACAACTAAGTAATAGACTATGCAGATCTGATTTTTAGCCAAGCCAGGCAATCCCTTTCAAATGGGAGTTTGATTTTTATTAAACTTCCTTTTAATTGGTTTGGTTACAGGAAAAGATTACTGTTGGAATCTCTGCCCTCTGAATTTCTTTTACCACTCAGGCTACTGTTAGTTAGTTCTCCTTTTCTCTCGGCAGCACTCTCAGCAGTTTGGTATTGAGCACTTTTCTTTTTATTTCTTTCTTGATCTTTTGTGATTTTGCATGCTGATCAAACGGCAATATTTTCAGCTGAAATTTTCTTGACTACTCTCGATTTATGCTGAATTTTTCGATGTCACATGCTTCAAATTCCAGCAAGATTAATTTTAATTTTCTGTGAGGTGGTTTGATTTGCATCGTTTTGAAAAACAGTGTCGAATTCTTGGGGGCGATTTTAAAAAGATAGCGACATTCACCCCCCTCTGTCGCTATTTCGGTCCTACAATTGGTATCAGAGCTGGTTAGCTCTTCTCGATAGATCTTTAACCGGTCTCAAGAGCCATGGCGACGGACAAGTATTCCACCAAGCCTCCGGTCTTTGATGGCTGGATTACCCTTCCGAAGAGCCGAATGGAAACATACATCCAGGCTCAGGGGTATGCCATCTGGAGGAAGGTGAAGGTTCAGTTTGTTGTTCCTGCCAATGAGAACATCAATGCCGGGAATATGGCTGATGTTGAGGCAAGCGCAAGGGCAAGGAACATCATCATTCGAGGATTGAGCGAGCGAGTTTGATCGCATCTCTCACCGTCGTCGCCGATATTTGGGCGACCCTCGATGCTTACCATGAGGGCACCACCCAAATAAAGGCGGTGCGGCAGGACCGCCTCAAGCGAATACAATAAATTCGTGATGCTTGCTGGCGAGTCCCATGACGAGTGTTTTTCTCGCTTTCACAAGATTTTGAGCAACCTCCGAGCCGTCGGTCTCACATACTCTGACTCGGATAACGCTCAACAAATGCTTTCTGCACTCGATCTTCGGGTTTGGGAGATGAAGGTGACTACCATCAAGGATACCACGGACCTCTCGACCCTGACTCTTGATGCGCTTTATTCGTGCCTCAAGACTCACGAGATTGACATAGTCTCTCGTCGGTCGAAGTCACAATCGATGGCATTAGTCACTGATCCCGCTTCTGGATCTTCTTCTGCTGAGCCGATATGTGGATTCTCTCTTGCTGCTCTCTGTGACATAACTGATGATTAGTTAGAGCAGCTTGCGGACGAACAGCTAGCCCTCCTAGCGCGTAGATTTTCTCATGCCTACAAGAGGAGGAGGGATGGTAAAAGAGGAGGTCCTGCGATTTGCTTGAGTGTGGTGGCCCCAACCACATTCGGCAACCGCCCCAAGTCGGGAAGGGCAAACCGACTTGGCGGTTCCGGAAGAACGACTACATCGACAAGAACCGCAACAAGAAGCCCCCAGCTCAGACGCAAGGCAATAAGACGTTCCGCAACTTTAGCAAAGCCAAGAAACTCTTCCACCGCGTTCTCACCGCCTTCGACGACCTCGACCTCAGCGAGGTGGAGGGATGGAGCGACGACGACGGGACGGGAGATCAAGAACACAAGGATGGCGGCGACGACTTCTCTGGCATGTGCTTCATGGCCCTTGAGGGCGAGATCAGCGACAGCGAGCTCCATTCCGACTCCGACGAGGTATGTCCCTCCTATGACCAACTTAATGAAACTTTCCTTAAGCTAGGAGGATTTCATGCTAGATCTAGAGCTAGGTGTAGCGAGTTGGAGAAGGAAGTAGATAGACTGTCACGGGAGATTACTTCACTTATATCTGCTCCCTCCCGTGACGACTGTGATACATGCCCTGCCTTGATTGGTGATATGGAGAAGTTAAGGACTTCTTATGATAGTGTGACCTCTGAGCTAGATATTCTTAAGGTGGAGAATGTTAGTCTGTTAGCTGAACTAGAAATGACTAGGATTGTTGTTCCTTCATCTGCTATTCAGACTGCCTTCTGCACCTCTTGTGAGGATAAGGATAATGCTTTTAAAGGTCTTTACACCTTACTTCTCGATCTGCCCGAGACTTGTGAAAGTTGCAATAATTTAAAGATGAACTTCAAAAGGGCAGATCACAAAATTGCTGAATTACGTGCTTCTCTGTTAAAGCCTATTGTTTCTTGTACCAACTGTCCTAAATTAACCTTTGAGCTTGAATCGGTTTCTAAGCAATTTCAAGAGATGGTTGATCATAACAAGAAAATGGCTCAATTTGCTACTAAGGATCCTGTTAGCTCACCATGCAATAGTTGTAATAAACTAAAATCTGAATTGATTGCATTGGATGAAAAATGTGTGAAGCTAACTAAGGACCTTCTAGAAAAATCACATCCTTCTTGTGCTTTCTGTGCTGAAGTGTTGGAAAAGGATAAGGACATGGTAGAGACGTTTAGGAAGAGTTACGAGAACCAAATGGCTAGGATTAGGGCTGCCCCCTGTGTGTCCTGCGAAGCCCTCAAGGTTGAGGTGGCCGTGCATAAGGAGAAATATGCACGTGCTATTCGCTCTTCTGCTATTGGTTCCTCTCCTTCCTCTCCTCCTGCTGTCTCTTCTTCTCCTTGCTCTTCTTGCACCTCTCTTTTCTGGAGTGTCGGTATCTTATGAACACTCTCGAAATTAGTAGGAGGCAAGAAAAGCTTAATCTTATTTTAGACCAATCAAAGATTTGCAAGTTCAATCAGGGTCTAGGATATGATTTCCGTGAGGATGTGAGGAAGCATCTACCTGTCGTGCTCAGACCCATAGCCGCAGGTGTGATTGAGGTCAAGCCCAAGAACAAGAATGTTCAATTTAAATCAGCGGGCTTTGTCCAAAGGATTTCTGATAGCAAGGTGATTTCACCGCAGACTTGACCTCTCGTATGCGGCCATCTCATGCTATACGCCTCTCGGAAGGTGAAGTATCATTGCACCTTCATCGAAGGATGGACATTTGATTGACCACCGCTTCAAGCGCCAAGATTGCGCCAAGAGACCGTGTTGAGTCTCTTAGGCGTATTCAGGGTCAGCCCCAGACCTTGAGTGCACCTAAGACCAACACGAGGTCTAGGCTTGCTACTGTTGGTAGCTTTGGGCAGCATCGAGGACTTGGTTCTTCTGAGTTTTCTGTTTTTCGTTCTCATGCTCCCTCTGGTCGTGACTTCCGCCGTTCTGAGGGTAGATCTTGCTTTTTCCGTCGAGATGCCTACTCGCGGCGTGATCAGCCTGCTGCCGGTGCGCCAACTCGCTCTTCCGTAGCAGTCGGACCCAGCACACAGACCTTCTGCTTCTTTGAGTGACAGAGAGCGTATGGTAGATAGAGGTCAGTCGTGCTTGACTACTTCATCTGCTCGACGTGTTACTCAGTATTGGGTGCCAAAATCACTCTTGATTTATCCCAAGATCGAGACTTTACTCTGTTTGACTCGGGTTCGCGGGTGGAAGGAAATGTTTGACTTGTAGACTCCGGTGTTCACGACACATGACCGGAGATTCCGTTGGTTTTCTTCCCTTGCCGTGCTCGGTGATGAGATGATCACCTTGAGATGCTTCATCTGGCGCGTCATCGCCAAAGGTACAGTGCGCATTAATGATTCATTTATTTTGAGAGATGTTGCCTTGGTTAGTAAGCTGCAGTATAATTTGCTTTTAGTCTCTCAGCTTATCGATGACGATTTCAAGGTGAGCTTTAAGAAAAACAACTGCAAAATTCTTGATTTTTCGGGTAGTCTGGTTTACGGGATTTCTCGTTTTGGGACGATCGTTCGTACTGATTTTTCTGAGTCTTCTGGTGATCCTCTCCATTGTTTGCTTGCTTCCGAGTCCCGCAATCTCTCTTTCTGGCATAGGAGACTTGGTCATATTGGATTTGACCATTTGACCCGAGTTAGCGGCCATGATCTCATTCGTGGTCTCGCGAAACTCAAGATGGTCAAAGATCTTGCTTGCGCCCATGCCGGCACGGCAAGATGGTTGCCGCTTCTCATCCTCCCACCACAGCATTATGACCGATGCACCAAGACAGCTGCTCTACATGGACACAGTTGGACCAGCTCGAGTGCAGTCAGCAGGAGGGAAGTGGTACGTTCTTGTTGTGGTCGATGACTATTCGAGGTACTCTTGGGTGTTTTTCTTAGCCTCGAAGGATGAGACGTTTTCACATTTCCGAGGTCTTTTCTGTAGGCTTTCTGTTGAGCTTCCAGGTGCCTTGCGAGCGATCCGCAGTGACAATGGCACGGAGTTCAAGAATTCCTACTTTGAGAGTTTCTGCGATGAGACAGTGTAGAGCACCGTTCTCTTCTCCGCACGTCCACAATGAGAATAGCGTCGTGGAGAGGAAGAACCGTACCTTGGTCGAGATGGCCAGGACAATGCTCGATGAATACTCTACACCACGGAAGTTTTGGGCTGAGGCTATAGCCACCGTGTGCGATGTTTCAAACAGAGTATTTCTCAGGGCACACTTGCACCGCACTTCTTACGAGTTGAGATATGGGCGAAAGCCCAGTGTTTCTCATTTTCGTGTGTTTGGTTGCAAGTGCTTCATTCTGAAGTCCGGGAACCTAGATAAATTCGAGTCACGTTCTTGTGATGGGATCTTTCTAGGCTACTAGACTTCTTCGCGGGCCTATAGGGTCTGGAACTACGAGTCTAGTAAAATGGTAGAAACCTGTGAGGTGACTTTCGATGAGGCCAGTCCGGGGACTAGGCCCGATATCTCAGGTTCTCTAGAACAGTCCGAGACCATCTTTGTGGATGATGAGGACGATGGAGACGATGGTTGTCTACCTGATCCAGTCCTTCATCCACCCCTTGAGGTGCCTTCTTCCACCGCACCTCGAGGTGATCAGCCCATACCTACAGCTTCCTCTGGAGCTAGTGGCTCTGTTCCTACCCCGTCAGCTCACGAGGTAGATGTCACTTCTTCATCTCATCCTGGACCTCCTAGACATATCCAAAAATCTCATCCTTCAGAGCAGATCATTGGAGACCTTTTTGAGCGAGTTACTCGCTCAAAATCTGGCATGTCACTCTTTTGTCTCCATTCTGCTTTTGTTGCTTCCTTCGAGCCCAAGGATATTTGTCATGCTCTCTTTGATGAGTCTTGGGTCAATGCCATGCATGAGGAGCTAGAGAGTTTCGAGAGAAACAAGGTCTGGACGCTTGTTGAGCCCCCTCGAGGTCATAATATCATTGGGACCAAGTGGGTGTTCAAGAACAAGCAAAGTGAGGATGGGGTAGTCATTCGAAACAAGGCTAGACTGGTTGCTCAGGGGTACTCCTGTGTTGAGGGTCTAGATTTCGAGGAGACCTTTGCCCTGTGGCGGACTTGAGGCCATTAGAATTCGCTTGCCTTGCGCTTCTAAGGGTTTCAAGCTCTACCAGATGGATGTCAAGAGTGCCTTTCTCAATGGCTTTATTGAGGAAGATGTCTATGTGAGACAGCCTCCAGGTTTCGAGAACGCCAAATACCCTAATAATGTCTACAAGCTTTCCAAAGCGTTGTATGGACTTAAGCAGGCCCCTAGAGCTTGGTATGAGAGGCTTAAGTCCTACCTATTGAGACATGATTTCGAGATGGGTAAAGTTGACAAGACCTTGTTCATTCGCCGGCTTGGCAATGACCTTCGCCGTCAAATTTATGTCGATGACATTATCTTTGGCGGCTCTTCTCATGCTCTAGTTTTACAGTTCTCGGATGTCATGAGCACCGAGTTTGAGATGAGCATGATGGGCGAGTTGACTTTCTTCCTTGGCTTCCGATCAAGCGACTCGGAGGTACCTTCTTACATCAAGGCAAGTACACCCGTGACCTCCTGAGACGTTTCGACATGAGTGATGGAAAGCCGGTGTGAACTCCGATGGCTTCTACGGCCACACTTGACCCAGATGAGGACGGCGAGCCAGTTGATCAAAAAGAGTTCAGAAGTATGATTGGCTCTCTCTTGTACCTCACTGCCTCGAGACCGGACATACACTTTTCCGTGTGTCTATGTGCTCGGTTTCAGGCTTCTCCTCGCGTGTCTCACCGCCAGGCGGTGAAGCGCATCTTTCGATACCTTCGAGCTACCATTGACTATGGTATCTGGTACTCTTCCTCCTCCTGTCTATCTCTTAGAGTCTTCTCGGATGCAGACTTTTCCGGCTGTAAGATAGATAGGAAGAGCACTTCAGCATCTGCCGGTTCATTGGCACTTCTCGTTTCTGGTCCTCGGTAGCATCCGGTCTTGCAGATCCACCGCCGAGGTCGAGCACGTTCTTCGCACCGATTCTTGTAGCCAAGTACTTTGATGATCTCGACTTTGAGGGACTTTGGGTTAGCTATCGATCGTGTTCTGCTCTTTTGCGATAACACGTCTGCGATTATGAGAGACCATGTGGAGGTCATCCCATTGTGAGTGATGAGTAATTGACATCTGTTTTCAAAAGTCGAGTTTGAGTCGGTTTGTTCGAACCCAGACGTTGCTTGGTGCAACGGGCTCGGTCGGATTTTGGTCAAGCGAAGTCGTATGGGTTAGGATGTATATTCTATTATTGCGACCTGTTTGATCTTGTTTATGCTATTTACACGTTCTTGTATCGAGCGGTGCTATGTGACGTGTTTTCTTGTCTGTGTGTCTGCAGGACAGCGAGGCGGTGTCGTGGCGAGACACGGTGGACCGGACTAGGCGCGGTGGCGCCGAGGTCGAACAGTCGGGATGTGTCAAGACGACGTGGACTCGAAGTGGTTGCGGGCGTGCGGGGGGGCGCGAAGCTTCCGGAAGGTGCAGGAGGGGCGAAACGGGAATTTCGCAAGGCTGCACAAGCGGGAGACGGCTCCGTTAGGGTTTAGCCGGCGTAACGGGTTGGAGACCCGTTAGCCAAGGGCTATAAATAGAGGTGAGGGGCTGCATACCCCTTAGGACACTTGTGAGCTTATTCATATCCTTGTGTGTGTTGTGTTCCTCCCAAGAAGCATGTGAGGCTCTTGGTGTTCTTGAGGATTGAGAGGGAGATGATGGATTGAGAGTCTTGTAATCTTTCTTGTTCTAATGTTCATGCGTATCGGGATTCCTTATTTCAATTTCAACATAAGAAAGATCATGGTCGAACTAAGTTTGCTATTTGTCTCTCTGTGTTTTGACTGCCACTCTTAGTTCTTCTGTTCCTTGCTCTTTTGTTTGATTTCTCAGCAAAGTTGATCTTGGTCTGCAGTCTCTTGTTCTCTAAGTTTAAGTTGATGCTTCAGGCTTAAGTCCGAATCTTTTTGTTTGAGCAGAACAGAAGTCGATCATTCCTTGCTCTGTTTTCCTCTCTCTGCTATAATTACTGTGCTAAAAATGAGTACTGGTTTACCGCATTGCAGTTTCAGTTGTGCTTTGATGTTCAGGCAGAGATTTCTGCTCTCCTCTTCTCTAGGCTGGGTTCAGTTAGCTGTTTCAGACTTCAGTCTGTTTCTCTCTAATGAGCAGCTCTTTCTTTGTCTCTATTTCCTAAATTGAGATGGTCTTCTAGTTTGAGAAACTGATGATTTTTGCCTCTTTTGTTTTCTCTCTTTCTGGTGAAGCATCTAAATTTCTTGGCCAAGATTTGCTAGTCTACCGAATACTTCATCACGGCCTTCATCTGCGCTTTTCGTTTGTGCGGATTCGGACAAAGATACAACTGTTGCTTTGTTTTCTGCTTGGACACGTGTTCGGACAGCAACTAGCATGTCCATCTCTGGTTTCATTTGTCTGTTCGGTTTTGCTGTTTCCTTTTTCTTTGTGCAGCAGTAGCTTCTTTCCGCAGTTCTCAGAAAAACCGACGACAAGTCTTCTTTGGCAGTAGTTTCTTTCGGTCAGGAGGAGAGCAGCAAAGATCACTTTGTTTACTTTTGATCCTGCTTTAGTTTTAAATGATTTGTCCTCTTTTTGTTGCTATGCCAACTGATTTCTTTTGATCTTTCTCGGTTGGGTATAAAAGAACCTTGTTTCTATTATCTTCCCAACCGGTCTGCTTCTTTTTCTTGGCTAAGTCAGTGTTGCTGCAGTTCTCTTTTTCTTTCTGTACAAACTATGTTCAGACAGCGTTTTTCAGTCTTTTTCAGCGAGCTCAGTTCAGGACATCTTCTTTAGTGCATTTTCTTTTTTCTTTTGCTGATCTTTGACGATTTTGCATGCAGATCAAACGGCAATATTTTCAGCTGAAATTTTTACTGACTACTCTTTGATTTGTGCTGAATTTTACAGCATCGCATGCGTTCCTGTTTTCAGCAGAATTAATTTTCCAAATTCTCGAGGGGCGATTTTAAAGAGAACGACATTCACCCCCCTCTGTCGCCATTTCGGTCCTACAATTGGTATCAGAGCCGGTTAGCTCTTCTTGATAGATCTTTAACCGGTCTCAAGAGCCATGGCGACGGACAAGTACTCGACCAAGCCCCCGATCTTTGATGGGATGGATTTTCCATTCGGAAGAGCGGATGGAGACCTACATCCGTGCTCGAGGCTCGCTCATCTGGCGAAAGGTCAAGGTACGGTTTGTTGTTCCCTACCGATGAGAACATCAATGCCGGAATATGGTCGATGTTGAGGCAAACGCAAAGGCGAGGAACATCATCATTCGTGGATTGAGCGAGCGAATTTGATCGCATCTCTCACCTGACGTCGGCCTTCGATATTTGGGTGACCCTCAATGCTTACCATGAGGGCACCACCCAAATAAAGACGGTGCGACAAGACCAGTTCAAGCGCGATTACAACAAATTCGAGATGCTTGCTGGTGAGTCCCTTGACGAGTGCTTTTCTCGCTTTCACAAAATTTTGAGCAACCTCCGAGCCGTCGGTCTCACATACTCCGACTCGGATAACGCTCGACAAATTCTTTCTGCACTCGATCTTCGGGTTTGGGAGATGAAGGTGACTACCATCAAGGACACCACGGACCTCTCGACCTTGACTCTTGACGCTTTACTCGCGCCTCAAGACTCACGAGATTGACATAGTCTCTCGTCGGTCAAGTCTCGATCGATGGCACTAGTCACCGATCCCACCGCCGCTTCGGTTCTTCTGCGATTCTCTTTGCGGGTTCTCCCTATCGCTCTACGTGATGTAACTGATGATCAGTTAGAGCAGCTAGAGGATGAACAGCTGGCCCTCCTAGCTCGGAAGTTCTCCCATGCTTACAAGAGGAGGAGGGATGGAAAGAGAAGAGGACCATTGATTTGCTTTGAGTGTGGTGGCCCCAACCACATTCGAGCAAACTGCCCCAAGCTGGAGAAGGGCAAGAACGACTACGGCGGTTCGGTCAAGAACGACTACACCGACAAGAACCGCAACAAGAAGCCTCCAGCTCGGGCGCAAGGCAAGAAGAAGTTCGCGACTTTGGGAAGGCCAAGAAGCTTTTCCACCGCGTCCTCTCGCGTTCGGCGACCTCGACCTCGCCGAGGTGGAGGGATGGAGTAACGACGACGGACGGGTGATCAAGACCCCAAGAGCGGCGAAGACTTCTCGGCATGTGCTTCATGGCCCTCGAGGGCTTAACCGAGCGACATGAGCTACTCTCGACTCGGACGAGTATGCCCCACCTCGACCAGCTCAATCATGCTTTTCTTAAGCTAGGTGGTTTTCATGCTAGAGCTAAGGCTAGGTGTCTTGAGTTAGAGAAGGAAGTAGATAGACTATCACGGGAGCTTACTTCACTTACATCTGCTCCCTCCCGTGATGATTGTGATACATGTTGTGCTCTATTGGGTGACATGGAGAAACTAAGGACCTCGCATGATAGTGTGTCCTCCGAGCTTGATATTGTTAAGGTGGAGAACATTAGTCTTCTTGCTGAGCTTGAGATGAGTAGGATAGTTCCTGTTTCATCTTCTACTGTTGAGACTATTTCTTGCACCTCATGTGAGGATAAGGATAATGCTTTTAGAGGTCTTTATACATTGCTTCTCGATCTGCCGAGACTTGTGAAAGTTGTAACAATTTGAAGATGAACCTAAAGCAGGCGGATCATAAAATTGCGAATTACAAGCTTTTCTTCTTGAGCCTATTGCGTCATGTGTAAATTGTCCCAAGCTTCTCACTGAACTTGAATCGTCTCCAAGCAGTTTCAAGAATTTGTTGATGATAATAAGAAAATGGCTCGGTATGCTTCTAAGGACCCTGTTAGCTCACCATGCAAAAATTATGATAAACTAAAATCTAACTCGATTGCATTGGATGAGAAATGTGTGAAGCTAACTAAGGACCTTCTAGAGAAGCCACATTCAGCTTGTAATGTGATTGAGGAGAAAGGTAAGAAGCCCCAGGATAAGGGTAAGACGCTTAGAGACGCGAACCAACCTGCTAGTAGTAGGAATGTGCCCCCAGAGTCGGCTGTGCGTGCAAAAGCCAAATTTTCCTCTACTGTTGGTTCTTCTTCTGCTCCCTTATCTTTTGCTGTCTCTTCTTCTCCCTGCCCTTCTTGTGCCTCTCTGTTTCGGGAGTGTCAGTACCTTATGAACACTCTCGAGAGATTTGCAGGGGGCAAGAAGAATCTTAATCTTATTCTAGACCAATCGAAGATTTGCAAATTCAATCAAGGTCTAGGATATGATTTTCGAGAGGATAGAAGGAAGCATCCGCCTGCCGTGCTCAGACCCATAGCCGCAGGTGTGATCGAGGTCAAGCCCAAGAACAAGAAAGTTCAATTTAGATCGGGGCTTTGTCCAGGATTTCGACGAAGGTCATTTCACTGCGACTTGCCTCTCGGCGAAGCCATCTCATGCTACTTGACCCCTCGGAAGGCGGTATCATTGCACCTTCGCCGAAGGATGGGCATTTGTTTGACCATTGCTTCAAGCGCGCCAAGATCGCGCGAAGAGACCGTGTTGAGTCTCTTAGGCGTATTCAGGGTCAGCCCCAGACCTTGAGTGCACCTAAGACCAACACGAGATCTAGGCTTGCTACTGTTGGTAGCTTTGGGCAGTATCGAGGACTTGGTTCTTCCGAGTTTTCTGTTTTTCGTCCTTATGCTCCCTCTGGTCGTGACTTCCGCCATCCTGAGGGTAGATCTCGTTTCCATCGAGATAGCTACCCGCGGCGTGATCGGCGTCTTCTTGGGTGCTCACTCGCTCTCCGTAGCGATCGGACCCGGCAACGACTTCAGTGCGCACATAGACCCTCCGCTTCTTTGAGCGACGGAGGCGTGGGTAGTTAGAGGTCAGTCGTGTGTGACTACTTCTTCTGCTCGACGTGTGACTCAGTATTGGGTGCCAAAATCTATGTTGATTTATCCCAGTACTGAGACTTTGCTCTCTTGTTGACTCAGGTTCGCCGGGCAGGGAAGGGAAAGGTTTGGCTTGTAGACTCCGGGTGTTCACGACACATGACCGGAGATTCCCGTTGGTTTTCTTCCCTTGCCCGAGCTCCAGGTGATGAGACGATCACTTTCGAGATGCCTCTTCAGGCGAGTCATCGCCACAGTGCGATCGCATTAATGATTCATTTGTTTTAAAAGATGTTGCCTTGGTTAGTAAGCTGCGGTACAATTTGCTTTCGGTCTCTCGACTTCGATGACGATTTTGAGGTGAGTTTTAAGAAAACAAGCGCAAAATTCTTGATTCTTCTGTAGTCCGGTTTATGGATTTCTCGTTTTGGGAGGATCTTTCGTGCTGATTTTTCCGAGTCTTCGGTGATCCTCTCCGTTGTTTGCTTGCTTCGAGTCCCGACCTTTCCTTCGGCATAGGAGACTTGGTCATATTGGATTTGACCATTTGACTCGAGTTAGCGGCCACGATCTCATTCGTGGTCTGCCAAACTCAAGATGGTCAAAGATCTTGTTTGCGCTCCATGCCGGCACGGCAAGATGGTTGCCGCTTCTCATCCTCCCACCACAGTTACTATGACCGATGCAGGACACCTGCTCCATATGGATACGGTTGGACCAAATCGAGTGCGATCGGCGGGAGGGAAGTGGTATGTTCTTGTCGTGTCGATGACTTCTCGAGGTACTCTTGGGTGTTTTCTTAGCCTCGAAGGATGAGACGTTTTCACATTTCCGAGGTCTTTTCGGTGGGCTTTCTGCTGAGCTTCGGTGCCTTACGAGCGATCCGCGATGACAATGGCACGGAGTTCAAGAATTCCTACTTTGAGAGTTTCGTGGTGAGGCAGTGTAGAGCACCGCCTCTTCTCCATCGTCCCTCGGCAGAATGGCGTTGTGGAGAGAAAGAACCGTACCTTGGTCGAGATGGCGGGACGATGCTTGATGAGTACTCTACACCGCGGAAGTTTTGGGTGAGGCTATAGCCACCGCGTGCCATGTTTCCAATCGAGTTTTCTTGGGCACACTTGCACCGCACTTATGAGTTGAGATACGGGCGGCCCGGTGTTTCTCATTTTCGTGTGTTTGGTTGCAAGTGTTTTATTCTCAAGTCCGGAACCTAGATAAGTTCGAGTCACGTTCTTGTGATGGACTTTTACGGGCTACTCGACTTCTTGGCGGGCCTATAGGGTCCAGGCTGAGTCTAGTAAAATGGTAGAAACACAGAGGTAACTTTCGATGAGGCGGTCAGGGACTAGGCCCGATATCTCGAGTTCACTAGAGCGGTCCGAGACCATCTTTGTGGATGATGAGGATGATGGAGATGAGGGTTGTCTACCGATCCAGTCCCTTCTCCACCCCTTGAGGTGCCTTCTTCCACCGCACCTCGAGGCGATCGCCCTACCTTCTACTTCTTACGGAGCTAGTGGCTCTGTTCCTACCCGTCGGTAACGAGGTAGAGGCCACTTCTTCATCTCATCCAGACCTCCAAGACATATCCAAAAATCTCATCCTTCCGAAAGCGGATGATTGGAGATCTATTTGAGCGAGTCACACGTTCCAAGTCTCGGCGTGTCACTTTTCATCTCCCACTGCCTTCGTAGCTTCCTTTGAGCCCAGGACGTTTGCCATGCTTTATCGACGAGTCTTGGGTCAACGCCATGCATGAGGAGCTAGAGAGTTTCGAGAGAAACAAGGTGCGGGCGCTTGTTGAGCCCCTCGAGATCAAAATATCATTGGAACCAAATGGGTGTTCAAGAACAAGCAAAGTGAGGATGGGGTAGTCATTGAAACAAGGCTAGGCTGGTTGCAGGGGTACTCCTGTGTTGAGGGTCGGATTTCGAGGAGACCTTTGCCCTGTAGCTCGTCTTGAGGCCATTAGAATTCGCTTGCCTTTGCGGCTTCTAAGGGTTTCAAGCTTTACCAGATGGACGTCAAGAGTGCCTTTCTCAATGGCTTCATTGAGGAAGAAGTCTATGTCGACGACCTCCGTGTTTCGAGAACCCCAAATACCCTAGTCATGTCTTCAAGCTTTCCAAAGCATTGTATGGACTTAAGCAAGCCCCTAGAGCTTGGTATGAGAGGCTTAAGTCCTATCTATTGAGACATGATTTTGAGATGGGTAAAGTTGACAAGACCTTGTTCATTCACCGGCTTGGCAATGACCTTCTGCTCGCCCAAATTTATGTCGATGACATCATCTTTGGCGGCTCTTCCCATGCTCTAGTTTCACAGTTCTCGGATGTCATGAGTACCGAGTTTGAGATGAGC
Organism: Bonia amplexicaulis; assembly: GCA_036346245.1. Classification (NCBI taxonomy): domain Eukaryota; kingdom Viridiplantae; phylum Streptophyta; class Magnoliopsida; order Poales; family Poaceae; genus Bonia; species Bonia amplexicaulis. The sequence continues at coordinate 1,995,911 of CM070749.1, read as the reverse complement.
ATGATGGGTGAGTTGACTTTCTTCCTTGGCTTCCAAATCAAGCAGACTCGGGAGGGTACCTTCTTGCATCAAGGCAAGTACACCGTGATCTCCCGAGACGTTTCGACATGAGTGATGGAAAGCGGTGTCGACTCCGATGGCTTCTACGGCCACACTTGACCCGAGATGAGGACGGCGAGCAGTTGATCAAAAGAGTTCGAAGTATGATTGGCTCTCTCTTGTACCTCACGCCTCGAGACCGGATATACACTTTTACGTGTGTCTTTGTGCGGTTTGAGCTTCTCCTCGCGTATCTCACCGCCAAAGATGAAGCGCATCTTCGGTACCTTCGAGCTACCATTGACTATGGTATCTGGTACTCTTCCTCATCCTGTCTATCCCTTAGAGCCTATTCGGATGCAGACTTTGCGGTGTAGGATAGATAGGAAGAGCACCGGCACCTACCGGTTCATTGGCACTTCTCTCGTTTCTTGGCCTTGAGGAAGCGATCCGGTGTTGCACATCCACCGCAGAGGCCGAGTATGTTGTCTTGCGACCGATTCTCGTAGCTGTGTCCTTTGGATGGTTTCGACTCTGCGGGACTTTGGGTTAGCTATCGATCGTGTTCCGCTCTTTTGCGATAACACGTCTGCGATTAGCATTGCTAAGAACCCGTGCAGCACTCTCGGACCAAGCACATCGATATCGATATCATTTTCTTGAGACCATGTAGAGAAGGTGACATCGTGCTCCGCCAGTGGAGTGACCACCGGTTGGTGATATCTTCACCAAGCCTTTGGATAGCACGAGGTTTTCACTCTGGGAGAGCTTGGGGTGGTTTGTCCTTACGGACTATTGTGAGGGGGAGCTTTGGGCTTTACTGCTTTATCATATTATTTATGCTTCTGTCTCCTTACTGTTGCATCGCATTTTTGGGTGCATTGGGTTTAGTCCTTCTAGCATAGATTAGAGTGTGTCTCTTGCTGAGTGCTTAGACTTCTTGCTCTTATCTTGTGCTTTCAGGATAGCTGTTTCTTATCTCACTAGGTTGAGCTCACTCACTTCTTCTAGGTTCTAGCGAGGTTGGGCCACCCTCGGGTAGGCAGTGCGTGTTTGCTCTCTAGTGTGCGTTTTCTCGACAAATTGTTGTCCTGGAGACATATGGGGTAGATGAGAGTCAGTCTGAGCCATAGTATCCTCTATATCTTATCTATGCTTTAAGGACTGCCTTTCTTGATTCATTTGCCAGCTCTTGATTTTTATTGCTTTGGTTCAGGGGGAGTTCATTTGGGAACTTCTAGATTTTAATGATGACATAACTCAACTTGAACTAAAAGTTGTATCTCAAGTTAAGGGGGAGCTGTATTTTCTTCATTTGTATCATAACTTAATGGAGCCTTGATTATTATCCTTTCATGACATGTTTTCATTATATTACATCTTGCCATGATTTATACTCCATTGCTAATTTGATCATGACTTTATATGTGTAGTCAAGTCTTTGCCATGATAGGTTAATTAAAATGCTAAATTTTGACCTAACTCATGTCATGTTCATATTTGAGACTAGTCAGCTTTGTGTTATCTTTTTATGGTTCTTACCATGTCAAATAGACTGAGTTGAGTCTTGAATCTTAGTTGAGCAATAGATTGAGCTATATAGTTTCTTGATGACACATAAGTTAGTACAATCTATCAAAAAGATCTCTTACGTGCGAAAAACCGATCTCACCAATTCCTTCTCATGAGACGCTTGCCATTGCACAAGGCATGAACTCGGGGAGTTTTGATGACCAAGATCATTTCCTTAAGCTTCTCGCTTGGAATGATCGCATAAGGCTTGAGGTCTAGCACATGGTTGAATAAAAGATGGTTGAAAACAACCATGTGATCTCAAAAGAAAATGTCAAATGTGCTCAATTGCTAAAATGTTCAATGTACTCCAACAATTGTATCATTCTTGAACAAATAGCACTCTAGTTTGCTCAACACTAGCTTCTTGATTCCATTTAGCTGATTGACATGGCTTGCATCATTTGTGGATATCATTAGCTAGACTAAAATCATATTTGACTTGACTTGCTAAGCACTTCAATTAAAATTCAGATTATACCTTATGTTGCTTAGCTTCTCTTTACATACTTAGTCATGATCTTTGTAGCATATTTGTATGTTATGGCTTGAGATAATGCATGATGGTCATTTTGGATAATTCTCATGGCTCTACATACTTAAAAATGATCAAATCAGCCTTTCATCCATTTTCATGATTTTTTCTCCTTCTTACATTTGTGATGGGTTTATTGCCAAAAGGGGGAGAATAGTGGTAGAAAAAGCCACTTCGGGAGCTTTGAGGAAAAATTGTTCTTTCTTTTGCTCATCCGTCGACATGGTCATTAGCTTCACTCTTTACTTATGGACCATGTTAGACTCTTCAAACTCAACTTGTGCTTTTTCTGGGTTTGTCAATATACTCATCAAGGGGGAGATTGAGAGACCATGTGGAGGTCATCCCATTGTGAGTGATGAGTAATTGACATCTGTTTTCAAAAGTCGAGTTTGAGTCGGTTTGTTCGAACCCAGACGTTGCTTGGTGCAACGGGCTCGGTCGGATTTTGGTCAAGCGAAGTCGTATGGGTTAGGATGTATATTCTATTATTGCGACCTGTTTGATCTTGTTTATGCTATTTACACGTTCTTGTATCGAGCGGTGCTATGTGACGTGTTTTCTTGTCTCGTGTCTGCAGGATGGCGGGCGGTGTCGTGGCGAGACACGGTGGACCGGACTAGGCGCAGGTGGCGCTGAGGTCAGAACGGTCAGGATGTGTCGAAGACGACGTGGACTCGAAGTGGTTGCGGGCGTGCGGGCGGGGCGCGGAAGCTTCCGGAAGGTGCGGGAGGGGCGGCAGGGAATTTCGCAAGGCTGCACAAGCGGGAGACGGCTCCGTTAGGGTTTAGCCGGCGTAACGGGTTGGAGACCCGTTAGCCAAGGGCTATAAATAGAGGTGAGGGGCTGCATACCCCTTAGGACACTTGTGAGCTTATTCATATCCTTGTGTGTGTTGTGTTTCTCCCAAGAAGCATGTGAGGCTCTTGGTGTTCTTGAGGATTGAGAGGGAGATGATGGATTGAGAGTCTTGTAATCTTTCTTGTTCTAATGTTCATGCGTATCGGGATTCCTTATTTCAATTTCAACATAAGAAAGATCATGGTCGAACTAAGTTTGCTATTTGTCTCTCTGTGTTTTGACTGCCACTCTTAGTTCTTCTGTTCCTTGCTCTTTTGTTTGATTTCTCAGCAAAGTTGATCTTGGTCTGCAGTCTCTTGTTCTCTAAGTTTAAGTTGATGCTTCAGGCTTAAGTCCGAATCTTTTTGTTTGAGCAGAACAGAAGTCGATCATTCCTTGCTCTGTTTTCCTCTCTCTGCTATAATTACTGTGCTAAAAATGAGTACTCTGGTTTCGGCTGCAGCTGCAGTTTCAGTTGTGCTTTGATGTTCAGGCAGAGATTTCTGCTCTCCTCTTCTCTAGGCTGGGTTCAGTTAGCTGTTTCAGACTTCAGTCTGTTTCTCTCTAATGAGCAGCTCTTTCTTTGTCTCTATTTCCTAAATTGAGATGGTCTTCTAGTTTGAGAAACGATGATTTTGCCTCTTTGTTTTCTCTCTTTACGGTGAAGCATCTAAATTTCTTGGCCAAGATTTGCTAGTCTACCAATACTTCATCACGGCCTTACGTCTGCTGCTTTCGTTTGACAATGTTCGGACAAGAAGAAGACACAACTGTTGTGCTTTTTTCTGCTTGGACACGTGTTCGGACAGCAACTAGCATGTCCATCTCTGGTTTCATTTGTCTGCTCGGTTTCTTGTTTCCTTTTTCTTTGTGCAGCGATAGCTTCTTTCCAGATTCTCGGAAAACCGACGACAAGTCTTCTTTGGCAGTAGTTTCTTTCGGTCAGGAGGAGAGCAGCAAAGATCACTTTGTTTACTTTTGATCCTGCTTTAGTTTTAAATGATTTGTCCTCTTTTGTTGCTATGCCAACCGATTTCTTTTGATCTTTCTCGGTTGGGTATAAAGAACCTTGTTTCTATTATCTTCCCAACCGGTGCCTTCTTTTCTTGGCTAAGTCGGTGTTGCATGCTTCTCTTTTCTTTCTGTACAAACTATGTTCGAGACAGCGTTTTCGATCTTTTTCAATGAGCTCGATTCGGACATCTTCTTTAGTGCATTTTCTTTTTCTTTTGCGATCTTTGGCGATTTTGCATGCGAGATCAAACGGCAATATTTTCAGCTGAAATTTTTACTGACTACTCTTTGATTTGTGCTGAATTTTACAGCATCGCATGCGTTCCTGTTTTCAGCAGAATTAATTTTCCAAATTCTCGAGGGGCGATTTTAAAGAGAACGACATTCACCCCCCCTCTGTCGCCATTTCGGTCCTACAGATTAGCATTGCTAAGAACCCAGTGTAGCATTCTCGGACCAAGCACATTGATATTCGATATCACTTCCTTGAGACCATGTAGAAAAGGTGACATTGTGCTTCAATTGTGGAGAGTGACCACCGGTGGTGATATCTTCACCAAGCCTCTGGACAGCTCGAGGTTTTCAGCTCTGCGGGGAGAGCTTGAGGTGGTTTGTCCTTACGGACTGTTGTGAGGGGGGAGCTTTGGGCTTCTTGCTTTATCATATTCTTTATGCTTCAGATCCTTCTTGTTGCATCGCATTTTGGGTGCATTGGGCTTAGTCCTTCTAGCATAGGTTAGAGTGTGTCTCTTGCTGAGTGCTTAGACTTCTTGCTCTTATCTTGTGCTTTCAGGATAGCTGTTTCTTATCTCACTACGTTGAGCTCACTCACTTCTTCTAGGTTCTAGCGAGGTTGGGCCACCCTCGGGTAGGCAGTGCGTGTTTGCTCTCTAGTGTGTGTTTTACTCGTCAGCTGTTGTCCTGGAGTCATATGGGGTAGATAAGAGTTAGTCTGAGTCATTAGTATTCTCTATCTTATCTATGCTTTAAGGACTGCTTTCTTGATTTATTGCCGCTCTTTCTTTTATTGCTTTGGTTCGGGGGAGTTCAGTTGGGAACTTCTAGATCTTAATATTGACATAACTCAACTTGAACTAAAAATTTGCATCCCATGTTGAGGGGGAGCTGGATTTTCTGCATTTACATTGTAAAATAAATGCATGGAGCCTTGATTATTATCCTTTCATGACATATTTTCATTATATTACATCTTGCCATGATTTGTGCTCCATTGCTAATTTGATCATGACTTTATATGTGTAAGTCAAGCCTTTGCCATGATAGGTTAATTAAAATGCTAAATTTGACCTAATTCATGTCATGTTCATATTTAAGACTAGTCAGCTTTATGTTATCTTTTTATGGTTCATGACATGTCAAATAGGCTGAGTTGAGTCTTGAATCATTGTTGAGAAATAGATTGAGCTATATTAGTTTCTTGATGACACATAAGTTAGTACAATCTATTAAAAACAAAAAGATCTCTTTGTGTCTTGAAAACTGATCTCACCAATTCCTTCTCATGAGACGGCTTGCCATTGCACAAGGCATGAACTCAGGGGAGATTTGGATGACCAAGATCATCTTCTTAAGCTCATTGCTTGAAGTGGTCGCATAAGGCTTGAGGTCTAGCATATGACTAAACAACAAAAAATGGTTGGAAACAATCATATGATTTCTATAGTCAGAGTTTGTCAATTGTGCTCAATTGCTAAAAAGTTCAATATACTCCAACAATTGTATCATTCTTGAACTAGTAGCACTCTAGTTGACTCAACACTAGCTTCTCGGTTCCATTTAGCTTATTGACATGGCTTGTCTCATTTCTGGATACCTCTAGCTAGATAAAAATCATGTTTGACTTGACTTGCTAAGCACTTTCACTAAAATTCAGATTATGCTTTATCTCGCTTAGCTTCACTTTACATACATAGTCATGATCCTTGTAGCATACTTATATGTTATGGCTTGATGTAATACATAATGGTCATTTTGGATAATTCTCATGGCTCTTCATACTTAAAATGATCAAATCAGCCATTTCATCCAGTTTCATGACTTTTTCTCCTTCCTGCATTCTTGATGGGTTTATTGCCAAAAGGGGGATAATAGTGGTAGAAAAAGCCACTTTGGGAGCTTTGAGGAAAATTGTTCTTTCTTTGCTCCTTCATCGACATGGTCATTAGCTTCATTCTTGTTCTTATGGACCATGTTAGACTCTTCAAACTCAACTTTGTGCTTTTTCGGTGTTTGTCAATATACTCATCAAGGGGGAGATTGAGAGACCATGTGAGGGTCGTCCCATTGTGAGTGATAAGTAATTGACATCTGTTTTCAAAAGTCGAGTTTGAGTAGGTTTGTTCGGACCCTGATGTTGCGTGGTGCAACGGGCTCGGTCGGACTTTGGTCAAACTTAGTCGTATGGGTTAGGATGTATATTCTGATAATGCGGCGGGTTTGGACTTCATTATGCTATTTGTGCGTTCATGTATCGAACGGTGCTATTTGACGTGTTTCTTGTCTGTGTGATCGCAGGGCGCCGACGGAGTCGTGGCGAGACATGGTGGACCGGACTAGGCGCAGGTGGCGCTGAGGTCAGAACGGTCGGATGTGTCGAAGATGACGTGGACTCGAGGTGGTTGCGGGCGTGCGAGGCAAGGAGCGGAAGCTTCCGGAAGGTGCGGGAGGCGGCGGAAATTTCGCAAGGCTGCACAAGCGGAAGATGGCTCCGTTAGGGTTTAGCCGGTGTAACGGGTTGGAGACCCGTTAGCCAAGGGCTATAAATAGAGGTGAGGGGCTGCATACCCCTTAGAACACTTGAGAGTGAGTTAGGATTTTGAGAGTTCATTCATCACTTTGTGTGTGTGTTCCTCCCAAGAAGCATGTGAGGTTCTTGGTGTTCTTGAGGATTGAGAGGGAGAGGATGGATTGAGAGTCTTGTAATCTTTCTTATTCTAATGTCCATGCGTATCGAGACTCTATTTTTGGTTGAAATGAAATCTGAAGATTTTCCTTTCCTCATTATTTGAGCCTTTCTCTCTGTGATGAGACAACTATGTTCTTTCTTTGTTAGTTCCTCTGATGGTTTGATTTCTCTTTTGCTTCTCTGGATGCTACAGGTAGAATTGAGTTTTTCCTCTTGTATGTTCTTCTCAGGATGAGAGGCCTAGTTTGAGGTGGTTGTAGGAAAACTTGTGTAATCACTCTTGTCTGCTCCTCAATGTTCAAATTATTTTTTGGTCATCGGATTGATCTATTTGTGCCTTCGCTTCTCTATTTCTTGGTTTCTTCAGTTTGTCAGAACTCTGCCTCTCGGTTATCAGCAGGAGCTTTTAGTTTTTACACTAGAAGAACAGAAATCAGCTGCTCCGTGCTTCTTCTTCTCCACTCTTATCTAGTATTTTACTGTGCTTTCCTCTTTTATTTTGTCGGTCTGCAGTTCTTGTCTGCAAAAATGCATTTGGCTGCTGCTGAATTTCTTGCCGCCTGACCTCTTTTCTTTTGTTTGCTTTTTCTTTTTCCTTTCTGTTTTACCTTTTTGCTTTACTGGCAGTGTGTGGTAGTATAGCATCTGGTCTGCAGATTAGCAATCAGTTCTGGCCCTTCTTGTTCAGACAGTCGGCTAGTTATTCATTGTGTTCGGTTTTAGTCATCGCTGCTGCTAGCTTCTTTTTGTCCGATTGTTTTGTTTACTCCTGACTAACCGACAACTAAGTAATAGACTATGCAGATCTGATTTTTAGCCAAGCCAGGCAATCCCTTTCAAATGGGAGTTTGATTTTTATTAAACTTCCTTTTAATTGGTTTAGTTACGTGAAAAGATTCTTGTTGGAATCTCGCCCTCTGAATTTCTTTTACCACTCAGGCTACTGTTAGTTAGCGCTCCTTTTCTCTCGGCAGCACTCTCAGCAGTTTGGTATTGAGCACTTTTCTTTTTATTTCTTTCTTGATCTTTGGTGATTTTGCATGCAGATCAAGCGGCAATATTTTCACTGAAATTTTCTTGACTACTCTCTGATTTATGCTGAATTTTTCAGTATCACATGCGTTCCAAATTTCAGCAAGATTAATTTTAATTTTCTGTGAGGTGCTTTGATTTGCATCATTTTGAAAAACAGTGTCGAATTCTTGGGGGCGATTTTAAAAAGATAGCGACATTCACCCCCCTCTGTCGCCATTTCGGTCCTACACATTGTCTCCCTCGATGATATTACTACCTTCCTATATAATCTGCTTTTCACGTGACTACTACAACATGTATACCTCTTTTTGAAAACCCTTTGAATTAAGTGTGCTTCCGTCTGTGCTGAATTGGTAAACATCTTAAGATTCTCGCAATCAATGTATAGACAGTACATAAATTTTATCCCCCTCTTCAATATATCCTGCTCAGCAGCTCTTCCAAAAGCAGACAAGCCATCAATACACTCTTCACTCATATAGTTCTCAATGTACATCCAGTTTTGGTCCATCTATGTTACGCATATAACAAATTAATGTTAAATTAGATTAATGTTTTCCTAGGTAGTCATTACATATATGTATACACTAGCTCTTGCAAAAAATTATCATTAACAAGAATTAAAGTAAATAGAGTGAGACCCACTTTTAAATTGGAGCAAACATTATCAAGCTTGATCTATCTTTCCTCGCAAATAAAAAGTGTTCAGATCTAGTTAGAGTATAATGCATTTCATTATATATAGTACCTTAGATCAACAAGAACAAATGGATATACAAGCACCCTTCCAAATCTGCGGTCTCCTTTCACTAAATCGCCTCAAAGCATCACCGCCTAACAGACAGAATATCTATCAGAACGAGGGTATTTAATAACGCAGTAAATATCACAGACACTTCCATTCAAAACCCGTTTGTGATAAGTATGTTATCACAGACGATATTTAAAAACCCTTCTAAGATATATCACTGACAGCTTTTGACAAAAATCGCCTATGTTATGTCGGATATTACAAATGATTTTTTATTACGAACCGTCTGTGATGTATCATATACGGTTTGTATAAAAAACTGTTTGTGATAAGTTGGTTATCACAGACGATTCTTACCATCGTTGCAATATGGATGGACACACTAGGAAAACCGTCTGAGATAACTATGCTGCAGCTTAACATTGACGATTCTGTAGAGCTGTCTGTGGGGAGACGTCCAGTATGATCTTCTTTGTAGTAGTGATTCAAGACCAAAAATTTGGATCACATTGGAAAAAAATTATTTGGTTTCTCGAGACTGGGAATTTCAGTTTTCGCTCAGATATGTTTAATTCTTTTTTGTTTATCAGTAAATGATAATTTTTACCAAAATAAGTTAACTCTTGATAAATCTGTTTCACCAGTTTTGGTTTAAGAATACCATCGTTTGTTGGTAATTATTTCGTGAAATGCTCAACAGAAGAACACTAACAATAACACATTGAAACTAACGTTACTTCATGTTGATAATCTTATTCCTGATAAATTGCCAATTCGAGTTTTGATTCACCAAACAGGGCCATATCTCAAAATTAAAACAACTCCAACTCGTCAGGATTCGAAGCTGATATCATGAGCATTCAAGACCAAAAATTTGGATCTCATTGGCAAAATTTATTTGGTTTCTCGAAACTAGGAATTTCAGATTTCGCTTACACAAACAAAGGTGCGGCTTACATCACTAAGAGCACGTATAATGCAAACGCTTAGAGAGATGCTTAGTAATTAAAAAATAATTTTTCTTGCCACATAAGATAGGTAAGACTCTTATTTTGAAGCATCGATACTTAAATAAGTATCGGTGCTTATATGTATAACTATATCTAATTAAAAGATAATATAACATCTAAGCACCTATGAAAGAGATATTTGTGTTGGAGAAATTAACTTTTACTTGGGTGCTTGATGATGTGGCTTTTTCTCCCTTTAACATTTATGTATAAACATCTTGAATGAGCATAAAAAAATTCGACTAGAATCCTCAGTTTTGTTCGAGTTCCTAAATAAAGCACATCTGTGAAGGGCCGAGTCATGTTCCACTTCCATAGCTGCGATCTCCAGCATCCCCAAGGCCCGAACGATAAACCTACAAAGCGTTAAGAACAATCAATAAAAGAGCAACTGCTAGTCAACACTCGGCGTTCTAATTACCCTTTCTCATTCACAATTTGATCCATAGCTCCTGTATACACACAAATCCTGCATAAAGCAGTTACAAGATTATACAAAACATCAAAGGTAACCTTGAAATAAATGCCACAGATGTATCAGCATGTACCCTGGGAATTTTTTATTGAGCTTCTTGAGGGCTGGAGGAGCAGCAACAGCAGATATCTGAATGGAAACTATCACTTAGATAACAATGCCCGATTTTTTACAAACAAAAGGATTAGATGAACATTTGTTTGCCTAATGAACTCACAATTCTAATCTGGCCGATCTCGGCTCCACGATCCTTCAGAAGATCAAATGCCGCAGCTACTGTTCCACCTGATAGATAAGCAAAGGTAGGTAAATAATGCGAAGATTACAAGTTCACAAACACAACATACTATGATAGTAAATCCTTTTTATGGCCTAAGCACCATTCTATGTACTATACTGTTGGCTCATTTACTATAATCCACACAAATCCATGTTGTGAAAGTATGTAATGTACAAGGAAAAAGATATACCAGTTGCAAGCATAGGATCCACAAAGAGGATATGGCATCCTTTGGGGAATCTATCAGGTAACCTGCGTTCAGGAAATTTGTTGAAACCAATATCATCACAAGTCAAATACCTTAATTATTTTCAAAGAACAGACAGCTCTGCAACTGATCAACCTAATGAAAGAGTAAAATAAGAGTTGGAAGCGAATTCGGAGTGACTGCTTTTGATAATAACCATGGTTACTGCACTCGTGTTGTGAAGTAATTCTTCAACGATGAAATGGAATAATAAGTAGAATTCAATAACCTCCATTATGTACTTTCTAGCTCCTAAAAAACTATCTTTTAAAACAAATAGTCATAAGTTCTACCAGTTGTACATAAGCTCCACATTAGGGCCTCCATGACTACAGTACAACATATCAGATGGTATTTCTCAATGTAAAGACCAACAGAGATAAATAGCCCTTACTTGTTCAAGTAAACAGAGGGCTGTAGTGTAGTCTCATCCCTAGCCATACCTTCAATCAGAAGAAAAGAGATCAGAACGTTGTCAATAATTCATTCAGGCATCGTTACATAACAAAATAATAGTTTTCTGTAAAAAGAAGAATAATTCAAAGGGAACGATTTGTCAAGTATAAACAGGTGTTGAAGTATTGCACAATTCGCAATTATGTATATACAGTTAGCTATATCAATCGGCAATAAGAATTTTTCGTCAATTTTCATTAAAAAAGTTTTTGCCGATATGAAGTTCCTTTCAAAGTGAAAAGATGAAAATAATGGATTTATGCACCCATAATTCCATAGTTTATATTGTGACCAATCCCACAAATTTACAATGGAACAGTCAACTAGCAATTTGGATACTTTGAGATGTCAAACACAATATCTTTTCTCACCCAAATGGAAAGTTCTAGTTGATGGCAAAATTGATGACACAAACTCCGCAAGTTCTACAATATCAATGATGATAGACTAAACCAAATAAAATTCATCATTATTGTCCAATGTGAATGGAAATTTCCAATATAATTTCTGGAGTTTCCTTGTCATTGCATCAATCAGTTATTTAACATTTTTATGTTTTTGTTACATAAACATCTGAAGGGCTAATTCCAAAACACACGACACCAAATGCAGCATTCCCATCTACTTAAGAATTAGGGAGATACCAGCCAATCCCTGGTTGCCTCGTAGATGAGCAATCTCCCGAGACCCCCCATAGCACTTTCTGCCCACAATTTTCACCAGCAAGCAAGAAGTCACAATTTTCACCAGCAATGAGAACTCATAAACATTACGCACCAGGCCAAGAATCAAATTAGGGGATAAAAAGCACTCACTGAAGTCGTGGGAGGGCGTGGCCTGATCGCGGAGGACGGAGACATAGTGGCTGATGGATGGCGACATGCGGCAACAGCATGTGTCCACTCTTGACGCAGTCGACGGCAACGGCACTGAAGTCCGGCGAACAACTACTATGGACATGTACAACGGGCCTCATCAGCTACGGCTGATTGATGAACCGGCGAGGACACAGACTCTTGAGGTCGAAGAAGGGGGATTTAGCCCTTCATCTTGCTCCGTGGACGATGCGTGCCGTTGTCTGCCTAAAAGGCGACCCACCGGGCATCAACCGTTATCTGCAGAAATCGAGGTCGCCGATGATGCATTCTGAAGCTACACTACCAGTGAGAGGCGCTGATATATCGACATGAAACCGACGGGCCGTACAACCGCCGTTTGGCTCGACGGAAGAGGAATTTCTACCGCCAAGAAGGCGACCAGAGTTCGAGCCATTGATCTTTGATGGGCTTCACCGAGCAAGATGGTACTCCTGTACCCAAGCCTCCTTCGATTCTTGCGGAAGTTCTTGAATTGGGGTGCATAGATCCAAGAACAAAACACAAAATCCAGAAAGGGAGTAAGTTTATTTATGCACACCCAGGGAAAAAACTTCCGGTTTGCAAAAAATTCTGGACGACATCGAAAGAGATGAATAAAATTTCATCATTTCGGCTAAAAATTTGGACAAAATATTCCAACATCATTTGAATTTTAATAAAATTTAACTAAAATTTGGACAAATTTTAAATGAGAACAAATTTGACCAACCCTCCGAAAGAAACGAAATTAGCAAAATTTTACCAAAATATTGAACCATATGCACACCTCATCAAAGAGGTCCCAGGAGTGGAAGACCATGACGACTATGGCCAGGACGACGTTAGTGTACATAGTGGCACGTGTGGAGCAATGGTGATATTAGTCCTATATTGATCGGCTAAAATGAATTATTGCGACATAGTCCAAATGTAGCATCTTCAAGTTAACCCTTTTACACACAGCGAAGAACAAAATGTAAGCGGTGTGCTATGCATGTGTGCCCTCTCCCAAGGGCTTTAAGCGGACTTTGGGTCAGTGTGTGTGACATTCCAAAATTTTCTTTTAATTTATTTGAATTTTTTTGGATTTTCTAGAATTTGAATTCCCTCTTTTAACTTGGCCTAGAGTAAAGTCTAATAAAAATTTATTTGTAGTTGTGGAGAAAATAGGTTTATTTTATTTTATTGAGTTCCTTGCATTTTCTAATAAATTTTAGGATTTTTTTGTGATTTATTTGGAGCTTTTTGTTATTTTATTGTTTTCGGAGTTTCTGAAAAATTAAAACAAAATTTAAAAACCTAAAACTCCTGACCTCTCCCTGGACCGACGCGTGGATGGCCCAGATGGTGCCACACCCACGCGCCTGCCCATCCCTGCCACCGACCCCTCCCTCTCTTCCCTCTCCCTCGCGGACGGTCGGGATCTTTCGACTCCCCTACGTGTTCGCCATTTGCCCGCCCGTGTCAGACCCCAGATTTTACATCTGGAATCCTCTGTGATTTATTGCACTATTTCCCTGGATCAGTAGATAGTGCTCACAGATACAGAAAATGAATATCAAATACATATCATGCGGAAGCATAAATAATATAGCAAACTTACACGTGAGCCGATTAGGCCGAAATCAATGAATTGCAGCAGCGGAAGAACGAAGCACACAGTGGGACCTTCAGGACATGCCCACAAGCAGCCAACTGGAGGTTCGCGACCTAGCCCTTGACATCTTCATCTTCTTTGTCATCATGACCAGTGGTGTTGCTGAGGCGCAGTGATCTGATTCTTGACTCTGGATTTGTTGTGAGAGCGAGTGTGAGCACACTAACCACCGTGCTCCGCGAGCTAATACACAGAATGCAAATAAATAGTATGCATGGCTTATCAAAGGAAAGATTTGGGTTGCTTTATTTGCCAGAAATTGCTTTTGGTAGCATTATCATTATTGAATCCTAGTGTTATAGTCGCTACCTAGGACTCCACACGGCGATTACCATAATTGACTTAATCCACCAAAGATACATTTTCTTTACTCATTGCTGTCTAAGACTCCAAACAGCAGGTGACATCATTTATTTAATCCACCGAACATATATTTCCTATATTGATTATTGTCTAAACTCCAAACAGTAGGTGACATCAATTAGTTAATCCACCAATACCTTTTGTATTCCAAATTCCTAATAATCCAATATTGTAATCACTATTCACCAATTCTTCACTTCTGAATTCTAATGATTCTCCAACATGATTACTTTTTAAGCCACCGAAATTATTTGTATCAGAATAATATAACAATTCAATCCTTTCTATTAATGATTCAAATTTGTATTTTACTCTTCCCATAATTAGTCCTTACTTTCCATCATCTATCTCTAACTAACTCATCGGTATTCCTCCACCAAGAAATATCATTTATCAAGTTTATACTCCAATTATCATATCTCCAAATTTTCACAAATTTGATTCATCCATCTAGATCAAACCCTATTAATCCCATTAATTCCAGTAATTACTTTTACACTCTTCTAATTCTCCAAAATCATTTAAATCGTCCATCTAGCCCATCTATTCATTTGGACTTCACCAATTTATTTCTCCTAGACTCCTTTCTATCCTTCCCTTAGTTATAATCGACATGATTCCACCAAGCATTGTTATGTATTTACTACAACAGTCATCATCTTTTCTTACGACTCTATTTATTCTTCCTGACATTTTATTTTAGGAGAAGTACTACCATTATTTGCTTTTGAAATATAATACTTAGAAACATCCTGAGACTTAGCAGTTTGAACAAAAATATAATGTGTGAAAGAATGCAATAGTAATAGTGATCCAGATTTCGTCCACCATTTCATAGTCTCTGCACCATATGCTTAACCTTTTAGCATTATAACCGTTTAACTTATCACTGGGGCGACACCCAGGGCAACATAAATAAGGGCCTTTCTCTGCCCTCCACTTTTCCATTTCCATCTACAAAGTTTTTGAAATAGAACTATATCTAGTTAAGTTCCCATGTCCGCCCTTGACCGTGGGCATGGAATAGTTCTTACTCTGCAGAGTTTGTACACTTTACCCACAAGAGATAAATCTGCTCATTGCCCCACATGATTCATTAGCCATGCAGTTGAGTAGACCATCGCAAGACTGTTACAATGCATAATCCTACTTGTGGTTACGCCCGCTATGGTCTATCTTCTGTAGGATGTGACCATCCCTCGAGAAGGGTCCCTCGTGAGCCATCACGGGCAAAGGCGGGGATGAGACCATCCATCCCTTTGCTCGTGTTCACACCTTCACGTAACCACACTAGAGCTATACAAAATTAGTTAGCCCTGCCTATATTTTGCCAGCGTGTGGTTGTACTGTCTTACCTTGGGAGGTCATCACAAGATTCGGTCCTTAGGGTTATCTGGGCGGTTCTACCACTAACCACTTTGTGCTTCCACTGCACTACTCATACACACCCTCGAACCATCCGCCCAGATATTCAAGCAAGTAGGGTTTTTGGGAACGTAAAATAATCATACCAACATATACCAGTCATTATCACAATGACTGCCCAACCAAATTCTCTCGTGTTTAAAAGTGATGCTTAGGCATTTCCACGCCCATGAATATCTAAGCAATACTAAGCATGGCATATAGTTACGGACTTATTTTCGAATGGTTACTATCATAATTTTGCTAGGGTGAAAAGGCTCACATAATCAAGTATTCAAAAGGGGGGTGTAATATTAATCAAGGTAAACATGGGCATATAACTAGGATCTTAAATTAAATGTCTTTGTATATAAAATAATAGCATGCAATTTGATAATTTAAATAAAAGTAATTTGCAGAAAATGTAGGTTCAACATGATCAAAGTATTGACTCGCCTGGCGCGGTTTACCGCGGTCTTGAGCTCACACAATGCTTTCTCTGGAGCTTCTGGTCTTTATCTTCACTTCGCTCTTGTTCACGCTTGATCCCTCGATTCTTCAGGACTTCAATATCTAATTACGCGCTAAACAACTGATGTGCATCATTTTTGTAGTATATTTCCCTATAGTTATCCTGTTGTTAGTAGCTAAAATTGGTCATAATTTCGTTGACTATATGTACATTTGCTCTTCTTTTGTATCGTTTACAGCGTTTGGTAATCTTCCTGCAGATCGGCGCGAACTAGGCGCCAAATATCTGTAAACACCGAAATGAGAGGAGTTAGGGTTGCAAATTTACAAAACATGAAGGGGCAAAATGCAAAATGCTGGAGCAAACCCTAGCCGCCAGCGCAATCACAACCAGGAGGCCGGTCAACACACCAAAAAGGAGGAGCTCATCGCCTCTTGGGAAAATCGCCCCCGCACCCACTCATTCCCCACACGCCTTCCTCGCCCACGCCCTCTCCCAGGGAGCCGCCTCCAGACCAAATCGCCCCTTCTCTCCCCCACTGCCGTTGTCGGAGACTGGCTGTAGCCGGCGACGAGATCCTCCTCCCCTGATGCTACACCTTCTGGCCAGCTAAAACCCCCCATCGCCCGCTGAATCTTGAGAAGTAAGAAGGAGAAGAAACCCCAGTCGCCGGATCTGCTTCCTCTACGGTGGCTGCGCACGGATCTGCTTCCTCTACGGTGGCTGCGCACGGATCTGCTTCCTCTACATCTCCTCCGCCCAGATCTGCTTCACCGTCTTCGCTGCGCACGGATCTGCTTCCCCTTCGGTCTCCAGTCGCCGAATCTGCTTCCCCTACGTTTGCTGCTGCCGAGTCTGCTTCTCACTGCCGGCTTCCACTACAGACCATCTTCAACAACTTGATCAGCTTTATTTCCTGGGTTTATTCAATTTCGATCTTTGATATTACTGCTGTGAATGCTTTCCTGAGATGCTTATATGTCAGATCTGTGATGTGCATGATATATTTTTGTAGATCTTGTCATTAAGTAATGCTTTCCATGTTCCCGTACTGTGAGATTTTTATGTGATCCTGATGTATGGCTTAAATCCATGAATTACTTGATGGTCCAGAGGTTTCATAGAGGTTTTATACTTCTGCTTGTAGGTTTCTTTCTTATTGTGATGTTGATATAATCTTTAGTGTTAGAGTAGATCTTCCTGCTAGATTTAATTTTATGTATGCAGTTCTGATTCAGTTCTTTTGGTAAAAAGTAAAAAATATTTGATTCAGGTCCTGCTATTTTCATGTCTTTCTTGGGTTAGGATACTTGATTACATACTGCAGTAGCGTAGCTTACATTTTGGTTGCTTGTCGTTAGTCTTTTTCTTGTGGTTGTTTGTCTTCTGCTTGCTGTGGTGGGAGAGTTCTCCAGTTCTGTCGAAGTCCTGGCGCTGGCCTTCTTCCTGTCTGCTCCCAAAACCTTCTTCTTACCTCTGATCCTTCTTTTTCCTCAAAAGCTCTTTCCTCCATTCTCGGTAGTATTTCTTCCTTATCCCCTTCTGTCTCTCTTTCTGTAGGGTGAGTTCTTCAGTTTCCCCATCTCTTACCCTGTCTAGTTCTTCGTTTTCTATCTTCTTCAGTCCCTTCTTTACTTCTTCTCTTTCTCTCTAATTCAGTCTCTTTTTCTTCTCGAGTTTTCTTCTGTCGGTGCTATCTTCTTTGCTAGCCAGATCTTGTCCAGTCCTATCTCCTTACCTCAGCCTTCTTTCTTTTACCCTAGATCTCTCTCCTCTCGTTAGTCTCTCTTTTCTTTCTAGTAAACACCTCTTCTGTAATCTCTCCTTGTCTTCTCTTTCCAGGGTTAGTTTAGCAGTCCTTTCTCTCTTTTCCCTCTTCCTTTCTAGCTCTTTGCTTTCTTTCCCTTCTATGTTATTCCTCTCTTCTTCTCTGATTTTGGATTCTAGAGCTCTCCTTTAGGTTCTCTGTTCTACTTCTCCTCTACTAGCTTTCTTCTCTTATCTGATTCTCTCGTTCCCTTAGATCACCATCTTTTATTTCTACTAGTTTTTCCTCTTTTCTTTCCCTTAGCAGTAGTAGTTTCTCTGATTTCTCTCCTCTTTCCTTCTCTCTAGTCCGGTTCTCTTCTTCGCTGCATCTTCAGTTCTTCTTTTCTCCTGTTTCCCTTCTGCAGATTTCTTCGCTTACTTTTAGGTTGTTTAGATTCTTTAGCTAGTCTTCAAATCCCAGTTGGAGCGATTTAGCTTTGGTCTAGTGTTTTGTCACCGGTACTCTAGTCCCTGCGGAGAACACGACATCTCGTTGCTATCTTAGCGACAACCCGTTCACTTGCGGGTGTGCAGTTTTGCGCGATCAACAAATTGGCGCCGTTGCCGGGGACTAGATATCGGTGTTCTCATTAGATCATAGACTAAGTCATTTCTTTAGTTTCCCTTTGTTCCTTCCCTTTCCGTAGATTTCTTTTGGTTTATGCTCAGAAGTGGAGATCACCCACTGATTCCTTTAGATCCTGAGATTGAACGCACTTTTCAAAAATTGTTGAGAGAGCGCAGGCTCCCCCAGCAAGAAGCAATGGGTGATCAGGACCCCAAGCCTCTTCTCCGGGACCTTTGGATCCCTAGAGATCAAAGCATAACCTATGGAATTGTTCAACCTGTCATTCAGGCGAACAACTTTGAGCTCAAGCCAGCTCTCATTACTATGGTTCAGCAATCTCGCTTTGGAGGTTCTTCCACTGAAGACCCCAATGAACACATTCGCACGTTCTTAGAGTATTGCAACACCTTGAAATGCAATGGAGTGTCAACAGATGCCGTTAGACTCTCACTGTTCCCGTTCTCTCTTAGAGATGGGGCAAAGACTTGGTTGCATTCTCTTCCCATGCACCTTAAGGACACCTGGGAGCACCTACTACAAGCCTTTCTTGAGAGGTATTTTCCACCCTCAAAGGCAGCTGAAGTACGTGACCAGATTACTAGGTTCTCGCAGTTTGAGGGAGAAAGTTTGTATGATGCCTGGCAAAGGTATCAAACCTTGCTCAGGATGTGCCCCCACCATGGCCTTGAAAGGTGGCTGGTGCTGCAGATTTTCTATAAAGGACTTACCCACAACACTAGAGCCTTTGTAGATTCTGCAGCAGGTGGAGGCATAATGAACAAAACACTTGATGAAGCCTTCACTTTAATTGAGAGTATGTCCTCCCACCATTTTCAGTGGTCCAGTGAGAGAGCCTCTGCTCCTTCTCGGCCTGGCATCTATAATGTGAGCTCTCATGATGCATTATCTGCACAGATTCAGGTTCTCACACATCAAATGGCCCAGCTTATGCCACCCTCTTCAGCCCATGTGGCAACTGGATGTCAGATTTGTGGATCTCAGGGACACACTCCAGCTGAGTGTCCTTTGACTTCCACAGCTGAATCATCTGAGGTCAATTATGCATAGTCACATGGCCCTTATTCTCAAGCATATAACCCAGGGTGGCGTCATCCAAACTTGTCTTACAAGAACACTAATCCTAGTGTTTCTTCCTTTCCAGCGGGTACATCAGCACAAGGGTTTAGGCAGCAGCAGCAAGCCCCTTCACATGCTTCATTTCAACCATCCATGATGCATACTCCACAACAATCTTCTCCTACTTCTCAGTCAGAGCAGTTAACAAGAATAGAACAGCTCCTTGCATCACATGTAGCTAAAATGGAAGCTCAATACAATGATGCAAAAACCCAATTGACTGACTTGACTGGTCGTGTGGAAAGTTTACAAGCATCACAGGCCTCATCCAACACCCTTGGGAGGCTTCCTGCACAACCTGAGGTCAATCCTCGTGGCCATTGTGAAGCAATTACCACCAGGAGTGGCAAGACCACATCTGAACCTCTTCTTCCTACACCACCCCTGTATGTGCCTCCTGTTTTTAGGACTGTTCAGAATACCAATCCTTCACAGCAGCCAGATTTGCACCAACCTAGCTCCACTGCACCAACCCAAACACATGATATTCCCTTAGCTTCCACTTCAGTAGCTGTACCTTCTACAAAGCCTAAAATGCCTTTACCTGAATGCTTAGAAAAAACTAATGAAGACAAACAATTTGCTAGGTTCCTAGAAATGATAAAGGATGTTCAGATTACTATTCCCATCCTAGATGCTGTTTTGCATGTTCCTTTGTATGCAAAGTTCCTTAAGGAGCTGCTTACAAAGAAACGGAGTATAGACGAGCTTGATGTGATCACTCTTACTAAGGAGTGCAGTGCTATCATTCAAAACAAACTGCCTCCTAAGTTAGAAGATCCTGGGAGCTTCTGCATTCCATGTCACTTAGGCTCCAAGAACTTTCGTGCTCTTTGTGATTTAGGCTCAAGTGTCAATGTCCTCCCTCTCTCTGTGTGTGATGCACTCCCATTGGGGAATCTTCAGCCAACAACAATGACCTTGCAGTTGGCTGATCGCACTTATCGTCATCCAGCAGGAATCTTAACTGATGTACCTGTGGTAATCGGTACTCTTGCCTTTCCTGTTGATTTTATTGTCTTAGAGATAGAGGACCGAAGTGAGCCCATCATTCTTGGGAGACCTTTCCTAGCCACTGCAGGTGCTGTGATTGATGTAAAAGATGCTAAACTTACCCTTCAGTTTGGACAAGAGAAGTTGTCATTTGATATGAGGCATCCTACACATCTTCCTCACTGTCCAGATCAATGCTTCTCTCTTGATATGATTGACAAAAGTGTCACTGAGACATATGAAGTTGAGAATGCAGCATCAAGTGAGGATGAAAAGCTTACTATGCACAATGAGTGCACTGCTGCAGATTCTCGTCATGTGGCACTCATTGATGCTCCAGTAGAGCCTTCTCAAATCCCAGGCCTTAGGACGAACATAGCCCCAAAGGTAGAGCTAAAACCACTTCCAAAACACCTTAGATATGAGTTTCTTGGACCAGATCAGACCTTCCCTGTTATTGTTAGTGACCATTTGACCCCTTCAGAGGCTGAACAACTCCTTGTGATCCTTCGTAGATATCAAGCTGTCATCGGATATTCAATTGATGATATGAAGGGCATTGATCCAGCCACCTGTATGCACCGTATTCACCTTGAGGATGATGCTAAGCCCACTCGTGAGCACCAGCGTAGGCTTAATCCTCATTTGCAGGAGGCTATCAAGAAAGAAATCCTTAAGCTTCTTGGTGCTAACATCATCTACTCAATTTCAGATAGTCAGTGGGTCAGTCCCATTCATGTCGTGCCCAAGAAAGGGGGCATGACAGTGGTAGCCAATGAAAAAGGTGATTTGATTCCCACAAGGATTACCACGGGCTGGCGCATGTGTACTGATTATAGAAAACTCAACAAAGCCACTCACAAAGACCACTTCCCTCTGCCTTTCATTGACCAAATGCTTGAAAGACTTGCCCGCCATTCTTATTTCTGCTATCTTGATGGATATTCAGGTTTTCTGCAGATTCCTATTCACCCATCAGATCAGGATAAGACCACTTTTACTTGCCCCTATGGTACCTTTGCATACCGTAGGCTGCCATTTGGGCTTTGTAATGCCCCAGGGACCTTCCAGCGTTGCGTCATGTCCATTTTCACTGATCTTATTGAGAAAATCATGGAGGTTTTCATGGATGATTTCACTGTTTATGGACAGACATTTGAGAGCTGTTTGGCTAATCTTGAAACTGTCTTACAGCGCTGTCTTGAGTCCAACTTGATCCTCAATTGGGAGAAATGTCATTTTCTAGTAAGAGAGGGGATAGTCCTGGGTCACTTAGTATCTTCTAGAGGCATTGAGGTGGATAGAGCTAAAGTAGAGGTAATTGAGCGCCTGCCCCCTCCAGTTAATGTGAAGGGCATTCGCAGTTTTTTGGGGCATGCTGGTTTTTATCGCAGATTCATTAAGGACTTTTCTAAAATTGCTCGTCCTCTCACTCATCTTTTGGGCTACGATGTCTCTTTTGTTTTTGATGAGAATTGCATGGATGCATTTAACAAGCTCAAGGCTGCCCTCATTTCTGCACCCATTGTGCAATCTCCTGATTGGGATCTTCCTTTTGAGCTTATGTGTGATGCTAGTGATTCTGCTTTAGGGGCTGTTTTGGGGCAGCGGCATGATAAGGCTTTGCATGTCATTTACTATGCTAGCAGGACTTTAGATGACACCCAGATCAATTATACAACCACTGAAAAAGAACTGCTAGCTGTAGTATTTGCCTTTGACAAATTCAGATCTTACCTAGTTGGCTCAAAATGCATAGTGTACACAGATCATGCAGCCATTAGGTATCTTTTGAGTAAAAAGGATGCTAAACCTCGCCTCATTCGTTGGTTCTTTTACTGCAAGAGTTTGATGTGGAAATTAGGGATAAAAAGGGAAGTGAGAACTTGGTAGCTGACCATCTTTCTAGATTGCCCCATTCTGGTCCAGTCTCTACTCTTCCAATTGAAGATTCTCTTCCTGGAGATCAACTTTCAGAAGTTTCTCTTGTTCAATCTAAAACCCCTTGTATGCAGATATAGTGAACTACTTGGTATGCAACGCAGCCCCTTTTGGTCTCTCTTACCAGCAGCGTAGGAAGTTTACTCATGAGGCACGGAAATTCTTTTGGGATGACCCATATCTGTATAGACATTGTGCAGATGGGGTTATTCGACGTTGCCTTCCTCATGAGGAGGTTCAAAATGTTATTTTTCACTGTCATTCTGCCCCTTTTGGTGGTCATGCCGGAACTGCCAAGACCCAAGCAAAGGTTCTTCAAGCTGGATTTTATTGGCCTACCATGTTCAAGGATATTCATGCATACATTCAGTCTTGTGATCCCTGTCAGCGTGCAGGGAACATGTCAAGGCGACATGAGATGCCTCAACATGGTATTCTTGAGGTGGAAATCTTTGATGTATGGGGAATAGATTACATAGGTCCTTTACCCTCCTCTCAAGGGTATAAGCACATTCTGGTAGCAGTAGACTATGTGTCCAAATGGGTTGAGGCTTTACCCACTGTTCATGCTGATTCAAAATCAGTTTGTCGTTTGTTTAGACAGATTATCTTTCCTAGGTTTGGAATTCCCCGTGTTGTGATTAGTGATGGTGGGTCTCACTTCAATCACAGTCAATTTGAAGCCCTTCTAGCTAAGTATGGAGTCCATAATCATAGGGTTACCACTCCATATCATCCTCAAGCTAATGGGCAAGTCGAAGTTTCTAATAGGGAGATAAAGTAAATCTTGGAGAAAGTAGTGTCCAAATCCAGGACTGACTGGTCCCTTAAGCTTCCTGATGCATTGTGGGCTTATAGGACAGCATTCAAAACACCTATTGGCATGTCCCCCTTTAGGTTGGTTTATGGAAAAGCTTGTCATCTCCCTGTTGAGCTTGAGCATAGAGCACATTGGGCAATTAGAAAACTCAACATGGACATGGGTCTAGCTGGGAAACATAGGAAGTTGCAGCTGTGTGAACTTGATGAGTTGAGACTAGATGCTTATGAAAGCTCTAGGATTTATAAAGAGCGATCTAAAAAGATTCATGACCGTCACATCTTGAGGCGTGAATTTCACCCTGGAGAGCTTGTCTTAGTCTTTGACTCAAGGTTTCATTTGTTTCCTGGGAAGTTTAAGTCTAGATGGTTTGGGCCCTGTTTGATTAAGAAGGAGCTTAGTAGTGGAGCTTTTGAGGTTGAGAGTGATTCTGGGGGTATTTTTAAGGTTAATGGGCAAAGATTGAAACACTATTTTGTTGGGGATCCTTTTCCTGAACTTAGTGAGGAGGACAATGCTGGAGATCAAGAGAATCCTGATCCTGATCCTTTCCATCCTTTTGAGCCTACTTGATGATCATTTGGTGGTCAAGCTAAAGACCTAAAACAAGCGCTTCTCAGGAGGCAACCTGAGGATTTTACTGTTTTACTTCAGTTTTCCTCTTCTATTTTATCTTTTGTCGGTTATCCTTTCCTTCTCTTTATTTTTATTTCAGGTACATGTTGAACCACTATTCAAGCATGGCAGGAAAGTAAAGAGATGGTGTGATACTGTTTTCTCCATCTTTTGCACCCGGTGAGCTGTTTCCAACCACTAAGTCAAAATCCTTGAGTTAAAGTCTGATTTAAGCTTGGGGGGGCTTTGTATAAATGGAAGATTCTTTAGCATGTTTTTCTCACTCCTGTGGGCATTCAAGTTGATAATTGGTTAGTTGATGATTTATGGCCATTGTTAGACTACAGATGATCGCATGTGACTGTCCAAATCATTATTATGTGCTGTCATGCTTTGCTGATTTAAAATTTTGGCTGCGCAGAATTATGTTGTAATCGAAATAGTCACACTGACATCTATTTAACTCAGCAAATCGATATCAACTAGGTATGATTCTCCAGTTGGCCTCATCATACAAAATCTTGATTGGCTTATCCCTGTTGGCTTAGAAGTCTTGTGATCCTATAGTGTTTGTTCATTGCGAGTTACACATGTATTTCTGCCATCTGTTGATTGAATTGATTCTAGTCATCACCTCTTGAATGATCATATCCTAGAATTCATACTTGAGAATGCTACTTTATTTTAGATGTTGATACTTTGCTTGAGTGAAAAGTTTGTGAAAGGGGTAGTCCTATCTTGAGCCAATGACTTGATTGACTTATCTAAGTATACTTGCCTCAGAACATGTGATACTTAACATTAACAAAAATCGGTTAAAAGGTGCTTAATCAATATTTTTGTAGTACAATGTATATGCTGAATAAGTGACTATGTCACACAGGCTCTAAATAAGTGGTGCATTTTCCCACATAAAGTTTGAGTGTCTGAATAAGTGGCAGTATTGCCCAAAAATGAGAATAAGTGGCATGTATGCCCAGTGTGTGCTCAAAAACTATCAAAAATCAACAAAAACTAAGGCACCAAGGCTCAAGTGTGGACTTTTTCATAAATATCATGCAAGTATTAGTCTCTTCATCTCAAATAGTAAATGCCTTAGCATGAATCCTGGATACGCTTGTTCTTAAGGTTATACCTAGTTTCGGTACTTTTCTATTTTGGCTGTATTCATGTGAACACTTAGTGTGATTTGGCACTTAAGTGCAACTTGATTTGTTCAAAGACTATAATGATCCCTAATTTTCTTTGCTAAGATATCTGTTTTAATCCCGGACAGTTTCATTTTGAATATTAAGTGCAAAATGTCCAATTTCAGTTAAATGCTTAAATTCTTACAATTGGCAGTCCGAGTTCAATTTCATCATATTATTTGTTTGAGGACAATCAAATGTTTAAGTTTGGGGGTATGATGTGCATCGTTTTTGTAGTATATTTCCCTATAGTTATCCTGTTGTTAGTAGCTAAAATTGGTCATAATTTCGTTGACTATATGTACATTTGCTCTTCTTTTGTATCGTTTACAGCGTTTGGTAATCTTCCTGCAGATCGGCGCGAACTAGGCGCCAAATATACAGAAACACCAGAAATGAGAGGAGTTAGGGTTGCAAATTTACAAAACATGAAGGGGCAAAATGCAAAATGCTGGAGCAAACCCTAGCCGCCAGCGCAATCACAACCAGGAGGCCAGTCAACACACCAAAAAGGAGGAGCTCATCGCCTCTTGGGAAAATCGCCCCCGCACCCACTCATTCCCCACTCGCCTTCCTCGCCCACGCCCTCTCCCAGGGAGCCGCCTCCAGACCAAATCGCCCCTTCTCTCCCCCACTACCGTTGTCGGAGACTGGCCATAGCCGGCGACGAGATCCTCCTCCCCTGATGCTACACCTTCTGGCCAGCTAAAACCCCCCATCGCCCGCTGAATCTTGAGAAGTAAGAAGGAGAAGAAACCCCAGTCGCCGGATCTGCTTCCTCTACGGTGGCTGCGCACGGATCTGCTTCCTCTACATCTCCTCCGGCTCAGATCTGCTTCACCGTCTTATTGCGCAAGGACGGATCCCCTTCGGTCTCCAGTCGTCGAATCTGCTTCCCCTACGTTTGCTGCTGCCAAGTCTGCTTCTCACTGCCGGCTTCCACTACAGACCATCTTCAACAACTTGATCAGCTTTATTTCCTAGGTTTATTCAATTCCGATCTTTGATATTACTGCTGTGAATGCTTTCCTGAGATGCTTATATGTCAGATCTGTGATGTGCATGATATATTTTTGTAGATCTTGTCATTAAGTAATGCTTTCCATGTTCCGGTACTGTGAGATTTTTATGTGATCTTGATGTCTGGCTTAAATGCATGAATTACTTGATGGTCCAGAGGTTTCATAGAGGTTTTATACTTCGCTTGTAGGTTTCTTTCTTATTGTGATGTTGATATAATCTTTAGTATTAGAGTAGATCTTCCTGCTAGATTTAATTTTATGTATGCGCTCGATTCGCTTCTTTTGGTAAAAAGTAAAAAATATTTGGTTCAGGTCCTGCTATTTTCATGTCTTTCTTGGGTTAGGATACTTGATTACATACTGCAGTAGCGTAGCTTACATTTTGGTTGCTTGTCGTTAGTCTTTTTCTTGTGGTTGTTTGTCTTCTGCTTGCTATGGTGGGAGAGTTCTCCGCCTGTCAAGTCCCGGCGCCGGCCTTCTTCCCTGCCTCGCTCCCAAAACCTTCTTCTTACCTCGATCCTTCTTTTCCTCAAAAGCTCTTTCCTCCATTCTCTGTAGTATTTCTTCCTTATCCCCTCTCTCTCTTTACGTAGGGTGAGTTCTTCGCTTCCCATCTCTTACCCCTGCCTAGTTCTTCGCTTTCTATCTTCTTCATCCTTCTTTACTTCTTCTCTTTCTCTCTAATTCAGTCTCTTTTTCTTCTCGAGTTTTCTTATGTCGGTGCTATCTTCTTTGCTAGCCAGATCTTGTCCAGTCCTATCTCCTTACCTCAGCCTTCTTTCTTTTACCCTAGATCTCTCTCCTCTCGTTAGTCTCTCTTTTCTTTCTAGTAAACACCTCTTCTGTAATCTCTCCTTGTCTTCTCTTTCCAGGGTTAGTTTATGTAACATCCTGAAAAGTTAAATTTTGGATTATAAAATTTTCTTGCATTAATTGCTGTGATTTTGATTTGAAATTGATTTTCTTAGAACATTTCTTAATTAAAGAGCGGATGATTTCCAATGGGCAAAAGAAATGAAATAATAGAACATAAAATAATAAAATGAGAATCTGAAAAGATGATCCAGTGTCAAAAAGAAAGTAGTTGATCCTAAGTAATGGATTATATTTTTAGGGTTAAATCTTTGCAAAGGAAATGAGAGAGAAAAACAAATTTAAAAAAAAAGTATATATGAAAATACAAATATGTATATATGAAAGATGGAAATAATTAAAAAGGGGTTTTAAATGAATAAAAATGTGTAAATGAGCTCCCCTTAAAAATAGGGATTTAGATATATATATGTATATATTTTCATATTTGCAAATATGTGAAAGAAATAAGTGAAATTAAATAAAAATAGAAAAGAAAAATTAAAAAAGAAAATATTTTTTTGGGCATCACCGCCCCAGTGAACTGCCCACCACCTCCGCCGCCCTCTCTGTTCTTCTTCTCCCTGCGCCTCTCTCTCTCGCGCCCCACAGGCGCGCCTCGGCTTCGCTCGCCCGCTCATGCCCAGCTCGCCTCGGCGCCCACGTTCGGACAGCGGATCTCGCCTTCCGGACAATGGATCCCGCTCCGACCGAGGCCGCTGCCCCTCGCCTCCGACCGCGCTGTTTTTCCCGCGCTCTCCCCTCTGCTCGCGCCAAGAACTCGCCTCTCGTGGCAGCCATGCAGCCCGCCACCGCCCGGTTTCACCTGCCCGCCCACGGTGCGGCGCCCGCCCAGGACCTCTGCTCGGTCGCATCGCCGGTCACGTGGCGCGAAAGCGCCGCCAACCCGCGTCTTGCGGCGAAAGTCATGAGGCAGCACCGTGTGGTCACCCTCTCGCCAAGTTCCTGGGGCCTGCGCCGCTCCGTCGCTGACGCCCGCCTACTCCGACGTGATGGGTCGAGCCCTCCGTCGCCACCCTTTCCTCCGCTTATAAAAGCCGGGCGACCTCCCTAAGCTTCGCCACGCCCTCCCGTCCCTCTCCTCGAGCAATTGCCCCAAAATCCGTACATTGCCGCCGCTTCTTCTTCTCCCCAACTCCGTGACACCCTCCGCCGACCCGCCCACCCGAGCTCAATTCCCCGCTTACACCACCTCCAGCCTCACCACTCATTTCCGGCCTCCCGAGCTCCGGCCACCGCACGCCGCGCGGCCAGTGAGACCTCCCCGCACCGCCGCTATCGCCGCCGCCGACCCATCTCCCAGACCTCCCGACCCTCGCCATCCTTTGCTTGAGCTTCACCGCGATGCCAAGTTTATATTTCACGCGACGCCCACCCCTCTCCGGCCACCCCTCGCCGCCGGCGCCATCACCGACTCCAGCCTCGGCCGCTTTGCCCAGCCCCCTCGTGCCGCATACCTCAAAAGGTATTAGCGTGCATAAGGGGTAGGCAAAGCCTCCCGCCACTTGGTTACCGCAGCTGCTCTCTTTCCCCTCGGCTCCCGGCGTTCGAGCCTCCGGCTCCGCTGGTTGAGCCTTTTTTTATTTTCAGCTGACAAGTGGGCCCTTTGTCGGCCGGCGGGTCCGTGGGCTCGCTGACAGATGGGCCCCACCCGTCGGCCGAGTGCAAGTGCAACCCGAGCCGCCACACACGGGCCTCATGGTCACGACCGCCACCCGTCAGCGCGTGCGTGGGTGGCTCACTGTTAGTGGGCCCCACCTGTCAGAGTTTAATAATTTTAAGATTTTGTTTAAACTGAGAACTTTAAAATGATATAACTTCTTCATTTTAACTCCAAATCGAGTGAGACAAATTTCTAAATTCGTCTAAATTCAAGATCTGTCTAATAGAACTGAAATCATAAATTTTAGAGTTTATTTGAATTTCTGGTGTTATTTGGTTGATTTTGTTGCCTTTCTTTTTATGCAAATTTTCGCGCTCGGTTGAAATAGCGTACGAAGCACAAGAAGAGGAGGCAGAAGCAGCAGCAGACCCCAACTCCCAACCCACGGAACCACTTGACCAAGGCGAGTTATTACCTTGACCATTTTGATCCCAGTTTTCTTGCATGTAGTTTCGTTTAAATTATTAAAATGCATGCTAGTATTTTATGTGTAGATTAGGTTCAGTTTTCCGTAAAATATAGAGTACACCCGTTAATATGTTTGCTAGTATTACCGTTGAGACATGTTGATATATGTGAACCTTGTCGCCATAGTAAAACTAGTATAAAGTAGACTTTCCCCAAATAAAGTATAATGTAGCGAATTGCTTAGTCATGCTAGTTAAACGGGGACACTTAGTTGTCCTAAAGACTCTCTCTTGCTATATGAAAATTTATTTGGGCAGTCATGGTGGGAATGACTGATGAAAAGTTTGGAACTGTTATTTTATGTCCCAAAAATCTCCAAACTTGCTTAGTATCTGGGTGGATGATATGGGGGCTGGAATGTGGTGCGGTGGGAGCACAAAAATTATGGAATGTGGTAGAACCACCCAGATAACACTAAGGACTGAATCTTGTCATGTTAGCCCGTGTAAAACAAAGACAACCACATGTCTGTAAAATACAACGTGGCTAAGTAGCGGTATCGAAACTCCCCGACTCATCTCACTGGTAGTGGATAGACGTGGTTATGCAAGGGCAAGGAGGCCTAAAGGGACACCGAGTGGAGGGTGACGTTCACCAGTCGTACTAGCATTGAGGGGAGAGGAGCCCGAATAATGCTGGTAGCCGTGGTGAACATCCCGTGCAACGTATGGGACCCACCGCAAGTGGGCAGTTTCCCATAGGGTAAGATGACTAGTGGAACTAGATATTCTGAACAGTCATGTGATAATCTGTCTGACCACCTGACCAAGGAATCAGGTGGGGCAATGGGTGGATTATCGCTTGTGGTGAAAGTGTACACACTCTGCAGAGTCAAAACTATTCGAATAGCCGTGCCCGCGGTCATGGGCAGACATGGGGACTTAACTAGATATAGTTCTGTTTCAGAAATAATTTTGTGGGTAAATTGGAAAAACATAGGGCAGGAAGGGCCCTAGTTTGGATTTGTCCTAGGTGTCGTCCCAGTGGTAAGATAGGCAGCTATAATGCTAAAAGGTGTTGTAAAGTGCAGAGGCCATGTAATGGTGGATGGACTCTGTGCACTATTAATACAATTATTTCTAGTAAAATTTGTGTCCTTCATAAACTGCTAGGTCATAGGGATTTTTTTTAAGTACTGTGTTGAAACGGCAGTTTCTGGCAAAATAAAATAAACCTAGAGCCTTTCCTTGATCAGCCAACATTCTATTACTGCATTCTGTGTGATGATTCGCTGAGCACGGTGGTTAGTGTGCTCACACTCGCATTATCAAAACAGAGACAGGAACGCAGGATCATTATGCATATGAAGATGCCCCGATCTCAGGAGGAGAGAAGGACGATGGGAATTAGGTCGTCATGCGTATTTTTCTGAGCTTAGACAAGTTAGACCTAAGGCATTGTGTGCACGTATATTATCTATCCTAGGTAATATATACTGCACACATTACCCCCCAGTCGCTTGCCTGAGGTTATGGCCTTACTTTTGCTTTCTCTTCCGCTGTTCGCTTGTAATAATGACATTCGGCCTAAGGGCCCCTTTTGTAAACTATTGCCCGACGTGGCGTATTTCCAACTTGGATTGTAATAACTGACGTATGCGATGTATGTATGATTCAGCAATGAACTGTGTGCACTAACCATCGATCCGTGGATTAGTGCAATAATCACAGAGGATTTCGGATTGAAAAATCCGGTCCGACATAGCTTAGCGCCCTTTCTCTTTTCCTCTTCCTTTCTAGCTCTTTGCTTTCTTTCCTTCTATGTTATTCCTCTCTTCTTCTCTGATTTTGGATTCTAGAGCTCTCCTTTAGGTTCTCTGTTCTACTTCTCCTCTACTAGCTTTCTTCTCTTATCTGATTCTCTCGTTCCCTTAGATCACCATCTTTTATTTCTACTAGTTTTTCCTCTTTTCTTTCCCTTAGCAGTAGTAGTTTCTCTGATTTCTCTCCTCTTTCCTTCTCTCTAGTCCGGTTCTCTTCTTCACGCATCTTGGTTCTTCTTTCTCCTGCTTCCCTCTCGCAGATTTCTTCGCTTACTTTTAGGTTGTTTAGATTCTTTAGCTAGTCTTCAAATCCCAGTTGGAGCGATTTAGCTTTGGTCTAGTGTTTTGTCACCGGTACTCTAGTCCCTGCGGAGAACACGACATCTCGTTGCTATCTTAGCGACAACCCGTTCACTTGCGGGTGTGCAGTTTTGCGCGATCAACAACTGAATCCAAATAAAGGTAACTAACTCAGAAGATCCAAAATAAATCCGAATAATCTTTCTTTAGTTTTGTTATGAGTTAATGGTCGGTTCGGGTGATTTGAAACAAGGTTGGTAGTAGAATATAATGACATGATCTTTTTATTAATAATGTCTTTTATTATTCTTATATTTATTTAGGAAGTTCCATGAGTTAGATTAGACTTAGGATTTGGTGTACGAGGTTGGGGAGCGTTATTTCGTTGAGCGCTATATTCAGGACATATGTTACATTTGCGCAATGTGTACAACTTTTAGTTTACCGAATTAATATTTTAGCCTTTTGGATAGTTACTCAAACAATATTAATTAACCATACGTGATCCAATTGAAATCTAAATCTTGGATAACCCCATTTATATCTTAGTTAAATTTTATTAGTTTCTCTAAATTATTTTCTAAATTCAAATGAGCTTCAAAAATCATAAATATGGTTCCATTGGACAGATCTTGAATTTAAATGAATTTAGAAATTTGTTTCATTTAATTTGGAGTTAAAATAAATAAGTTATGCCCATTTTAAATCTTTCGGTTTGTTTAAATACAGAAAATATAAAAATCCTAGCAGGTGGGGCCCACTGGCAGTGACCCACTCACGCGGGCGCTAACAGGCGGGGCCCGATCGGCAGCGACTCTCCCTCTCTCCCTCTTCCGTCGCTGGCAAGCGGGACCCGGCCATCAGCGGGACATGTGTGCGGGCGGTCGCTGATAGGTGGGGCCCACTTGTCAGCCGGCAATTTAAAAGAAATGGGCTCAACCTCGGTGTTGCGTGAGCGGGGCTCGAACGCGCGCGACCGAGGGAGTCCGGGGGGGGAAAGAGATTAGCGGTGCTAGCCAAGGGAGACACGGGGTTTATCTTACCCATATAGGGTAATATACCCTCTTAAGCCATGGATGCCGCCCCCTTGAAGCAGAGCAGCTCGGGGCTGGGTTTGGGCGGCGGTGCCGGCGGCGAGGAGCGGCCGGGGGAGGCTGAGGCAAATGGCAAAATGGGTTGCTCAGAGGATGGGGAACCTAAGGGTGGCGGCGCTTTGGCCGGAGCGACGGCGAGGAGGGCGGGCGACGGCGCGAGGCGGCCGGCGGTGGGGTGGAAACGGCGCAGCGGTGCCGGAGAGGGAGAAGGGGAAAATTGGCAAGCGCATGAGCATGAGGGAGACCAGTGGAGCTTACGGTTGGCGTGGTCAGAGGAAGGCCGAGGTGAGCCGACGGCGTGAGCTGCTGGCGCGGACATGCGCACCAAGACCCATGAGTTGGGGTGGGGGAGGGGCTCGGCCGAAGGTGGTGGTGGCTTTGTGACACCCCGAGGGTGCTCCAATTCAGCGGAATTGCCCTGGCTTGGCTCCAATCATCGGCGGGCTGGATGGCCGGAGTTGGGGAAGATGAGGGGCGCCGGCGAGCTACGGCGACGGGAGGGCAATTGGGCTCTGTGAGAGGATGTTGAGAGTATGTCGATGCGAACGGAGGGATGAACGGGTTTTATAGGCGACAGGGTGCGGCTGGCCACGACGAGGGCGTGGGCGTACGTCGGGCTGCAAGGCAGCGATGTCAGGCGGTGGCGCCCGGCCGGCAATGGCGGCGGAGGAGGCGGCAATGGATTCGAGGGCAGCCACGGCTTAGCTTGTCTCGCGCGGCCGTGTCGCGCGGGCTCGGTTGGCACAGAGCGGAGGAGGAGGGGAGGGGGGACCGGGCGCGTGCGTGTGGGGAAGAAAGAAGAAGGAGGCAGGCGCGCTGGGTGCTGGGCCTAGCGGCCAGAGGGAGAAAAAGGGAGGAGAGAAAAAGAAGAAAAAGAAAAGGGGGAAAGAGAGAGAAAAGGTGGGGTCCACATATAAGTGAGAAGAAATATAGAAATGGTGGAGTGGGAAAGAGAAGAAAATGTTTGGGCTTGGTTTTGAAATTTTAAATTTCTAATTTTTGTTTCATATTTATGATCACCTATCTTTGCATGACATTTAGAACTTAAGCTTTAAATTTTCAAGTTTTAAATGGTTTCTATTATTATTATTATTCAGGTTATATGTGTATATATATAATTTCACATACTGTTATGTTTGTATTTTTGTCCTTCACTTTTATTGCTATTTATGTCATTATTCCCAGAATGAGATTTTATATTTTAAATCAAGTTCCTTTTTCCTTATACTGGATCATCTTTTCAGATTCGTATTTAAAATTTTAGTTTTCTATTATTTGCATTTGGGATTACTCTTTGATTATGAATTTGCATGCCACAAATCTCAAAAAGATTTCAATTAAATATTCAAAAGAAATTCAAATGCCAACAAAATGCAAGAAATGATTTTAAATTTCCATATTTTTGAAATAACCAAATTTCGGGATGTTACAAATCTACCCCCCTTAAATGAATCTCGACCCCAAGATTCCGGTAGAATAGAGAGAAAGAAGGTGAGGTTATATTGGCTAGCAATGGTTTTCTGGATGTTACTCGACGTATAGTTCTTTTAGCTTCACGGAGAGGTGAATATCTGCACAATAAGGGTTAGCACTTAGAGAAGTCAAAAGGGAGGAGAGAAACCTTGTTCTCCTGGATAGGTCGTAAACTTCCAGATGCCTATTTGTTGACTTTGTCGTCTCTTTGTCTTCGTAGAGTGAAGTGGTCGCATCGTACATTGGACATATGATTCTTCCTCTCGCACCGCCACCGCTGATTCTTTCTCTAAGTCTTTCGCTTCCTAAATTTCTCCCCAGATGTGCAACGGGATAAGCTTCACTCACTGGTGAATTGAGGGAATCTCACAACAGAAGCCCTTGGTAAGCCTTACCCCCACCTAACTCCTCGCCCGACATCTCCACCGCCATTAGGCCGATGAGCAATTGCCGTGCCGGTAGCGATTCCCCGAGGCTATAAATAGCCTCCTCGGCCTCCCCATCACTCCACGCCTCAAACCCCTAACTATCCTTCCCCTCCCAAGCTCCTGAGTGCTCTAGCGTCGTGCGCCTCTACCTCCTCACATTGGAGTGACTCCGGCAAGCCATTGCCATCACTCCAGCCACTTTCAAGCCTCGGCAACACCTCCATCAGCTTCCTCGCATTGATGTCGACCTCGCCCATGCCTCTTGAGCCCTGAAGCATCATCGGAGTGCCGTCCCGCCGGAGGACCGAGCCGCGCTGCTACCCCTTCTTGTTGTTGGCCGTCCTCGGTCATCCCTTTGCCCCGCGCAAGGTATAACCTGGTTCCCCTTGCTTCCCTCTCCATTTTGTGCCACTCACCGCCCCCCGCTGTGGACCACATCACTAGCACCCTTGGTTCTCATGCGTCGCTCGCCACCGGTGATGCCACGTCGACACTTGAGCCCATGCGATATCTAGTTGGAGTCACATGGCGCCACACCTTAGCGTCCGTTGGCCACGCAGGTGCCACACCGTGCTCCACCCGCCACACCAGCACACGCACCCACATGGCCGCCAACTGGCATGCGACCTAGTAGCACAGGTCCATGCGGACACCACGTCCACACCAAGCCATCCCTAGGCCACATCAATGCCACGTGTCAGCCATGTCAACAAAAAGTGTCATGTCGATACCCACATGTAGGGTTGACATAAGTATGATGTCATAAATTATATTTTCCTTACAAATTTAATTTGATCGAAAAATGAATCCAATGCTGACGTCATAATTCCTAATTTTCTTTAGAAAAATAATTCCCCAAAAATCAGAAATTCCTTGGTGATGTCATAAATGTCTTTTTTGAAAACTAATTCCAGAAATTCCTTTTATTCAATTTCTTTAAAATTAAAACTTCTAGGAGTCCATTCTTTTTCATCCTAACTCCGATTGAACTCATTCAAAATTTTAATTTCATCTAAAATCATGAACTATCTAAATTTGCAATTCAAATTTTGGAGTTCATTTGAATTATTTGAATTTGGTGGGTTATTTTCATGTGTAGACTATGATGATTCGGAAGAATTCTATTTTGACGATTCGCACCAATCTGTGGAGCAAGGCAAGTTACACACCTTGACCATGTTTATTCCAGTTTGCAAATAAAATTATGTCATTTTAAATTATATTGCACTACTTAATTTTTATTCATAATATTTCAATTCCTGTTTTACTTTAGTTAACACCCATTTGTTATAACACCTTTGGCTTTGCGAATTCCTGTACATTGTCACCCTAGATTAAAACTCTAGTTAGTACACTAGTATAGCTATAGAATGTTGGAGCAAATGTTTAGACTTGCATAGATTTAACTTTAGGCTAGGCACAACTTTTTCACATAAAATGATGAGCTTTTAAAAAGTATTCTTGACTTCGGTGATTTAAGAGAGTTTCACAATACAATGCATATGAATGCATATGATCCACTGCACCCTTACCCAACAAGGTAAGAGTGTGCATTGTACTACGACAATGTACAATGCTGATCATGCTATGCTCCACTGCACCATTTTCCAATAGGATAAGAGTGTACATCGTACTACGGCAATGTACGATGTTGTACCGGTACGGTCGCGGCTAAATGCGGTAACATCCACAATGCAAATGTCATGACATGTTATGAATGATATGATAATCATAAACCACAAGAATTTAACCACAAAGGTCAACAACCTAATCATCGTGATTACTTCCTCATAACCAACCTGTGTCTCATTAAGCATAATACCAATGTTTCATAAGATCATTACCACATAACCCACATTCGGTTCAGCAAAATCGTAATCCATTGATCTATAGAGAATTCTACCACATAGACCACAACATAATCATCAAGAGTGCTACCACAACAACCACAAATATTCACTAAGAATACTACCACCTAGACCACAATATGCTCGAAAAGAGAAGCATCAAAATAAGGAAGCATGTAACAATGCTACCACCACCCCACAACTATATTGGTTCATCAAGAACAATTCCGCATATCCACAATTAAACCATCAAAATCATAAATAATTGAATTCTTAAAATACTACCACATGGACCACACTAAGGAAGCATGTAACAATGACATAGCACCTCAAATTAAGAGAATTAATTAATATGAATGTATAATAATTAACGAGTTAAACAGTAGCACAACTGCTACGTTTACTTGCCTCTACCGTTGAAGCGAAGCAATCACGTGTGTTCAGGAGCAAAATCACCTATCCAAAAGTACCTCTCAGCACAATACAACAGCAATGAAAACGCGTCTTAAGAAGTAAAGGTGTCGCTGAAACCCCGAACCCACACATAATCCTCTCCGCTTAACGATTCTTCCATCTACCTACTGCAGTAGTGCTGCTTAATTTTTTTGTATCTTTAACAATATTAAGCCATTTACAATAAATTATATATTTCTGGATTCCTCACTTAAATACCTTCTTCTTCCTCCTTCCTTTCTTCTCCTTCCCTCCCTTTTTCTTCCTTCCTTCTCGTTTTCTCCTAGCACCAAGGGACAGCAATGGGGAGAGGTGGAGGCACAGGGAAGAGATGGGGATGGCGGCCAGGTGGGGAAGAAAGGAGAGAGGGGCAGAGGGAGGGGGTTTATAAAGGGGTGCTAGGGTTTGGAAGGGGGTACGGCCCCCTTTGGGCTGGCTGGCCAAAGCGGCTAGCCCACCCCTCTGGACAACCAAAAATATCCAAATTAATTGTTTTAATTTATTTTTTTAATTTTGAATAATTCTGTAATTTAATTTTCACCTCCCACGATTTACCGAAAAATCAGGAAACTCCGCGATTATTTTAGAAACCTACACCGAATCGACGATCATGATATTACACTGCTTCAACTATGGTGAGGACCAGGACGAGTAGACCGCGCCTTACTTTGTCTGTCTATGGGCAGGCTCTGGGCTTCGCTGTTTATTTATTTGTTTCCACTGTTCTTTTACTTATTATTGTTGGCAATGAGCATTGATTTAATCTGTGGCCATAAGGTCATACTCTTTTATTTAATAAAGTTTGTCATTGTACTTGATATATATATCCTTGTTACCATTGTGTACACTAGCTGATCCTGGACTAGTGTGATTTACAGAGAGGATCCGGAGTCATCGCTCTAGGGTGCGACAGAGATGGTGTCAGAGCTGCGATGACTCTAGGACGTGACTATAGATATAATAGAACTAGTCTCACTAAAGGACTTATTTCATAAAATATAATTTCAAAAGTTGTCGTATGACTTATCTAATCCTTTATCTTACTTTTTCCAGTCATTTTCTGACTTTCTCTCCATTCCAAAATTTTAGATGGACGAGACCCTTACCCAAGTTACCCATGACATCCAAGCTGGTCATTTAGCCTCATGTCTTTGGAGTCTCCTACAAAAGATAGGCCTCATGACATGTCCCGTTTACCAGGGTGCCTGCAGACTATTGGAGAGCAAGAATATTAGAGAGTGGAGGTGGTATTCTATGCAAATGTAAGAGATGAAGCTGCTTTTCACGTAATCGACGGTCCACAGAGGCAAGACACCTTCTTCACCGGTATCTAGGATGCCGCCCGAGAAGCCATCCGCCAGTTGAGGGTGATTTATGCAGTGGAACTCAGAGGCATTGCATTCCAGTATTTTCCCAGCAAATACTCTATGAGTTCCAGCAACATCTTTGCATCCACAGAGACAGAAGATGACCCTCGGCTTGAGCAGTAGGTGGAACTCACCCAAGCCTTGGACAATGTGTACCATGCAATTCTGGATGAGCTGAGCTTCACCGCTTACAAGCTCGAAGGGTAGAAGAAGAACTGACTATGTTATGAGGCCTGGATGATTGCTCCTCAGTCACCGGAGATAACTCGAGTCTCCACTGAAGAGGCGTCGCACTGGTGATAAGAAGTACTTAGCTCAATTCAAACCAGCCTAGTAGGATATTTTTTCAGATTTAGGCCTCAGGCTAAATTAGAGTGTACTTGTGAGCTGTCTTTCCCTTGTCAATAACACAAGATTATCATAATAAAATAAGTAATAAAGTTGCTTTGCTTGTTAAAACTTGCTTTTATTTGGTTATTTTCTTGTTTTTGTGTGTGGGATGGATCAAAAACCGCCTAGCTCTTCTGTTTCCTCTAACCTTGGAAGCGCCAAAAAGATGGTCAACACAAGAAACAATGGCAACAGTTATGGTAACGACAATATCAACCACACTTGAGGCCAGAATGCTCCCATTCCTCCACCACCACCTGCCAACGGACTTGATTGGGACCAGATGATGGCCAATCAGAATCATCAAATCCAGCTACTAGTCCAGATAATCAACAATCCCGCTCCGCCTGTTCATCATCCACCACCAGCTCAGGCTCCTCAGTCGCGGCTATCGAAATTCAGGAGAATGCGACCATCGACCTCTGCGAGCAGCTCCGAGCCCATGGATGGTGACGACTGGCTTTGCGGCATCGGCAAGAAACTGGATATTTTATAGTGCAGCAACTAGGAGCGAGTTGATGCGGATACACGTATGTCTTGCACTTTTTAGTTAAATATATTATTTAACTGGAAATAATTATTGAGTCGCATGAAATATTATCAGCTGAACTCGTTCTTAACTATGCTTAATGTTGTTATTCATAAGATTGGATAAAATATGGAGGATTTGGAACCAAGAAGGGGGAGTGGGAAGTTGGAACCAAGACATGGGAGAAGCACCAAGAAGATCAAGCTCCTTTGCCCAGCAAGGAGAGAGCACAATCGACAAGTATAGAGAAGAAGGCTTAAGCATCAAGGAAGAAGGGTGTGCAGTTTGGGCAAGAAAAAAAGAAATGCATGCATACAAGCTTCATATACATGAAAAGAAACCCCATGCATGGGAACTACATGCACGTGTGTAGGGGTGGAAAACGGTAACAAATAATTTGTTTTATCCGATATTCATATCGGAGAAAACGCGAATATGGTAAGCAAAATCCGTATTCAAAAATATTTGTATTCATATTCGAGAATATCCGTATCCATATTTGAGAATATTCGTATTTGTATTCGTATTCGAGAATATTCGTATATGTATTCGTATTCGAGCTATTCGATTCGTATTCGATCCGTTTCTAGAACCCATGAAAAATCCGTACAAATTTTGTGATTCAAAATTTAAATTTAGGTGGTTTAAAACCGATAACCGGTCAAAAAACCGATGAAAAATCGGCAAAGCCGCTAGGATTCCGTTTTATCCGATATTCATATCCGAGAAAATCCGTATTCGAAAATATCCGTATTCGTATTCGAGAATATTCGTATCCATATTCGAGAATATTCGAATTCATATGTATTCGTTTTAAAAATATGGATTCATATTCGTATTTGAGACTATTTGATCGTATCCGTTCCGTTTCTACCCCTATACGTGTGCATGTATGTGAGCTATGCATGCGCAAGGAAGATAGAAAGCAAAAGCAAGGTTGCATGGCTGTTGTTAAAGTTGATCCGAATTGGTATCGTGTCCATATAGGACATTTCGTCGCCTTATGCTAGACGTGGCATGAATGGTGTCTAGGCCATACATAGGTTGTATTAGACGTGGTGTCAATCTGTATCAACCGACTCTGATTTGGTTTCCTCTCTGTGTGAGACTTTTTTCCCTCACCCAATATATATATACCTCAGTAGTTCATAGGAAGAGATGTTCTCAAGAGCAAGCGCTCCATTGTAATACTTTTCATTATAGTGATTTGCCTTTGAGCGTCTGTGGTTTTTTTCCGCAAGAGTTTTTCACGTAAAAATTTGTGTCTATCGTCTCTATTTTCTGTCCATTATTTGCAACAAGTGGTATCAAAGCTCTAGGTTAAAGATTCAAACCGCTGCCTTAGGAGGAGTAATCTCTAGGTTAAAGATTCAAACCGCTGTCTTAGGAGGAGCAATCTCAATTCCCGAGACGGCCATCCCAGCATGGCACGCACGGTGGCCATAGCAGCATCACGCGAGAACAGGAGATTCGAAAAAAAAATTGCGGCATGCTTCTTCTTCAATCCAAAGCGAACAACTCAACGTCAATTTTGAGCAGCAGTGCCCACGCGGAGACAGTGCACATCAATCACAAGTTGCACACATGTCGCCTCGATTGAAGGCGACGCCTCAACTCTTTGTCTGGTCGATCAAAGCGCGTGAGACACACGTGTCGTCCCAAGGCCTCCGGCCTAGCGCACGACACAGAAAACAGCAGCAGCTGTCACATCCATTATCATCGAGTGCTCGGTGTCTCGATGCGTCTCGTCAAAACCGAAGGTGTTTGTGCATAGAAGCCATCCCAGAATCGTATCGGCTCCAAGCCCCGAAACACATCCTTATTTAATTCAGTGTCGTCTCGGTATCGCTCGTCACTCGGCATCCGAAGCGAGGCCATCTCTGAGTCAGAAACAAACTGCACACGAGATGCATCGAGGAGCATGTTGACAAGGACCAGAGAAGTTCAAAGCCCACATACATTAAAACCCAAGGAGAGCAGTCCTCCGCACGTCCAGAGACAAGGCAATTTATTTGTGTCCCATAATCAAGCAGGTTTTTGCTACGTGCACCCAATCAACGTACTAGAGTTTTTTTAAGAGCGTTGTCACATGCACATGAAAAAGTATACTAAGATATTTTAGTATCTTCAACTCAGCGATTCTGACTTGTCTCAAGTCTATTCAACTACTCGACTCCATACCGAGCGTCAATTTGTGCTCTACCACGACGACTACTCCATTGGTAAGTCTTTCAATGAGCATTATTTGCTGAGTTTTGTGTTCTAGCATATCAGATTTCATGATATGAGTTTTTCGCTATCTATCCAGTGCCGTATGTGATGTTTTTGGCTTATACCATTTGATGATTAAGTATTTGTTTCAGGAGGTCAGTTGCACAGACTCATACTTTGCTGGGGTTATGAATTTTTGATGACCCATATTTGTTTGTCTGCTTTATTGATAGCTGTGTGTTCAGACCTGCTGGTGGTTTGCTCAAGACTGTTCTAGTCTTTCTACTTGAAGATTAGTTTGATGGACTTTCAGCGCATAAGGTGTTCATGCTAATTTTAATTGAAGGAGTTTATCACATCCTTCGACTACTGAAGGGAATTCAGCTCAAGGTGGAGATTGTTAAAGTTGATCCGAATTCGTATCGTGTCCATATATGATACTTCATCGCCTCATGCTAGATGTGACATGAAAGGTGTCTAGGCCATGCACAAATTGTATCAGACATGGTGTCAATCTGTAGCAACCGACTCTGATTCAGTTTTCTCTCCGTTTAGGACTCTTTTCCCTCACCTTATATATACACACACACACGCGCGCGCGCTGAAATGGGGCACCATTGTATCTGGACATCAAGTCTTCCTACCTTTGGATTGCTTTTAGATGCGTGCAAGTGTAATGATATATAATATATTAGGTAAACCCGTTAATATTCATTAATTAAAAAGACATCAATTTGGAAAGGAAGTTATTGATTTAGCATGCTGAATCAATAATAGATAGAAAGTCTTAACCATGGAGCCTGGCACCTAGTGCCCTTATTATTTATACTATATATATATATCCTCATTATAGTGATTTACCTTCGAGCGCCTGTGACTTTTTCCTGCAAGGGTTTTTCACGTAAAAATTCATGTATCTTGTCTTTATTTTCACGTAAAAATTCGCGTATAAGTGCTTCTACTACACTTAAGTGTGGGAATTCCGGTCCCAGGACTTCGTCCCCATCTTCCCTTGGTCGGTATGTGTAGGACCGAAATGGCAACAGAGGGGGTGAATGATGCCTTCAAAACCGCCCCTAAGTATTCAACCTATTTTTCTTCTCCAATAGCTATAGAAGCTATGAAGACAGAAGGTAAAAGCTCACTAGAAACTATAGAGAAGTTCAGCAAACAAAGCCAGAGAGAAACGGTCCAGAAAACCAATTCAGGGCCGGTGTGACCGCAAGCGGTAGTACCACCATGAGGAGCGATAGTACTGCTGAGCGGTAGTACTGCTGAGCGGTAGTACTGTCGAACCGAGCGGTAGTACCGCCTATGAACTCAGTCACTGAATGGTAGTACCGTCGAGCCGAGTGGTAGTACCGCCTATGGGGTGCGGGAAATGAGAGAGCAACCACGCCTTTATAGGCATGGAGGCCAAGGAGACGGGGGTGGGCATGACACAGACTCCAAGTCCGGTATGGTCACGACGGCGGCGACGTGTTTGGCTCAGGCACGTGAGGAAGCAGGAGACTCCGGGTAGGAGAGAATGAACAGTGCACACATGCCTGGATGCATGACATGTGGCGCATGACAAGATCTAGTGGCTAATGCGAAGCATGGGCCGAATGGTCAGCACGTGGAAGATGAGAGATCGGATGGCTGAGGCGAAGCGGGCTAGAGGGTTTAATTGGTTTCGGCCCAAATGCCTTTCTAGGTTTTTTCATAAATTCAAATAAATTTATTTGAGCTCTAGAAAATGGCAAATAAATCCGAAAAATCATAGAAAATTTCTTCAAGCACAAGAAACCCAAATAAAATAGTTCTAGCAAATATTGAAGTTCAATTTAGTGATATTAAATCCTTTTGATTAATAAAACTCAATTTAAACTTTAATTAATTTCAGAAAAATCCAAATGGTGAATTTCCTTTTTGAAGCTTCAAATAAACACTGAAAATGAGGATGTTACAGTGGCCTAGCTGTATCTTTCATCCGCGCTCCTTTCTCCAATACAATGATATATAGTTCACTAAATCATCTGAGTTAAATAAGCCGGCGCATCTTAGCGAAGGGAACACAGATAATCAAGAACGTGGAAAGGAAGCGTTTAATATTAGGATGCTCGTGTATTGCTATGAATAAAAAAGTATATTATCCTAGTACGTCAAAGTTGATAGTGTTCGGATGGGCTGTCTGGCTCATTCCTTGGCTCCGTCTTCATGTTCGGTTGTATCGTGTCTCCGTGCCCTTATTACACCGTATATTGTTACATTGCTTTTTTGTATTTTTGTTAAAGATTTTTTAGATGCAAGTAGAAGTTAAGAGGAGGAGATAAACCTGTTAGATTTGGCCCATATTTATGGTCCATTTCCTTAATTTCAAAGCATGCATGGTTTAGTACCATATTGCTAAGGAAAGGTGGGAAGAACAATTTATAAGGTGAAATCCTCACCACTCCTTGAATATGGATAGAGATGGTATGTGGAGGGTTCTGTGCAATGCCAGGAAATTAGGATAAACCTAGCCTCAAATCTTCCTACCATAAGACGACATTCCAATCCAGTTGCCGTAAGCAACGCCATCCTCTTTGAACCACCCTGCTAAACTATACCCATAGCACTCCAACAGAACGGTTAAAGGAAGAGGGGCTAGTTGACTAAAGATTTCAAGACGCGCAGTGAAATGTGCTCCAACCACAGAGGACGAGGACTCATGCGCATAATGGCACAAAGATCAAGACGTGAGGAACCGATGGAAGAACAGGCCCGATGGAATCAAGAAGTAACTAAAGGATTAAGGAGGGAAGGGGCAGCACCCTAAATTAAATTAAACGATTTTCTCTACCACAATACGAGTTATAATCTCGATCCTAATGCTCCCAACCCCTAGGGATGATAATCGACAACCTTAAGCTTAATATTAAATTGCAACGTTAATGTGTGAGTAGTCGGCGAGCGATACCCGTATAGGCGGTGTATCTACCAAAGGGGCGAAATAAATAGGAATATTTGAAAATATGTTTCGTAAGAGATCAATAAGAGACCTACCGCAACCCTACTGTTAGTTCCGATTTCGAGGACGAAATCATTTTTAAGGAGGGAAGGATGAAACAACCCACGTCATTAATTAACCCTAACCGGTGAGTTACGACGCTAAGCAGGATTAATTAGGCAGCTAATGATCTAAAATACGAGGGAATTTAAACTTTTCTTTGCCATCGTATAAATTGAGTTCTACGAGCAATAAATAATTGTATTGCATTTAGTACTTTATCGGCGAGGACGCAAATAATTTGTAACTCAACTAAAATTTATGTATAACAGTCCGTAGTACAACAATAATTAATTACAATCCGTATATGATAAAATCAATTGCATCCTTTGAGCGACAATTAGAATTGGTAGCAAACCAAATAAAAATATTACAATTTGCATTACATAATAGCGATTACAAATTACAACAAATATACAAACTCATGTTTCAACCAAATAACCATCCCAAAAACTAAGCAATTGCAATATAATTGTATTTAACCAAGAATTGCATAATCTAATTTACACGAAGTCCATTCCATACATATTCAATTACATCCGAATTAACAAAGAACAGAAATTACATTTTGATAACATGCAGTATCATCTAGACATCAATATTAAGAGAAAGTCCCAATTACATTCAGGCCATTTCATACATTAGAATCCGTCGTCAAATTGCCACCACACCGCTATTTTATTTGGGAGCAAACCATTAATTTAATACCGAAAAAGACCGAACAAAAGAACAAATAAAAATAAGCGAAGGAAAGAAAATAGAAATTGCCGTCAGAGCCCGAGAGGTTAAGTTCGGGCGAGGTAATCCGTTCACGGAGATACCTGACCGTCCGGGGGCCAGTCGGCACCTCTAACAACCTTAGGTTCATCATTCGGCATAAACAAACCTGGTATT
Source organism: Bonia amplexicaulis (assembly GCA_036346245.1). Classification (NCBI taxonomy): domain Eukaryota; kingdom Viridiplantae; phylum Streptophyta; class Magnoliopsida; order Poales; family Poaceae; genus Bonia; species Bonia amplexicaulis. The sequence goes on along the minus strand of CM070749.1, from coordinate 1,951,100 downwards.
GAGCTCAATCATCATAGCAACCGGCCAAATGCCCAAGACCCCAAAAATATCAACCGGCTGCTACAGTAGTCACAAGTAAGGGACAGCACCCAGCCGCAAGCCACAGGAGGCCTGACCAGCCCGCAAGGCAAGGGGAGAAGCCAAATCACAATTGGCCACCAGCACAACACAACAACCAGACAGCACCGCCACCAGATATTCCACACAACCAACCGAAGGACCAGCATCACCACAACCACAGGGACTGCACCCCACATTCTAGAGAGCCATCGCACACAGCCGAGCAGGGCAAGCCCAACACAGCACTCCCGAGCAAGCCCATAGCACAGCCACAAGCCAAACCTCACACACAGCCACCAGAGAAGAGAGCAGAAATATCACAGCAAAGCAAACCATCACTGTCTCTCGTTCTCATCCTCAAACCATTCCCAGCCACCCAGAAACCGTAGCCACCGAGGTAAAGCCAGACACAAGACGAAGGCCGGGCGGACGACCAGGAGCACGGGGGCAGCGACGGCCGGAGGCGGACCACCACGCCGAGACCGCCAACCCTAGGAAGGAGGCAGCACCAGGCGACGACCACCTCCACCAAGAGGGCGACGGCCACAAGCCAGAGGGCAGCCACTCCAAGCCACCCTTGACCCCTTCCCGAAGCCAAACCCCGTCAATCACTCAGGTGACCCCAAATAGTTCACACAATAGCATTTATTTCTCAATAGCAAACATAGAGACAGTAAGCAACCAGGCAGTGTAGTATACCAACTAGAGGTAGTAGACGAAGAGGGAAGGAGTAAGGGCTCACCGATGAGGGAGGCGGCGGCGTACTACCACCGTCGCCACACCTCTAGTCGCCACAAGACTCCCCCAGACGGGCGGCGCTATCTGGTGTGACCATGAGGGCAACTCACCTCCAAAACCTAGCCAACCGTGAGCAAAAACCCATTAGAGCCAAGGGCAAAATAGCAACCGAAATAATCACCAAAACCGGCCGGATCCGAGGAAGAGGCACTAGATCCGGGCCGTAGGACACGGATCTAGCGGCAACGCCGTGCGAATGGCCCAGGGCGGCGTGGCTTGGTATCGAGGGGGGCCGGCGGCGCAAGGAGGAGAGGGGCCGGCGGAGTAGAGCGACGGGGGTGGAGGCGCAGAGAGAGAGAGAGAGGGGAGGAGTACGAGGCGCTGGATCGGGGAGGAGAGGGGACCCAAGGCGGCGCGGTGGGGCGCCGATAGGGTCGGCGACGCGAGGGGAAGGCGCGGCGGCGGGGTGGCGCGAAGGGAGGAATAGCCGAGAGAGAGAGCCGGCCGTGGGGGCTTGAGACCCAGGGGGAGGAGCCGAGGCGGCGAGGCTCAGGAGTACCAGAGGCGCGCGACGTCGGCCCGATCTGGACCGAGAAGGGGAGAAGGCAGAGGGAGGAATCGAGGAGGCGAGGAGGCGTCGGTGGCATAAAAGAACAGGGAGCAGGCGGAGGGAAAAAGAAAGAGAAGGAAAAGAGAAGAGGAAAATAAATTAGAATAGGAAAAGAATAAAGATGTGCATGTAGATTGCTAAGTTTAGGAATACTCATAAGCATGCATTGTAACAACCTTGCTATAACAATTTTGTCAAAGTTAAATAAATTAACTGCAAGTACTTAGGAACCCTGTAAATGAATATTAATCACAATGTAATAGACGTCCATTAAAAACTAACTGAGAATTAATATAACCTTTGGGTAGTGTAATACCTTAGATCATTATGCACATAAGTAACATGGAATTGATTATCAGCAGAAGGAAATATTAGAAACCCAGGATATTTTCTACGTTCTTGTAATAAATATAATCCTGTCAATGGATTAAAACTGGTACACTGATATATGAAAACTTGTGTATCATCGTTTAGGCAACTCCATGGCATATTTAATTACCCAAATAATTTGGTTAGTAGCATTTAAAGTATAGAAATCCATCCGGATTACTCAGGGTCATTAGAACAAATTAATGGGGTCCGATAAATTAAAATATGCATCTCGATTAAACTTGTACGCATATGAATTAAATTAAGGAACTGTAATCTTGGACCATTCTGTTGCGGATTTAAAGACCCGGATAATGTAGCTAAGTCCATCTAAACAGTAGAAAACCATTAATCCATATTTGCAATGATTAGAATAAAGTAAGTGCCCTCAGTAGGTTAAAACATAGCTGTACCGATTCAATTAAGATATTGCTGATTAAATTATTCGAGATTGTGACTAAATACCCAATTAACCTGAATAGTGTTAAATCATAGAACTTTTCTAGTAAATGTTCTTAGATATTAAAAGTAAATCAAATGATGCCCTTAGTCTAGAATTTGTATGCGTGCGAAGTATATTAGTATAATATCATCTAGATCCCTTTATTGCGTATTTAAATGCTCAGTAATGGTTATTAGTCAATTAGGAACTATAGAAATCCACTAATAAGTATTCTGAATTATTAGAATAACTTCATAGCCATTAGAAGATGCAAAATTGTTTACGACAACTAGAATAGCACGCTCCAATTTAAGATGGTATGTGAGGATATAAAATCATGCGCGCCGAATAACTTGGACCTAATAATTTAAATAGTATAGAGTTGTAACAATCCGCAGCTAGTTAAAATAAAACTTGGAGGTCATACGGAGATGCTTTAGTATAATTTAACTAATTAATTACTTAGGAATAATTTCATGGTGTTGGTAATTTAAATAGTCACACGCATACTAATTGCGAGAAAATATGTTTTGAGTGACCTTAAATACTTAAAATGAATTAGGGAGGTAAAATAAATACATATGCTCATATAAGAAATTAAATAGACATATTTGCATACGCGAGATCGACTAGGATTAATGTTCGCCGTTATAATTATACAAATATTTAATTAATTTTGTGTAATCAAAGCATTGCTAGGAACCAACAAAACACCGGGCATACCTGCTAAATCAGTCGTATCTCATGACGTTAGTGCGATGATGTCGAACGACTAGTAGTATACCGAAATTAACCTCAATTACCGCGATTAGGTTAATTTGAGCAAAGTCTTACATTAGGAGCACAAGCACATCGACACCTCATATTTTATTATGTTCTTGTAAATTAAGTCGTAGTCGACATATTTAATTGCAGGCGACAATCCAAGCTACGGGAACGACTTCACCTGATCCTACTTGAATCCGAGTATATGGTTAAAGTTCAGGCAAGCATTCCTTTGAACATATCTCCAGAGTATGTTTTGTAAAATAAGTATTTTTGTATTAATCTAGTATCACCTTGCATGAAAGAAATAAAGAATATTTAAATCGAGCAATGGCTATAAGAAAAGAGAAAAGAGATAGATGGCAACTGATGGAGCAGTTGGCCACTTAAGTTAATTAAGAAGGTGGGCAGAGGTTGCCAGAGCAGGTGACAAATGGGCAGGTTTGGGACCTCTGCATAAGAATAGAATATAAGGGATTACAAACTTCTTCCGTGTGAACAGACCGTACCAAACAGTATCAACCATCATTCCGTTTTTCACGGGCAGACTAGTACTCTATTGAGGTATTATATTCTCCACATGGGTAAGTATTATTTAGGGGAGGAACCCACAAGAGCCGGACCGGTGCCGAGTGGGGATCCACACCCTTGAGAACCCGAACTGGTAAGTAGGCCGGCGGTGGGAGGCGGATCGCAAGAACCCAAGACTGATCTGATATTCAGCGACGGGGTACGCGAAGGCGATATATTACGCAGTTGGGTGTTGGGCGAGGGTCAGAAACCACCGCAGCCAACAGTTAATGTCGCTTTCGGTGGGTCTGCGTGAGGGTGTTACCGCTCCAGGCTGTCGTTTGTGAGTAACTGGGTGGAGATATAATACTGAGGTAGATGTTATTAGCTCTGTACCCTGGTCTGGGCGCCGCATCAAAGGAAATGCGGAAATCCGGTGGCCAACACGAGCAGAGTGATGATGGGTAAAGTGATGCAAGCTTGCGCAATGCTTACCAAATCATGAATTCATGCCTGTCTCCGGGAAAGGAGAATTACGGAAACTTATGGGGGTTTTTGCTGTTTATGCGTATGCTCAGTAGTTTTCTGATATAATAAATTGAAGTTCTTTCAAAACCAACAAACCTATTTTCTATATGTCATGAGAAAGAAATTGAGGAAAGAAAATGAGAAAGAAATGATAAGAAAGGAGCAAAAGATTGAGGTAGGAATTGATATTCCTAAAGGTGTAGAGATTGAGCATTCGGTGCATTTTTGTTAATAACGCTTGCTGAGTACTTCTGTACTCACCCTTGCTATTATCTCACTTTGCTTAGGAATATGTCACCACCGATGAAATACCGTGGACTCGAATTACAATGGGTACAAGGCGGACATCCCGTGTGAAGATTGAGTGAAGAGCAGGATATTCCAGCCCTTGAGGCTTGGTAAGAAATTTTAGCCCTGCGTGGTGATATTTTTGCAATATCGTGTTGTCTCTAATTATTGTTCTGCTGTAACACTCTGATTGGATTATTATTCGTTAGAGCGATGTTTTATCGGCTAAAACGAGTAATAATCCGTTGACCGGCGTTATTACCCCATGGTAATGATGCGGGTCGTCACAGGTGGTATCAGAGCAATGGTTCGAGGGCCACGCAGATAATTAGAGATGGGTCTTGACGTAAGGGTGTTGTTCTTGCTATATGGCAATACATATTTTTTTTTATACTTCTCATCCTTACATCATTTTTATTTGGTTAACCATATAGTTCGGCATCCCTACTTTCATGCCACCACATATATTTAGAACCAGAAGGGGTAGCGAGGATGGGAATAACGACAATAATAGTTATGGCGATCTAAATTCTAGTACTAGTTATTTTTAGTGGTAACAGTATTAGTCTACACTAAATCTTAGTGGTAGTAGTTGGTAAATAATGCAATTTTAATTATGAATTTAACATTTAAATTTTGCCGCAATGATGTATTCTGCATTTAAATTATTGCATTTCAATCAATGTATGAGTGTTCTATTGTTTCAACCGTAGCGACATAGGGCACTTAAGGAAATATGAGCAGTTATAATGCTTTAGAAGTATGCCAAACTTTGAGACCTCTTATCTTTTTCACTCTCGCAATTAAAACGATTCATCCGCCATCACCAAAAATCAGGGTAAAAAAATATAGAAAGACAATAAATATAATTGATAATGATGGCAGATGAACCAAAATAAAAATTGACTTCTCTCACTTCTGCATATGAGATTTCCCGGACGAGTGGTCCGTGGCGCTTCCGAACGCGTAAGTTTCGGACGTACCCAGGAACGAAGTCCTGGGCGTACTCAGGAATGAGCCCTGAGCGTGGTTCCAAACGCGAAAGTTTTGGGCGATCCTGAGAGCGAGTTCTCAGGCGTGCCTGGGCGCGGAGATCCAGGGTAGTGTAGGTTGCACTTGGAGGCGAGCTCCGAGCATGGTTCCAAACGCGAAAGATTTGGGCGATCTCGAGAGCGAGTTCTCGAGCGTAGCTGGGCACGTAGTCCCAGAGTAGTGTAGAAATTTGGTTCTTTTTGGCCTTTATGTTTCTTGGGTTTTATTTACCTACTGTGTATGCTGTATGTGAATGTCAACATCCAGGAGGAAGTAACGCTGCTCTCTACTACTTGAACTTAAATAATTTCTCATCTACTCGCATGCTAAACAGTAATAAAAAAACCTGTCTACAAGATGAATAAAATTGTATTCACACCTCTTGTAACCACTTTGCTGCAATAGAATTAATAACATCATGATAAGCAATTATGTTCAAAAATATAGTTTGCTAAATTTAATCATAACTCAAAGTAATATGACTAAGTGTAGGGGAAACGCTCAACTCCTATTTCTAAAAACCGGTCATATGGAATTATTAGGACTACTAGATTTAGACGAGTAGTTACGAGAGCGACTATAGATAATTTACCCACAACTGTCTATTTTTACAGAATACGTAACCTAGAATGAGACGGCCCTAGAGCGTAGTCAGATTAACGTAGGTTAACTAATTTTAATCTCTTAGATAATAGAGAATCCAATTTTAAAGCCATTAGTAAATCAACAAATCCTTTCCGTAGTAGTCTATCCTTAAAAGTCCCCGAGAAACTTTTCCTTGCCTAAGCCTAACTCTTTTCGAGTGTATGGATAGACCTCATAACCCAACTCTGGTAGCAGACCAAAGGATGAGTCCGTATTTACCTTGCCTTTCCGTTTTGATTTAGACCTGAACCATCAATCTCTAGGCTTTTAAGCCAAAGACCGTCAAGGTACTAATCACCTTGGCATCGATGACTTATCTTAAAGAATCCATTGAAATATTAATATCTGTGTCTGGTGCATTTCCCCAAATTCATAAATATATGATTTCAGGAACGTTGGCATAATTCCCGGGACATAACTTTGACCATGGAAAAAAAACGAGAAACTTTCACAAACAAAGACGGTTTTGACATGACATTAGGAAATAATTATTTTCACAAAACCCGTTGCATCATTCTATATAAATATTTCTTGCACATTAGTGTTTAAAATTTTTGAAAATTTTAATTCATGCATTCCATGATGACATATATTGTGAATAGGGGGAAATGTCCACTTTTTCAATATCAGTGACCTAACAACTATTGAACATAGAACCCTGTGGTGATACCATACCCCTAAGGGTAACCAATAAATCTCCAAGCCGACCTATTAATTTAGAGAGATTTGTTCAATCCCGAAGAGCTAAACCATATCTAAATGGCTAATATCTCAGACGTAGAACTTAAATTCAAAGTTTTAGACACCATAATGCCATCTTCTAAATACCTACCCACTAGACCGACACCAAATCCATTCTAACATCCCATAAGTATTAATACAAATCAATAGAGCCACTTTGAACCATCACAAATTGGAGTCACAACAACCAAAACGAGCTCGATCATACCCTCCAATAGAAGGTAACAATAATAACCAAACAGGAAATACCTAACCCTTAAATTAGCCCAAGTGCAATGCCAGGAAATTAGGATAAACCTAGCCTCAAATCTTCCTACCATAAGACGACATTCCAATCCAGTTGCCGTAAGCAACGCCATCCTCTTTGAACCACCCTGCTAAACTATACCCATAGCACTCCAACAGAACGGTTAAAGGAAGAGGGGCTAGTTGACTAAAGATTTCAAGACACGCAGTGAAATGTGCTCCAACCACAGAGGACGAGGACTCATGCGCATAATGGCACAAAGATCAAGACGTGAGGAACCGATGGAAGAACAGTTCCGATGGAATCAAGAAGTAACTAAAGGATTAAGGAGGGAAGGGGCAGCACCCTAAATTAAATTAAACGATTTTCTCTACCACAATACGAGTTATAATCTCGATCCTAATGCTCCCAACCCCTAGGGATGATAATCGACAACCTTAAGCTTAATATTAAATTGCAACGTTAATGTGTGAGTAGTCGGCGAGCGATACCCGTATAGGCGGTGTATCTACCAAAGGGGCGAAATAAATAGGAATATTTGAAAATATGTTTCGTAAGAGATCAATAAGAGACCTACCGCAACCCTACCAAGTTAGTTCCGATTTCGAGGACGAAATCATTTTTAAGGAGGGAAGGATGAAACAACCCACGTCATTAATTAACCCTAACCGGTGAGTTACGACGCTAAGCAGGATTAATTAGGCAGCTAATGATCTAAAATACGAGGGAATTTAAACTTTTCTTTGCCATCGTATAAATTGAGTTCAACGAGCAATAAATAATTGTATTGCATTTAGTACTTTATCGGCGAGGACGCAAATAATTTGTAACTCAACTAAAATTTATGTATAACAGTCCGTAGTACAACAATAATTAATTACAATCCGTATATGATAAAATCAATTGCATCCTTTGAGCGACAATTAGAATTGGTAGCAAACCAAATAAAAATATTACAAATTGCATTACATAATAGCGATTACAAATTACAACAAATATACAAACTCATGTTTCAACCAAATAACCATCCCAAAAACTAAGCAATTGCAATATAATTGTATTTAACCAAGAATTGCATAATCTAATTTACACGAAGTCCATTCCATACATATTCAATTACATCCGAATTAACAAAGAACAAAATTACATTTTGATAACATGCGATCATCTAGACATCAATATTAAGAGAAAGTCCCAATTACATTCGTGCCATTTCATACATTAGAATCCGTCAAATTGCCACCACACCGCTATTTTATTTGGGAGCAAACCATTAATTTAATACCGAAAAAGACCGAACAAAAGAACAAATAAAAATAAGCGAAGGAAAGAAAATAGAAATTGCCGTCAGAGCCCGAGAGGTTAAGTTCGGGCGGGGTAATCCGTTCACGGAGATACCTGACCGTCCGGGGGCCAGTCGGCACCTCTCACAACCTTAGGTTCATCATTCGGCATAAACAAACCTGGTATTGAGCTCAATCATCATAGCAACCGGCCAAATGCCCAAGACCCCAAAAATATCAACCGGCTGCTACAGTAGTCACAAGTAAGGGACAGCACCCAGCCGCAAGCCACAGGAGGCCTGACCAGCCCGCAAGGCAAGGGGAGAAGCCAAATCACAATTGGCCACCAGCACAACACAACAGCCAGACAGCACCGCCACCAGATATTCCACACAACCAACCGAAGGACCAGCATCACCACAACCACAGGGACTGCACCCCACATTCCAGAGCCATCGCACACAATGAAAGCGTGGCAAGCCCAACACAGCACTCCCGAGCAAGCCCATGGCACAGCCACAAGCCAAACCTCACACACAGCCACCAGAGAAGAGAGCAGAAATATCACAGCAAAGCAAACCATCACTGTCTCTCGTTCTCATCCTCAAACCATTCCCAGCCACCCAGAAACCGTAGCCACCGAGGTGAAGCCAGACACAAGACGAAGGCCGGGCGGACGACCAGGAGCACGGGGGCAGCGACGGCCGGAGGCGGACCACCACGCCGAGACCGCCAACCCTAGGAAGGAGGCAGCACCAGGCGACGGCCACCTCCACCAAGAGGGCGACGGCCACAAGCCAGAGGGCAGCCACTCCAAGCCACCCTTGACCCCTTCCCGAAGCCAAACCCCGTCAATCACTCAGGTGACCCCCCATAGTTCACACAATAGCATTTATTTCTCAATAGCAAACATAGAGACAGCAAGCAACCAGGCAGTGTAGTATACCAACTAGAGGTAGTAGATGAACAGGGAAGGAGTAAGGGCTCACCGATGAGGGAGGCGGCGGCGTGCTACCACCGGCGTCGCCACACCTCTAGTCGCCGCCGCGCACTCCCCCGGCGTACGGGCGGCGCTATCTAGTGTGACCTGCGAGGGCAACTCACCTCCAAAACCTAGCCAACCGTGAGCAAAAACCCATTAGAGCCAAGGGCAAAATAGCAACCGAAATAATCACCAAAACAGGCCGGATCCGAGGAAGAGGCACCAGATCCGGGCCGTAGGCCACGGATCTGGCGGCAACGCCGTGCGAATGGCCCAGGGCGGCGCGGCTTGGTGCCGAGGGGGGGTCGGCGGCGCAAGGAGGAGAGGGGCCGGCGCAGTAGAGCGACGGGGGTGGAGGCGCAGCCGAGAGACGGTGGCATAAAAGAACAGGGAGCAGGCGGAGGGAAAAAGAAAGAGAAGGAAAAGAGAAGAGGAAAATAAATTAGAATAGGAAAAGAATAAAGATGTGCATGTAGATTGCTAAGTTTAGGAATACTCATAAGCATGCATTGTAACAACCTTGCTATAACAATTTTGTCAAAGTTAAATAAATTAACGCAAGTACTTAGGAACCACAGAAATGAATATTAATCACAATGTAATAGACGTCCATTAAAAACTAATCGAGAATTAATATAACCTTTGGGTAGTGTAATACCTTAGATCGTTATGCACATAAGTAACATGGAATTGATTATCAGCAGAAGGAAATATTAGAAACCCAGGATATTTTCTACGTTCTTGTAATAAATATAATCCTATCAATGGATTAAAACTGGTACACTGATATATGAAAACTTGTGTATCATCGTTTAGGCAACTCCATGGCATATTTAATTACCCAAATAATTTGGTTAGTAGCATTTAAAGTATAGAAATCCATCCGGATTACTCAGGGTCATTAGAACAAATTAATGGGGTCCGATAAATTAAAATATGCATCTCGATTAAACTTGTACGCATATGAATTAAATTAAGGAACTGTAATCTTGGACCATTCATTATGGATTTAAAGACCCGGATAATGTAGCTAAGTCCATCTAAACAGTAGAAAACCATTAATCCATATTTGCAATGATTAGAATAAAGTAAGTGCCCTCAGTAGGTTAAAACATAGCTGTACCGATTCAATTAAGATATTGCTGATTAAATTATTCGAGATTGTGACTAAATACCCAATTAACCTAAATAGTGTTAAATCATAGAACTTTTCTAGTAAATGTTCTTAGATATTAAAAGTAAATCAAATGATGCACTTAGTCTAGAATTTGTATGCGTGCGAAGTATATTAGTATAATATCATCTAGATCCCTTTATTGCGTATTTAAATGCTCAGTAATGGTTATTAGTCAATTAGGAACTATAGAAATCCACTAATAAGTATTCTGAATTATTAGAATAACTTCATAGCCATTAGAAGATGCAAAATTGTTTACGACAACTAGAATAGCACGCTCCAATTTAAGATGGTATGTGAGGATATAAAATCATGCGCGCCGAATAACTTGGACCTAATAATTTATAGTATAGAGTTGTAACAATCCGCAGCTAGTTAAAATAAAACTTGGAGGTCATACGGAGATGCTTTAGTATAATTTAACTAATTAATTACTTAGGAATAATTTCATGGTGTTGGTAATTGAAATAGTCACGCGCATACTAATTGCGAGAAAATATGTTTTGAGTGACCTTAAAAACTTAAAATGAATTAAGGAGGTGAATAAATACATATGCTCATATAAGAAATTAAATAGACATATTTGCATACGTGAGATCGACTAGGATTAATGTTCGCCGTTATAATTATACAAATATTTAATTAATTTTGTGTAATCAAAGCATTGCTAGGAACCAACAAAACACCGGGCATACCTGCTAAATCAGTCGTATCTCATGACGTTAGTGCGATGATGTCGAACGACTAGTAGTATACCGAAATTAACGTCAATTACCGCGATTAGGTTAATTTGAGCAAAGTCTTACATTAGGAGCACAAGCACATCGACACCTCATATTTTATTACGTTCTCGTAAATTAAGTCGTAGTCGACATATTTAATTGCAGGCGACAATCCAAGCTACGGGAACGACTTCACCTGATCCTACTTGAATCCGAGTATATGGTTAAAGTTCAGGCAAGCATTCCTTTGAACATATCTCCAGAGTATGTTTTGTAAAATAAGTATTTTTGTATTAATCTAGTATCACCTTGCATGAAAGAAATAAAGAATATTTAAATCGAGCAATAGCTATAAGAAAAGAGAAAAGAGATAGATGGCAACTGATGGAGCAGTTGGCCACTTAAGTTAATTAAGAAGGTGGGCAGAGGTTGCCAGGGCAGGTGACAAATGGGCAGGTTTGGGACCTCTGCATAAGAATAGAATATAATAGATTACAAACTTCTTCCGTGTGAACAGACCGTACCAAACAGTATCAACCATCATTCCGTTTTTCACGGGCAGACTAGTACTCTATTGAGGTATTATATTCTCCACATGGGTAAGTATTATTTAGGGGAGGAACCCACAAGAGCCGGACCGCACGGAGTGGGGATCCACACCGCAGAACCCAGAACTGGTAAGTAGGCCAGAAGTGGGGGAGGCGGATCGCAAGAACCCAAGACTGATCTGATATTCAGCGACGGGGTACGCGAAGGCGATATATTACGCAGTTGGGTGTTGGGCGAGGGTCAGAAACCACCCTAGCCAACAGTTAATGTCGCTTTCGGTGGGTCTGTGTGAGGGTGTTACCGCTCCAGGCTGCCGTTTGTGAGTAACTGGGTGGAGATATAATACTGAGGTAGATGTTATTAGCTCTGTACTCTGGTCTGGGCGTCGCATCAAAGGAACTACGGAAATCCGGAGGCCAACACGAGCAGAGTGATGATGGGTAAAGTGATAGAAGCTTGCGCAATGCTTACCAAATCATGAATTCATGCCTGCTCCGGAAAGGAGAATTACGGAAACTTATGGGGTTTTTTGTTCATGTGTATGCTCGAGGTTTTCGATATAATAAATTGAAGTTCTTTCAAAACCAACAAACCTATTTTCTATATGTCATGAGAAAGAAATTGAGGAAAGAAAATGAGAAAGAAATGATAAGAAAGGAGCAAAAGATTGAGGTAGGAATTGATATTCCTAAAGGTGTAGAGAATGAGTATTCGGTGCATTTTTGTTAATAACGCTTCTTGAGTATACATACTCACCCTTGCTATTATCTCCCTTTGCTTAGGAATATGTCAGTCAGCCTGGATGAAATACCGTGGACTCGGATTACAATGGGTACAAGGCGGACATCCGTGTGAAGATTGAGTGAAGAGCGGGATATTCCACCCTTGAGGCTTGGTAAGAAATTTTAGCCACTGTGGTGATATTTTTGCAATATCGTGTTGTCTCTAATTATTGTTCTGCTGTAACACTCTGATTGGATTATTATTCGTTAGAGCGATGTTTTATCGGCTAAAACGAGTAATAATCCGTTGACCGGCGTTATTACCCCATGGTAATGATGCGAGTTGTCACAATAATAACCATGGCTACTGCACTCGTACTGTGAAGTAATTCCTCAATGATGAAATAGAATAATAAGTAGAATTTGTTGCATAATCTAGCTCGGTTTTAGTTTCTATCTCTTTCTTGTTTTAGCTAAATTAGGAGAATCTGTTTCCTTTCTGGTTCAGCTCTCTCTTTGAAGAGTCTAGTCCGTTTCTGTTTTCAGTTTTTGAATAGTATAGAACGCAAGCAGAGTCTAGAACGTGTTATACGGACACCGTTTCCTAATCAGTTTTGTACTCATATTTGATCCTATTTAAGAGCAATAGATTAATGAGAAAAGCCGTGATTCAGGCAGCACCAAAATCTCTCTGAAGTCCATTGAGTTTTCTGGCGTGCGTGCGCTTGTTTTCATCCTTGCCGGCAAGGCAAGTTGGAGACGAAGACGTCAATTGGTATCAGAGCCCGATCGGCCCCGGGAGCAAGAACAAGCGATTGTGTTCTCCGTCATGCCGCGCCATCGATCGGCTTCACCGCCAAGGCAGTCTTGGGAGGAGACGACGCCACCATCGGGGAGCGGTGGCGGTAGCGGCAGAACGGAGCGCGGTCTGGTGATCCATCGAGTCACCAAGGAGGTCAGCAGCAGCGGGGCGTTCCCAACGCTCACGAAGACCAACTACTTCGACTGGGCGGCGCACATGCGCGTGATGCTGCAGGCGCACGGCTTGTGGAACGCGGTAAGCAACGGCACCGTCGACTACGTCGAAGATCGTATGGCGCTGGAGGTCATCACCAAGGCGGTCCCGGCAGAGATGATGGGAACCATTTCCAGCAAGGCGATCGCCAAGATCGCGTGGGACGCCATCAGCACCATGAATATCGGCGTGGAGCGCGTGCGCAAGGCGAAAGCAAACTCGCTCCGGCGCGAATTCTATGGGCTCAAGTTCCGCGACGGTGAGACGGTGGATGAGTTCGGCATCTGAATCAACAAGATCGCGCATCAGCTCGTGGTCCTCAATGATGACTGCACGGTGAAAGAGATCGTCCGTAAATTCCTCCAGGCACTACCACCGAGGTACGCACAGATTGCCATGGCGATCGAGACCCTTCTCGACCTGAGCGAAATCTCCGTCGAGGAGCTCATCGACCGGCTAAAATCTACGGAGGAGCGGCACGATCTCGGTGGTGGCTCCATCGCTAAGTTGAACCTCACCGAGGACGAGCTGATCGCGCGCGTGGCGGCGAAAATGCAGCTCTCTGGTGAGGGGTCTTCAAGACAGCCCAAGGAGTCATCGTCGAACTATCGAAGAGGACATGGCCCAGGGCGTGGCAAGGAAGGTGGCTCGCGCGTAGGTTTTAGGCCACCCAAAGCTCCAGGCAACGGCGGCAATGGCGCTAATACGATCGGAAGAGATCAGTGCAGGTATTGTGGTAAAACCGGGCACTAAGCCCGTGAGTGTCGAAAGAAGAAACGGGACGAGGCGGCCCACGCGGTCCAAGCAGAGGAGAAGACAGAGCCCACGTTATTGCTAGCATCGGCGACAGTCAATGCAACTGTTTCCAGTCCACCTCCTCCACTTGCTCAAGCTCCGCCTTTCCCCAAACCTCACTCTCCACTTGCGACAGCACCGCCAATGCAATCCTCCTTGATCCACTTTGTGGAAGAAGAGCTATTCGTCTAGCTCGGCGGGGAGGGCGTCGATGACTGCACCCGGTGGATTCTCGACACCGATTCGCCACTTGCGTCTACACCGCCGGCTGACTCTCCTTTGATCCACCTCGAGGAAGAGAAGCTGTTTGTCCAGCTCGGTGGGAAAGGTGACGGCGACTGCACCCGATGGATCCTCGACATAGGCGTGACGAATCACATGACGAGGGTGAGATCTGCTTTCGCCGAGCTTGACACGGGGATCCGTGGCAATGTCCGGTTCGGGGACGGCTCCATCGTCGGCATTGTGGGGCGAGGTACGGTGCTTTTAAACTGTAAGAGCGGGGAGCACCAAGAGCTCGGCGGCGTCTACCACATCCCCAAGTTGACGGCGAACATAGTCAGCTATAACATCCCAAAAATTCGCTTTCTTTAATAATTTAATTTTAAATTAATTATTTTAAAGCATTTGGTTTTTATCTGGATTTTTTTGTGCTTTTCTAGATTTTAAAAAAAATCAATTTCAATGTTAAAAAGTATTTTTTATAAAATTAAAATACCAAATTGAAGTTGGAAATATTTTACCTAAGTCTAAAATAGCTTCAGGAATGTTCTATGAATTTTCGGAAATTTTTAGACTTTATTTCCTATTTTCTAAGTATTGTTAAAACCTTCCTAACGTTCCTGAAAATCTAAATCAAATTTAATCCTCAACCTCTCTCCTCAGGCTGACAAGTGTCAAGGCCTGGTTTAGTCTGTCCTGCCTGTTTTAATCTCATCCCTCCCTCTTCACTTACCCGTTCGCCTCTTAGCCGACGGCTTGGATTTAATCCTCCACCATCCGAACTAATCTCGTGCATCCATTTTCACCTAACCCCCTTCGCTCTCCATCCGACGGTCCCGATTTCCTCCTTGCGCCGCATCGCTCATCCGACCATCCGCTCTTTCCTCTCTCTCTCTTCACTCTCGCTGATAATCCCAGTCCCACCTGTTAGAGTAATAAATCATTTTTCTTTACAAAAATAATTCGGTCAGAAAATCAAAATCCTTCATGACGTCATAAATTCTTTTTCCACAGAAAAATAATTCCTTTCAAAATTATTTCCCTTGGTGATGTCATAATCTGATTTTTTAGTTCAAAAATAATTCCAGAAATCTGATTTATTCTTTTTCTCTCAATTCAAACTTCTGAGAGCCCGTTCTCTTTCATTTTTAACTCCGATTCAACCCATTCAAATTTCTAAATCCAGCTAAACTTCTAATCTATCCATTTCTATCCTCTTTTCAAATTATGGAGTTGTTTGAATTTATTTGGATTAAATAAAAGCTTAGAAAGTAAAAATATTTTAAATTGTTAAAATAAACTTCAATTAAATCCAAAATTATTTTATTTAATATCTTCATTTTCGAAGGATTTTTGTGTAATTTTCTTGAATTTTTTAAAATTATTTTATTTTTTAAAAAAATATTATTATTTTATTCGCATTTTCTCTCTCCTCTCTCTCTTCGTCTTCTTCCAACCGAACCGTTCCCGAGCGTTTCCCAAAGCCGAACACCACACGCGATGGCCATTCCTTTTAAAGCTTTGACTCCTCATTAATTTCTTAACGGTTTTTCGCAAAATCAAGTTGCATTCACTTCCTCTCTTCAAGACTCCTCCATTCCCAGCCGTTTCCCCACTTATTCATGTTCATTTACATGAAAATGAAACCGTTGCTCTAAATTACACCGTCATTTGATCTCCCTCTCCGGTGCACCTCCGTGCCTATAAAAGGGAGCACCAGGTGCCCCTTCTCATCCTCATCCATCCCTGAAAATTTCAGGTCCTCTCTTCCTTTCTTCTCTCCGCAATCGCCATTTGCGACGCCTACAGTGGAGTTCCACCACTTTTGACAACACCACTAGCTTTGCCTTCACGCGTTCTACGCGGTGCTTCCCTCACCTTTGCCGGAGCATCGCCGGACCACCGTGGCCAAACTGCGTCGTCACTTCTCTCCTCGCTGCGAGCCGACCGTGCGTGTTCCATCAAATCCGAGGTGAGCATTGTGTTCCCGACGTTCTCCTCTTCGTTTCGCCACAAACCTCACCCGCTAACTCCTCTTCGTTTGTCCAGAATACCGATGTCAACCTGTCGGACGCCGAATGTCTCCTCCGTCGTGTTTCGTCACCATCCGATGTTCTTTGGCCGAGCCACTGGTACTGTTGAGTTCTCCTCGACGCGTTCTACGCCATGCTTCTAACGCCATCACTCGAAGACTCCCCGAGCCTCGTCGACCTTGTCGAGCCAGATGTTGAAACTGTGCCTTCGCACGTACACCATTTTTTCGGTAAGCGCTTCGATTTTTGTTCACGTCATATCATGTCCTAGTCTCCAAGAAATTTATCTACCATTTTTATTTAATTTTTCATTGAGCCAATTGTCAGAAATTGACCTTTCCGCGAAAATGGCCGTTTTTTACTCCCGATGTCGATTCGTCGTCTCTGTTGAGTTTTAGCCTGTGCCGTAATTTTTCTTAGACTCGCCTCACTGCGTTCTACACCGTGCTCTCTTCCTTTTCCCCGAAAAGCCTCCACAAATTTTTGCCTCTGACACCTTGCCATGGTCGCCAATGGCATCTCGTGTCCCCATCCATCCGGTGGTGTTTCCCCAATCCGTTAGCGTCATATCGTGCCAAACCATACCAGGTAGCTACCTTCCAAGTGATTTTAGATTCGCTTCACCGAACATCAAGATATCAAGTTTTTCCTTTTTCTATACCGTCGTCACTGCCTTTTCCCTCACCGCCAGTGATTGCCGCCATTCCTCGACGCCGTACCTACGTCACCACATTCACCTCGTCGGTGAGGTTTCATTTTGACCGTTCTCCACCACATCGCAACCAACCGACACCGTACTGCTCAAAAAGTAATTCTCGGATTTTGTTATCATTTCATGTGATATCTAAAACCTTCTGATATTCATTCTCCCTCATTCGAACTCTGAATCTGTTGATTCTTTCTCCTAAATTCATCTAAAACCTTAACCTTTCTTCAAGTATATATTTTGTATTTTTGTGATTTTATTTGTATTTATTTATTCTTTTCTATTTGTCGTTTCGCGCGTAGAATCCGATGTTGTCGAAGAATTCTCAGATCCGCTGCAAGAAGGCCCAAACAACGTGCAAGAAGGCAAGTCTGCTTTGAATATTTTGTACCTATGTTTGTGAAATATTTTTGATTATTTTAAATTTATTTGCATTGTTATTTACATAGAACCCTAGTTTCTGTCGTAGCGTATTAGTTAATCCAATCTTTGTTATATCCTCGATTGAAGTTGAATGCCATGTACCTTTGTAACCTTAGGATTTCCTTTGTCTCAATAATGAGATTATTATAAATCTTTGATAAATGTTAGAACGGTAGTAAAATGCTTAGTCATGCTATATAACTTTGGTAACTTTGGAATGGGAAATTATGTTTTATTAAACTAGTCTTTGTATTCGAAAATTAGTGGTGATTGGTGTTGCCACTTTTCTGTTAAAACTAAACAGAATGTGAAAATGGTTTTAGACCGGGGCGGATGGTTGGATCGGATTGGTGCGGTTAGCACGAGTCTTGTAAAGTGTATGTTCCGCCCTAGTCAATTAAGGACCGACGCTTATGTTTATCCAGACTTAGCACTACCGTACAACCACAAGTCTATATGGGTACGAAGGCTTCCCGGAGTACTAGGTTGCGCTTTCCCAGTCAATTTCCTGTGGCGTATTGATGGGTCTCCGCTGGATTTATCTTTTGCTTCCGCTGTGTTTTGTGTGTGTGTGAGGTCTTGAAACCTCATTTGTAATAAAGAGGCATTTTGGTCTGTACTCTCTATTATTGTGATAAAGCGTTGTTGGTTATGTAATCATCACTGTTTGACTGTGTGCACTAGCTTTGATTGTGACTAGTGATGTAATACACAGAGGGTCCGGATTCGGGAATCCAGGGTCCCAACATCAGCCTCGACCAACTGGATGAGGACGGCTTCAAGATCCTGATCGAGGACGCGATTCTAAGGATTTGGGACCAACGGCGGCAACTGATGGCAAAGGTGCAGCGCTCGCCAAACCAGCTCTACGTCCTCGACCTCGACATCGGCAAGCCGGTGTGCCTCGCCGCACGGAGCAGCGAAGCAGCCTGGCAATGGCATGCCAGGTACGGCTACCTCGGCTTTCAGGGGCTCAAGCAGCTCGCGCAGAGGGAGCTGGAGCGCGGACTCCCGCAGATCGACCACGTCAACCAGGTCTACGAGAGCTGTCTCGCCGACAAGCAAAGGAGGCACTCGTTCCCGGCGGCGAGCGTGTACCGAGCCAAGAACCTTCTGGAGTTGGTCCACGCTGATCTGTGCGGGCCCATCACCCCGAAGATGTCCGGCGGCGAACAGCTCTTCCTTCTCGTCGTCGACGATAAAAGTAGGTTCATGTGGATCGTGCTACTAGAGTCGAAGCATGAGGCTGCGGCAGCGATAATCCGCTTTCAAGCTCGAGCGGAGGCAGAAGCAGGAAAGAAGATGGGCACGCTCCGCACAGACCGCGGCGGCGAATTCACGGCAAGGACGTTCGGTGACTACTGCGCCGAGCAGGGCATCCAGCGCCATATCACCGCTCCATATACTCCTCAGCAGAACGGCGTGGTGGAGCGGCGCAACCAGACCGCGCCATTCGAAGCCTGGTATGGTCACAAACCACCCGTGCATTTCTTCCGCACTTTTGGTTGTGTTGCGCATGTCAAGGTCACCGGCGGACATCAGCGTAAGCTCGACGACTGGAGCAATCCGATGGTGTTCATCGGGTACGAGCCAGGATCAAAGGCGTACAAATTCTACAATCTGAGCACCAAGCGCGTTCACATCTTGCGTGATGCGGTGTTCGACGAAGGCAAGCCATGGGATTGGAGCAAGTCGACGGGGAGCACAAGCACAAATGACATGGATCCCTTCTGTGTCGAGTCCGTGACGATGTCAACTCTTCACAGAACACCAATGGAGTCGCAGGCGGACGGGACGGGAGCGACCCACGATTCGCCACCGACACTTGGGACGCCGAGTGTGACACGTCAACGAGCACGGAAGGGCCACACACGCCGCCAGCAACACCTACATCGAGCGCGGCCGTCGAGTTCGCGTCACCACCATCGACTGAACCAGACCTCGATGACGAACACGATGATGACACCCCGCTCCGGTTCAAGACATTGGAGAACATCCTCGGCCCGTGAGCGACTCCAGGACTGGCAGAGCGGGAGATGTGGGATGATCTGCTGCTCGCCGTGGGCGATGAGCCTGTCACGTTCGAAGAGGCTCATCGCGAGGAATGCTGGCGGAAGGCAATGATCGAGGAAATGGCGTCGATCGAGGAGAACATCACATGGACGCTTGTCGACTTGCCCTCAGGCCACCGTCTAATCGGCCTGAAATGGGTCTTCAAATTGAAGCGCGACGAACGGGGGGGCCATCGTCAAACACAAGGCGAGACTTGTGGCGAAAGGCTACGTCCAGCAACAGGGAATCGACTACGATGAGGTATCCACGCCTGTTGCTCGGATGGAGTCAGTCCGGATGTTGCTCGCTGTGGCAGCTCGGGAAGGTTGGCTTGTGCATCATATGGATGTCAAGTCGACGTTTCTCAACGGCGAACTGAGCGAGGAGGTGTATGTTTGGCAACCGCCAGGCTTCGTCGCGGGTGGGCATGAAGAAAAGGTGCTGAGGCTACGGAAAGCTTTGTACGGGCTTCGTCAAGCACCGCGCGCATGGAATGTGAAGCTCGACAACAGCCTTCGTGAACTTAGCTTCACCCGATGCGTCAGCGAGCATAGCATGTATACAAGGGGCGGCGCGACGTCACGCATGGTGGTGGGCATCTATGTCGACGATCTCATCATCACGGGATCACGCTCGGAGGATATCGACACATTCGAGGGCGAGATGTGTCGACTCTTTCGCATGAGCGACCTGGGGTTGCTCTCTTACTACCTCGGGATTGAGGTGAAGCAGAGCCGGGACGGCATCATGCTATGTCAGGCGGCATATGCACGCAAGCTGCTTGAAAAAGCGCAGCTGGGAGGTTGCAACGCATGCCAGACGCCCATGGAGGTGCGTCTGAAGCTGTCCAAGAACAGTGCTACGCCGTAGGTGGAGGCAACGATGTATCGCAGCTTGGTGGGAAGCTTGCGGTATCTGGTGCATACATGGCCCGACATCACCTTTGCCGTGGGCTACGTGAGCAGATTCATGGAGAAGCCACAGCAAGAGCCTCTCGTCGCCGTCAAACATTTGCTCCACTACATCTCCGGCACGATTGATTACGGCATCATCTACTCCAAGTGCTCAAGCGACGACATTCACCTGACAGGCTACAGCGATAGCGACTTGGGGGGAGATGTGGATGACAGGAAGAGCACCATCGGGATCATTTTCTTCGGTGAAATGCCAATTTCTTGGCAATCCCAGAAGCAAAAGGTGGTAGCGCTCTCTTCTTATGAAGCAGAATACATCGCGGGCGCGACAGCAGCATGCCAAGTAGTGTGGCTCTCGCGGCTGCTGGAAGACGTGATCGGCACCAAGCTCCAGCCGCCACAATTGCAGATGGATAACATGTCCGCGATCGCCTTAAGCAAAAATACTGTCCTTCATGACAGAAGT
The DNA here is from genome assembly GCA_036346245.1 of Bonia amplexicaulis. Taxonomy (NCBI): domain Eukaryota; kingdom Viridiplantae; phylum Streptophyta; class Magnoliopsida; order Poales; family Poaceae; genus Bonia; species Bonia amplexicaulis. Next base: position 1,930,064 of record CM070749.1, on the reverse strand, counting down.
AAGCATATCGATACAAAATTTGACTTCATCCATGAATGTCTTGACAGCGGGAAAATATGCTTGGATTTCACGTGATCTCAGGAACAGCTTGCTGACATTCTGACTAAGTCACTCGGACGCGTCAAGTTCTGCGAATTGCGCAAGAGGATTGGCGTCATCAAGATCAAGTGAACCGAGCAAGAATTAGGGGGAGATTGTTGCATAATCTAGCTTGGTTCTAGTTTCTATCTCTTTCATGTTTTAGCTAAATTAGGAGAATCTGTTTCCTTTCTGGTTCAGCTCTCTCTTTGTAGAGTCTAGTCCGTTTCGCTTTCGGTTTTGAATAGTACGAACATAGCGAGTCTAGAACGTGTACGCGTCATGGTGTATACAGACACCGTTTCCTAATCAGTTTTGTACTCATATTTGTTCCTATTTAAGAGCAATAGATTAATGAGAAAAGCTATGATTCAGGCAGCACCAAAATCTCTCTGAAGTCCATTGAGTTTTCTGGCGTGCGTACGCTTGTTTTCATCCTTGCCGGCAAGGCAAGTTGGAGGCGAAGACGTCAGAATTCAATAACCTCCATTATGTACTTTCTAACTCCTAAAAAACTATCTTTTAAAACTACAGTACAATATATCAGATGTTATTTCTCGATGTAAAGACCAACAGAGATAAATAGCATTTGTTCAAGTAAACAGAGGGCTGTAGTTTTGTCTCATCCCTAGCCATACCTTTAATCAGAAGAAAGAGAGATCACAGAATGTTATCAATAATTTATTCAAGCATTTACATAACAAAATAATATTTTTCTGTAATAGGTGTTGAAGTATTGCACAATTTGTAATTATGCATATACAGTTAGCTATATCAATTGTCAATAAGATGTTTTTCGCCAAATTTCATAAAAACAATTTTTTGCCGATATGAAGTTCCTTTCGAAGTGAAAAGATGAAAATAATGGATTTATGCACCCATAATTCCATAGTGTATATTATGACCAATCCCACAAATTTACAATGGAACATTCACCTGGCAATTTGGATACTTTGAGATGTCAAACACAAATATCTTTTCTCACACAAATGGAAAGTTCTAGTTGATGGCAAAATTGATGACGCAAACTCTGTGAAACAAATCGAAAATTCAAAAAGGATTTGAATTTTTGCTTTGGTCTTAATCCCATCTGAACCTTAGCCTAATCCTTCACCCATCTCAGCCTTTCTTGCCGTGTTTTCCCTACCGAATCACCTCCTCAATCCATTTGCGTGCAACACGGTGAGTTGGTACTATTCATGGTCCGAAAAATTGCCCCCACACCTGGCCGCCACTCATACGCCGCCGCCACGACTTCACGCATCGCTGCCATGCCGCTGCAATCTCGTTAACGACCGTAGCCTCATCTGTTGCACTCTGACACTCTCCTGAATGCACTGGTCGTGCGTCAGAGCCGCTGATAGAACTCGCCGCCACCTCTGCTGTCTCCGCTCTCTGTGCCCTCACTCATGGTCGACTCCCCTCTCATCACAAATTCCCATGCCATGGAGCCCGCTGCTGCCAGCACAAACCACCGTATCCCTCCTCATAAATGTCGTGACCCTTACCTAGCCGAGCACTGTAACCGCCTCACCCACATCCACCTCTCGTCCTCTCTATGCCCTCACTGTGCCTTCCCCTCTCAGCCGACCTGATGCATCATACCTCCAATTGACCGCCGCAATTCCCTGCTCGAGGTAGCACAAAAAATCTACACAGCCAGCTACGCCGCACCTTCCTAACTTGTCCACGCGCCATTGCTGCCCTAACCCAAGCCTTGTAGCCAAACCGCCATAGAATGGCTATAAAAGCCCAAGAATACCTCCTGGACACTGCATTGGCATCCAGTAATCCACCACCGCCCTTAATTGCTCTCACAACCAAAGCTCCGCCGACAATCACTGAAAACTCCCAAAGTAAGCCAATTTTCAATTTCAATTATTTAGTCGATTACATCTCAACTGCTTGCACTCGTAGCTTCACGGTGCTCCTAGGAACCCTACCGAAACCTTACCTTAAGCCTCCTTGCCTCCCTTCATTTCTGATGCCTATATCAACCACTTAACCGAAGGAGGCCACCGTGGACAGCCCAACACAATGATCCCTGACCCGAGCCACCACTACTCCCAGTGATGATCAAACACCAATTATATTGTCCTATTATCTTATCCATGCCCCCTGTGCCATTCAGACATCTCGAGGAAGAAGAACCACGCCGCCGGTGATAGGATCGGGGTGCCGATCTTCCAACAGGTTCTGGATATGTTCGATTTGGTGGAGACGCGACACAAATCGATCCGGCTTCCGAACAACACGTTCCGAACCCCGCAATCGCAGCACCACGTCTCCTCAGGTTATCAACCGTGCGCAGCCCGGTTGACCTCGCCAAGAAGGCTAATCCTCGCATGCAAATCGAAGAACACAAGCAAGAATAAGGAAGATCACAACTGAATTGCAGATGTATTGATTTAGCACTTGAAAGTTGGGGTCTCACAAACCGATGAACGACGAAACTGTTCAAAGACAGAATTAATTTAAGCAAAACTCAACCCTAATGGTGGGGGTGGTGGCTGTATATAAAGGAGTAAGGGGCGTGCAAAACCCCTGGACGCGCCCTTAATGGACTCCAACACGATACAAAGCCGAACGACCCAAAAGACGGTGTCGCAGCACCCTGACAGATTCTGAACACCCAATTGTTTCGACGATTTCCGTTGACTCACAAGGAATTTTGACATGGGACCAGAGCCATTAGAAAGTTCGTCTTCTCAGCTTTAGATACATATGTAGAACGTCCAAAACGGAGTCCGGGTGCGATCTGGGCGTCCGTTTTAGTGCAGCCTGGTCCTGGACTCCGAATTGGATTCGAAGTCGGCTTGAGTTGGACATCCAACATGATTCGACCGCCCTTGCTGGACTTGTGCGCCTCGTAGCCCGTCTCCAAGTACTTCCTGATCCTCTCCATGGTTCCTAATCATAATTAAATCATTAGGTAGCAACCGATTCTCAAATGAACAAAAAAGAAGTACTTAGGAACGAGCTCACCTGTAAATTCAATTGTCGGGCGCGAGCTCTAGTGATTGGTCCTTGAATATCAAGTGGAGGAGTGTTGTGTATATCCGAAGAAGTGATGTCCTCATCATCCGGCCATTGCGTGTTTTCCAGCCACCCCGACCCCAATTTCATTGTTGGTTACTGTAATGCACTATAGCAACCGAACCTAGTATGAATAGTAAAAATAATCGTTATGAACAGTTTTGATCCGCGATGAATAGTAGGATACCCGTTACTGTTCACTAAACCCTAAAACACATATATATGTCCATTTCGATCATTTCGAGCCTGTCTACCTATTTTCTAACTCCATTTCCCCATATTAGATTCCTTCAAACTCTAAAACCATTTAATTTGATTTTTTTGGGTTTTATTTCTTCATTTTTTTCTTTTCCTCGCTCATTCTTTTAAGCATGGAATCGAATTATTTCTTTGCTTTGCACTAGCACACGACGTCGTAGAGCAGCACATTAAAGAACGAGAATTTCAAGAACAAGCTCAAGACACATGAGAATATGAACTAGTAGAATACGTTGAACAACAAGACAAGTCACATGATTTTGATCATATTGAACCTACATTGCTTTAATTATTAAATTACCACTACTTTCATTATATTATCTATGCATTGTTATTTCATGTACAAATACTGTTTAGGATGACATGATATTTAATTATGTCGTACAACCGGAAAAAGCCCAGTTTAACAAGTTGGGCCCCCTCTTGTGCCATGTGAGACTTCACGTGGCCTACACTACGCTCACATTCAGCCAATAGCAAAACCAAAGTTGGAACTTCACAAATTACTTAGTCAGGTCTGTACCATACCAGACTTGTGCTAGTACGTTGTGGATTTGTAGTAGTATGTCATAGACTGATCCTTAATTGACTTATGCACTATCCACATACCCCTTGTGCTAGGTATCAATATTGCGTTACTGAACATCAATGAGAACCAGCAAGCATCCACCACTATACCATTGTCTAAGTCTAAACCATGTTTTATGTTTTATTTTGACAAATATTTCATAGGCTTTCTTAACTCACCGAAGTAAAGAATAAATTGTAGAATTCATCATTTTATATTAAACAGATTGTCCCGCCTAGAATCATTCTAAGCATGGCTAAGCTTCGGAGCTCAAGGCGCTCGGTCATGGCGACGGCCAGAGGAAGAAGAAAGGGTGGGGAAAGGGAAGGGCTAACAGTGTAATACCCCGGAATATTTTAGTAATTATTTATTTAAATAAAGAGAGGGGTGTCGCAAGAAAGAATAAAATAAACTGTTTAGGGGGTTTTTCTAAAAAATTAGGACAACCTGGGCCTGGGCTTCGGCCAAGGTGGGATTTCTATGGCCCAAGAGGGAAGGGAGGCCACCCTTTTAACCCCAAGCCGCCTCCCCCCCCTAGCCGCCGCCCTGCCCCAAGCCCGCCCCCGCTGCGCGCCTCTGCCGCGATGTCTTTGCCGCCCTCCGGTGCCGTGTCGTCGCTGCCTCGACGTCATCTCCTCCCCCGGTGCGCCGTCGTCTTCGTCCGTCGCTGCACCGCGTGGAATCCAGAGGAAGGAGAGGAGGAAATCGCGGGCGTGTTCGTCGACGTGTTCGTCGTCGTGTCGTCAAGGGTAATCCCTGGTAGTCTCTAGATTGGTTTTTAATCGAGTTAGATTCGTCGGTTTTTGGGCTGCTGGGATAGTAGTTGTTTCTCGGCGGTTTTGATCTAGTTTCGTCGGGATTCAGGTCTAGACCCCTTCTAGAAAGTTGTAGAGGGTTTGATTATCTTTCCAGCGAGTACAAGAACACGTTATTGGATCTGTGTAACAAAATTTATGAATTTTGTAGTGCGACTGTTCTGCAGATCGGGGTAGTTCTGGACAGAGTTTAGTAGATCGGTTTGTGCGACGGAAATAGTGGCGATTCAGGAGTCCTTCAAATTGGCAAAGTTGTAGATAAGTTTCTTAGCTTTCAATAGAGGTAAAGAAGTCCGGATTCCGAGTTTCTGGATGAAAGTTATGACTGTTTTAGTGCGCTGTCCAGAGAGTCCGACGTGAATATTGATGCTTTAGAAAAGGGTTTGGATCGGCTAGTTAATGGCAGAATCAGAGAGTCTCCCCAACTAAGTTTTTGTACATAATTTAATTATCTTTCCAGAGAGTCTAAGAACGCTTAATTTGGAGTTACTTACTGAAAGTTATGATTTTTGGAAGTCGGCTGTCTGTGGTTGGGCAGATTTGGCCGAGGGGAGTTGGGGATTTAATTGAGATAAATTGTTGGGTTAATTGGGGTTGCTGTTATTTTATATCTAGAAACCTGCTACTGTCATGTTAGTAATTATTAATTAAATATTCAGGAGGAGAGCGGATTCCGGGGGTTGTGCCTTCTACGCGTTCTTCATTTTCTCGCGGTTGAGGCAAGTATATTTATGATGTGAAAATCTGTATGCTTATGGATTTCTTGAATTGTTTGGATGATGGATGAATTATGATTGTTAAATTGTGGGTTTGAGTAAGTGATGAATTGAGAATGCTATTTATGTTCTGTTTACATTATGACATTTATGAGATTTGTTGATGCGTAGTATGGTGAATGCATGTTATCTTGTTGATACATTCACATATATGCATCATATTGAGAATTGTTGAAGTCTTGGTCATGTGGTGATCAAGCATCGAGGTCCCCACACTTGCGGTGTGGGCAATTGGTCCCTGCACGGAGGGTACAAGCATGGGTGTGCATTGACGGATGCACACCCGCGTCACGGTAAAATGCGAAAGAGATGAGAAAGAGGAGTTTTTGATCATATTGCATAGCATGATGTTCTATGTTAATTGTTTAACTTGTCAGATAATGATCATTGTTTTTTATGTTGATATACTTGCTGAGTCATTGGACTCACTCTTGTTGTTGTTTGTTTATTTTAGGTACCAATGTGAGATCAACATACATGGGGACATGAATGGCTAGTTCAGATTCACGTGCACAATTCCTTCATTAAGAAATAATGACGGTCTTTATTAGCTTGCTGGCTGGTTAGCTTAATTGGTTCATTTATTGTTCATCGCTTTAATTGTAATAATGATTAGAACTATTTGTTATCGTTTCATTGCTTATTATGGAACTAGTACTGTTTCTGTTTATCCAGATTTATTATTAAGCATTGTTTAGTTAAGCTTTGTTTAATTAGTTTGGATTAATTGTTAGAAGTTTTATTATTAGCTAGAAGATGGTAGCATTTCAGGCTATTGTTTGGCTGGGGTGTTACAGTTGGTATCAGAGTGGGCTTTAGGTCCGTGGTAATTAAACTATTAAATTGACACACTAGTGCACAGTAGGATGGGATGGGTCAAGCATTGTAATTATGCTTTTGACATGTTATATTGATGATTTACATGATGAGATAATCTTGTGTGCTTATTGATAATCTTGTATGATTATGATTTGCTCCTATGATCATTATGAGTGAGAATAGTCAATGATATGATGTAGATGTCGTGATGTGCTACCTTGGCATTGCTAGATTATATTATTATTTGTAGTATGAGGATTAGCAATGTAGTTACCTCAGGTAACTTAATTGCAGGTGTTGCGGGTGAGTTTCTTAGAAAAGTTGTTATTATCCTTAAAGTTGAATTCGGCCAATTCTTGGCTGATTGCAGTTAATGAATTTCTTTTGAGATTGTGGTTCTTGCAGTTGAGGGTATGCAATTGGTCTCTACCTGTTCCTTGAAACAGTTATGGTTTCTTTCCGGACTACTGAGATACTTTGCTACCTGTGCTTATTGTTGATTTGTAAGGTTAGTTCCTTCGTGGGACTTTTGTCTTGTTGTGATTCATGACTTATTGGTTCGCTTGATATTTTCTCTTGTTGATGCAAATTTTGAAGTTGCAAAACTCAGTGTTATGTGAAAGCTTTGGATCTATGTATTCCTTTATCTCGAGCGTTGAAGTTTATTGTTCCTCTTCTTTTTGAAAGAGAGTGTTAAAATCCATTACGATTGTTTTGCTATGCTTAAGTGGAAGGTGGTAATCATATAAACTAATTCATAAGGTTTGAATTATTAAGTTGATATGATAGCGTAGTGTATAATTAATTTCTTTTACTAGTATCCTTGGAAGTGTAGTGGTTTAATTTGATATTGCCTTGTAATAGTTTTGAGAAGAACTACGATTAAGATGTTGTCTATTCATGACAGTAACTCATGGAGTTATTGAGGAGTGTGCAAAAAGAATTAGAATGATTATTATGATTATTGAATTTCTATCATGTTGGACAAATTGAATTATCTTTGTCTTTAGTAATTAATCCGACCGTTTGGAATAATTAAGTAAGGAGGTGTTAGAATATTACCTTGGTAATATTGACCCTTAACATGTCTTTTATTTAGATGCTTTATGAGCATGCACAATTGCTGGTTTCATCTATCTTTTACCATGCTAGATTGTTGAAAATGTATAAAGAAATAGATGAAGGTTGATGTATTGATTTGTAGAAACTTATCTTACAAGCAGGTATTATTGAAGTATAAAGTCATTTCCGTTCTAATTTCTGAATGTAAGGAAGGATACATAATCTATGCTCATGATGGTTTTATGATTGTAAAATGGAGTTAGGATCATAAATGTTGTATGACCCAATAATAATCAATTATTGCGGTAGTGACTAGAGTACAATTAATCTGCCAAAATTAAAGTTGAGCATCCATAAGAATTGAATATATGAAATCTAGTAAGAGATGTATGCTAGTGTGTCTTGTGAGATTGTCATGTTCTAGTATCATCTTGTTTAAGAGCTTTGATCTATTGTGTGGCTTATGCACAAGGTTCCTAGACTTAGTAGATGCACTCCTACTTAAGTATTAGAACATGATGAAGAAATTTCTTATGTTTCTTTTGGAAAAGTTTATGAAGGGAGTTGAGGATATGATGATGCTTGTTAAGAATGTATTATTCTGATATTAGTATGTTGGTCAATTGGTGGTTATGATGGTAATATTGAATGTTCATTAAATAGAAGAATTTGAATAAATTCCATGGTACTATTTAAATCAATAGGTTTGATAGTTGCATGCGCGATCTTTTGATCTCATGACTTATGTGGTAGCTGAAATTGTTTTAAGCAAAGTGTCGTGTTGAGGGACTTTAATTAGTTCTTAAAGAATTAATGTGTTGTGGTCTTCAACTCTTCTTTTGTTGGAATTGTTAAGGTGATACCGTATTCAAAGAAGGTTGTTCTCTTTGTTAAAAGGAAAAGTTTGATAAAAGTTTTGAAGGTTGAAGTCAAGTTGTGCAATCTTTGTGAAGTGTGTTTGACTTCTTATTTTCGGTGTTTAAGAGTTTCTGGAGCTCAAATGACAATACTGTATTCGTATTGGTTGAGGTTTGATGTTTTCTTCTCGAGGAGGCATGCGCCTTCAGCTGTGGTCTTATCCTTTGTTGTCCAAGATCTTTGTTTTCTTGGTTTTGTGTTTATTGCAGATGGACCTTGTGCTGAAATTTTCTTCTTTTGCTTCTCCAAGAAAGGGGTACGCAGTTTGGGTTGCAAAGACCTTTAAGATGTGTATGGCAACTGGTTGGTGTGGTTTTGTGATTAGTCTGGGTGAGATTGTGGGTATCAAGATACTTGAGATTCTTGGAATGATAAATTGTTCTGTTGAATAATTCTCGATGAGGATTTGATTTAAAGAAGATGTTGTCCTTGGGGCTAAATAGTTTTATTGTTGCAACTAGAAGAACCTAGCTGTGGTTCAAGAGTGTTACGTTCATTTTGATGGAACATTAGAATTATTAGAAGTATGAGAATCTTGATCAATTTTATTGGAGCATTATGATTGGCTAATTTGCAAGGATTAGCAGGATAATTATGATGGTGTAGTTAATGAGTGTATAATTGTGAAGAAGCCCAATCGATACAGGAATTTTTGGGATAGTGAGGATTGTTGAAAATTATTGCCATGTATGACTTGGCTTCAGAAAGTAACCCTCCAGGAGTTAGAATCTTCCTACAGATAATCTGGTTGAGATTATGCTTTCATGTGGTTGTGAAGGATTGAATATGGTTGATGGTAGAAATTTTAGTCACTGAATTTAAGAGTCTTTGTATTAAATATATGGAAGTACATATATAGGAGTCCTGGAGACGGAACTCTTGGGTTTGGTGTTCCATACTAGGACCTTGGAGGCTAATGTTATTGCGTGAGAATAGTGGAAGGAGTGGATTCTGAATATTATGATGTTCCTTGATAGTATCCTTTGGATGTAGTAAATGAGTGTGTGAGCCGAGAATTTCATGTTGATTATCCTTAAAGATATGTGGTGAAGTGTTGGTGGGTGAAAAATAACGATGAGGTGCATTGGAAATTATTCGTTAAAGTAACATGTGAGAAGAGGAGTTGACTAGAGTATGTTATTGTGAGAATAGTAGAGTCCCTCTACAAAAGTGTGTTGGATGCACTCGGTTTGAACATAGAGTTGATGTTGCCAATTTAAGAGAATTGAGCTAGTATGGTATGGGATGATTTAGAACCTCGTCATTCAAGAGGAAGTTTATTCCTAAAAAAAATGGACAGGTTTGATATTTGAGTGATTCCCCTTTATGTTTGGGTTGCTTATGTGCAAACTACCTACTGGAAAGTGGGGAGGTTTTTTCGTGCTGAATCCTCATTTTCTCTTCTTTTGATTTGACCCTTTTTATGGGGAATTGGTTTTGTGTGGTTGCGATGAGAATTCTTTATGTTCAGTTGAATTCTATTTGTGAAAGAGTGGGTTTACCTTGAGCCCTGTGGTGTGCCTGTGTTTAAGGGGGTGCTCCTTATTAAGGTAAAAGATCGATTGAGAGTTGGAATAAGAGTTGCATGTGTTGTGCAGATTGTGTGGGTTAGTACCAAAGGGAATGATAACCCGATGTGTATTTAATCGATTTTATTAATTACAGTATTAGGGTTTGTGTATCACTAGGACTACCTTGGGTTCTAGTGTGAGATACCTACGCTTTGTCTGACCGGTATTGAGGAAGAACTTGAAAGATCCGGGCGTGGGTTCATTAAAATCGTTGACCAACGAGTAAGACCAGCCACCATTCAAGAATTAAAGCTACATAATTCGAAGTGTTGTAGGGGCGTAAGTTCAACGAGTGGCCTTGGTGAGTCGAGTCATGGGGCGCCAGGAGCGGGTGAAAAGTTATGCAGATGTAAGGAGCAAGGATCGGGAGGTTGGCAAACCACTTGGATCTTCAAGAACCTATGTGCGAGGTGCAAGCAATTAGAAAAAAAAATATTTAGTATGTCAAAGCGCTTTGGTCGCAGCAGATCGAGAGAGAAGCAACTTGGGAGTTGGAGTCTCGCATGCTGAGCGATGCCGGCGTTGTTCACGTCGGGTGCTAGTTAATTGCTAGTTGGTTGTTTTGTTTTCTGTTGAGGTTGCGGTTAGAATTCGGGTCGAATTCTGTTTAAGGGGGGTAGAATGTAATACCCCGGAATATTTTAGTAATTATTTATTTAAATAAAGAGAGGGGCGTCGCAAGAAAGAATAAAATAAACTGCTTAGGGGTTTTTCGAAAAATTAGGACAACTGGGCACGGGCTTGGCCTGTGGGATTCCATGGCCCAAGAGGGGAGGGAGGCCACCCTTTTTAACCCCAAGCCGCCTCCCCCTGCCCTAGCCGCCGCCTGCCCCTGCCCCCAAGCCGCCGCCCCTGCTGCGCGCCTCTGCCGCGGTGTGCTGCCGCCCTCCGGTGCCGTGTCGTCGCTGCCTCGACGTCATCTCCTCCCCCGGTGCGCCGTCGTCTTCGTCCGTCGCTGCACCGCGTGGAATCCAGAGGAAGGAGAGGAGGAAATCGCGGGCGTGTTCGTCGCCGTGTTCGTCGTATTCGTCGACGTGTTCGTCGTCGTGTCGTCAAGGGTAATCCTTGGTAGTCTCTAGATTGGTTTTTAATCGAGTTAGATTCGTCGGTTTTTGGGCTGCTGGGACAGTAGTTGTTTCTCGGCTGTTTTGATCTAGTTTCGTCGGGATTCAGGTCTGGACCCCTTCTAGAAAGTTGTAGAGGGTTTGATTATCTTTCCAGGGAGTACAAGAACACGTTATTGGATCTGTGTAGCAAAAGTTATGAATTTTCTAGTGCGACTGTTCTGCAGATCGGGGTAGTTCTGGATAGAGTTTAGTAGATCGGTTTGTGCGACGGAAATAGTGGCGATTCAGGAGTCCTTCAAATTGGGAAAGTTGTAGATAAGTTTCTTAGCTTTCAATAGACGTAAAGAAGTCCGGATTCCGAGTTTCTGGTTGAAAGTTATGACTGTTTTAGTGCGCTGTCCAGAGAGTCCGACGTGAATATTGATGCTTTAGAAAAGGGTTTGGATCGGCTAGTTAATGGCAGAATCAGAGAGTCTCCCCAACTAAGTTTTTGTAGATAATTTAATTATCTTTCCAGAGAGTCTAAGAACGCTTAATTTGGAGTTACGTACTGAAATTTATGATTTTTGGAAGTCGGCTGTCTGTGGTTGGGCAGATTTGGCCGAGGGGAGTTGGGGATTTAATTGAGATAAATTGTTGGGTTAATTGGGGTTGCTGTTATTTTATATCTAGAAACCCGCTACTGTCATGTTAGTATTTATTAATTAAATATTCAGGAGGAGAGCGGATTCCGGGGGTTGTGCCTTCTACGCGTTCTTCATTTTCTCGCGGTTGAGCCAAGTATATTTATAATGTGAAAAACTGTATGCTTATGGATTTCTTGAATTGTTTGGATGATGGATAAATTATGATTGTTAAATTGTGGGTTTGAGTAAGTGATGAATTGAGAATGCTATTTATGTTCTGTTTACATTATGGCATTTATGAGATTTGTTGATACGTAGTATGGTGAATGCATGTTATCTTGTTGATACATTCACATATATGCATCATATTGAGAATTGTTGAAGTCTTGGTCATATGGTGATCAAGCATCGAGGTGCCCACACTTGCGGAGTGTGGGCAATGGTCCCCGTGCCGGAGGGTACAGGCATGGGTGTGCATTGACGGATGCACACTCCGCATTACCGGTAAAATGCGAAAGAGATGAGAAAGAGGAGTTTTTGATCATATTGCATAGCATAATGTTCTATGTTAATTGTTTAACTTGTCAGATAATGATCATTGTTTTTGATGTTGATATACTTGCTGAGTCATTGGACTCACTCTTGTTGTTGTTTGTTTATTTTAGGTACCAATGTGAGATCAACATACATGGGGACATGAATGGCTAGTTCAAATTCACGTGCACAATTCCTTCATTAAGAAATAATGACGGTCTTTATTAGCTTGCTGGCTGGTTAGCTTAATTGGTTCATTTTATTGTTCATCAGTTTTAATTGTAATAATGATTAGAACTATTTGTTATCGTTTCCGCTGTTTATTATGGAACTAGAACTGTTTCTGTTTATCCAGATTTATTATTAAGCATTGTTTAGTTAAGCTTTGTTTAATTAGTTTGGATTAATTGTTAGAAGTTTTATTATTAGCTAGAAGATGGTAGTATTTCAGGCCATTGTTTGGCTGGGGTGTTACAAACAGCGGGCCCCACTGTCGGCTAGAGGAGGAGTAGAGAGATAGACGGGGTGAGCAGGAGACGGGGATGGCCAACGTGTGGCAGCCGAATGTGATCTGGGCCATTGGCTTAGCGAAAGGGAGCTGGCGATAGGGCATGATCTGGGCTGGCCAAGTGTTAGCCCAAGAGAGAGGTCAGTTTTAAAATTCCTTTTTAGATTTTCGAAAATCCAAGAAGCTTTAAAAAGGGGAACTTAGAAAAAATAGCAAGTAAACACCAAAATTCCAAGTAAATTCTCAAAAATACTACAACTCAAGGGGAACTTAGAAAAAATAAATCAACTATTTTTGTCCTTTAGAGATAAACAAATTAAGTTTTTCTTGTTCTAGGCTTTAATAGAAAAATGGAGAAAAATTAAAATAAATTCTAATAAAATGCAAATAAAACTTTTGGATGTTACAATTATAGACTTATGGTTGTAATTTTTTACATTAGAAGGTCACCACTGGATTAAGTCCTTAAATTATCTGGGCGGTCCATGCCACAACCCACAATTTCTCGTGCTACAACCGCACCAGCCATCATACCATCCGTCCAGATATGTTAATAGTAAGTTTTAGGATTTTGGGGAAGCATAAACTATGTTATCTCAAACATAATAGTCATTTCCATCCAATGACTACCTTAGTACTTTAGCAAAACTAGCATGACACTTAAGTACGGCTTATAGCTACTGAGGTTACCATTTAGTATCTAGGATGACAAGTATCAGGTAATTCAAATGTCAAGGATGGCATAATAATAATACTATGATAACAAGCGGGCATGTATCTACCTTAGAATTTGACACACATTTTGCACAATAAATTAAGCATGCAAGTTGGATAGATTTGCATAAATTGTAGGGGCAATATGATCAAAATGTTGACCCACCTAGATCAAAAGCAGATTAGTCTTGAAACTCTTGTGTTGCCTCGATCTGGGGGTCTTTCATGCCTTCGTACTCTACTTGGACGATCGTACCGGAAACCAAACAACACGCAAGCAAGAACAAATAAATTCCAAATGAAATTCAAATGAACTCCAAATTAAACAAAGACAGTGCCATTATATAGATCTTGAATTTAGAAAAATTTAGAAATAAGTTTCATCAAATTGGAGCTAAGGCGAGCAAGAACGGGCTCTCAAGTTTTAAAGCTGGATTCAATTCAAAAAATAGAGGGGAGAGAAATTCTCTTTGACAGGTGGGGCCAACCTTTTTAAATTAATTTTTGAATTAATTTCTTGCTAGGAAATAGCTATAGAGACTGACAGCTGGGTCCCACTGTACTTTATTCATTTTTTAAAGAATAAAGGTCCAGAGGTTGACATGTGGGGCCACTGTACTTTACAAATTGTAGCTTGGGCAGGAGGTTGACCATGGCACCGTGGTGCTCCACGGCATTAGAGGCCAGTTTCTCCCTAGGGGAGCTTCTACGGGGCGATGAGGGAGTCACCCAAAGCAGTGGCGGTGTTTGGGGACGCTCAGGGTGACCTGGCGGTGAAGGGCTGGAGCAGCAGAGGGGGAGGGACTGGGCTCTGACCAAGAAAGGCGACTGAATTTTGGAATTTGAAAATGAGATGGAGTTTTGAATTGCAAATAAGCAAAAAATAATCCCAATAATGGGATGTTATAGGTGGGGCCCGATGGCGGAGAGGAAGAGGTGAGCGGAGTGGGCCGGCACATGAGGTGGGTCGAGGGAAAAATCGGCCGTGGGCAGGTCAGGTCTGCGTTGGGCCATGGTGCATGGGGAGGGAATGGGTCGAAAAAGGCCGTGCCCGGGAAGATTTTGAGATTTTTAAAATGCATTTTTGAATTAAGAAATACCAAAAAATGCAAATAGACTTAGAAAATAACAAATAGGGTCCAACAATTTTATAGAAATTCATAGAAATTTTTGAAGTTATTTTGAATTTAGTAAAAATATTTCCAATTTAAAGTTGGTCCTTATTTTTATACATAAAATACTTTTAAATTTTAAAATTGAATTTTAAATTTTGGAAAACCAAATAAAAGCTATTTTGAAATAATTAATTTGAAATAGGATTTTTACAAAAAAATTCAAAATACATTTTTTTAGTAATATATTTATTTATTACTTTTAATTACTTTTAGAAATAGAAACCTTTTTAAAGCTAAAAATAGGCAAATAAATTCAACACTCAGGCAACGAAATAACACTTATTTTTGTTTTAAATTAAATTAGTCTTTTTTCCTTATTATTTTTGAAGTAAACAACTGGGCTGTGACAATATGTGCATGTGCTTTGATGATTGTTGCGGCTAGTGCCAAGAACGAGGCTATGAAAGGGGTCATGAGGCTATGGCGTCTCACGTAAGTCTAGGTGGAGCAAAATCTCAAGCCAAGAAGCGCAGAAGAAATACAAGGATCATGAAGAAACAATACGTGTATGTGGTGTTCCAATTGAACTTGCACATTTCAAGTGGTGACATTCCATGGAGCAGGCATATGATCTTGGTAGCAAGACGTTGGGTATCACAAACTATTGTATGATATTGGTATGCCATAGGACTTGGGCATTTCAAGTGGCGACGGCCTCGACACAGGCGTACGATTTTGACGATAAGTCATGAGCATCGCATCGTTCTTGAAGACCGATGGTGGCAATTTGAGAAATAATCCAATACCAGATGGAGTAGCAGTCTGCAAAATCACAGCATTGGTCTAAATGGTTTAGGTCATATCTTTGTTGTTGAAATGTCTTATCAGGCTTGTGGAGCCTTTAGGAAGTCACGCTTTGGAAAACGTGCAATTGTGTGAGTGTAAAACCTATTTGTGTATAGGTCACTGGGTTATCCTATATATAAGTGGTGTGGTCCACTAATGAGTGGTGGTTGTTAGGGTTAAGTCATAGGTAAGGAGCCTCCACTTTATAAGCTCTTATGTTATGTTGTGAGAGTGATACCTCCTATGACTTTGCGAGGTTAGGATTTCCTTATATTGGAACCTTTTGTGTGTATACTCTAAACTTAGAACTCTACTATCTAGAGAGATTGGCTATCAAAGTTACTGTAATGGCACTACTGATTTTGCACTATTTCATTTGAGTTTTTTTGTGTGGGTGATTGGTCTCTAAACTTCATAACTTCTCATAGTTATTTGAATGAAGAACTTGGAGTCGTGCTTCCGCATTGAGAAAAGATTTAAAAAGTCTTGTATTCTTATTGGCTCCTATTCTGCCTAGTCTCCATCTTCGGTCCTACAAACCGAGATTAGGCGAGAGAGCTAAGGTCTGAGCGGTCATATATGTCCCGATGATGCTATGTGCACTGTCCAACAGTAGGGGTGTGAATGGACCGAATTCGAATAGGATAGTTGTTATCCTTTTGCATCCCTATATTATGAGCTGGATTCGAATACATAGTGTTATGTACCAAGTACAATTTTGAATCGAATATGGACTCACGTCGGTTGGACTCAGGCATCCACATAATTCTCTCAACTAGACAATAATTACATTATACACTCACATGAAACAGAGTAAACCATTGTAATATGTTGAGTAAAGTTATAGGAATGATGTTCGAGTGAAATGATAAAATGAGTCTTTCTTGCAGTAATGCAAATACGTAGGAGTTACATGATTGAAACGACCCACATCGTTAATTAACCTTAAGCAATGAGTTACGATGTTAATCATGATTAATTAGGCAACTAATGAGCTAAAATACGGAGGAATTTAAAATTTTTCTACGCAGTTGCATAAATAAACTTGAACGATAAACAATTTGTAATTCAACTAAATTATATTTATAAACAGTCCGTCGTACAACAGTAATTAATTAAAATCAATATCGGGTAAAATGAATTACATCAATTGAGCAGCAATTAGAACTGGTAGTAAGCCAAATAAAAATATTACAATTTGCATTACGTAATAGCGATTACAAATCACAACCAGATAACCATCCCAAAAACTAAACAATTGTAATACAATGTATTCAATCAGAAATACATGATCTAATTTACACGAATGACATCTCATACATATTCAATTACATCTGGATTAACTTAGAATAAAAATTACATTTAGATAAATTACAATTGTGGCCTACATCAATATTAAGAGAAAGCCCTAATTACAAGAATACCATTTCATACATTAGGATGCTAGATCGAACCGCAACCACACCGATAGTTTAATTGCAGGTAAATCATTATTGCAATACCGAAAAAGACCGAACAAAAGAATGAATAGAAATAAACAAAGGAAAGAAGATAGAAATTGCCGTCAGAACCCTAGAGGTTAGTTTCGGGCAGGGTAATCCGTTCACGGAGATACCTGACTGTCCGGGGCCAGTCGGCACCTCTCACAACCGTAAGGTCATCACTCGGCATAAACAAACCTGTAGTTGAATCCAATTGCCATAGCAACCAGCAAAACCAGCAAATGGCCAAAATCCTAAAATATCAGCCAACTGCTACAGTAGAGGCACAAGCAAGGGACAGCTCACAGCCGCAAGCCACAGGGGGCTTCACCAGCCAGCAAGGCCACAGCCCCAGAGGCTTCATCAGCCAGCAAGCCAAGGGGAGAAGCCAAACCACATGTGGCCACCAACACAACACCACAGCCGGACAGCACCCCAGTAAATATCAAGCCCAGAAAAATATCATGCACCACCCGACTACATAGCAAACCAGAGAGTAGAGGCAGCCAATTGAGCATAGCATCACAGATCATCCACACCCATTCCCCAACCAAGCCCACAGAGCGGATGCAAGCAAGGCGGCGGCGTCGAGGGCTGCTGAACCGGTGGGCGGCCGGAGCGGGCGGCAGCAGACGAGCGGCAGCGGCGGCGGCGGAGGCACCACCAGGCGGCGCCCATCCCACCAAGAGGGCGACAACCGCAAGCCAAAGGGCGACCCCCAAGCCACCCTTAATATTTTCCCGAAGCCAAACCCATCGTCAATCGCGCAGGTGAACCACAGATGACAGTATAGCATTCATTCTCCATAGCAAGTGTTGTATAGCTAGAGACAACAAACATCCCGTAGGTGTAGTATGCCAAATAGAGGAAGAATAAAGAGGCAAGGGCTCACCGTAGAAGGAGGCGGCGGCGCGCAACCACCGGCGTCACCACAACCGTAGCCACCACCGCGCACTCCCGGCGTGCAGGCGGCGCTACGGTTGTGCCCGTAAGGGCAGCGTACCTCAAACCTAGGATCATCTCGAGCAAAACCATTAGAAACCCCAAAGCAAAGTAGCAAATAAATCGACCTCATCAAACCGGTCGGATCGAGGAGGAGGCGCCAAATCCGGCCGTGGCCACGGATCCGGCAGCGATGCCCGTCGGCGGCGGCGGCGGCGAGGACGGCCCGGCGGTGCGGCACGCGCGCCGCTCGACCGGCAGCGAGGGAGGCCGCATCGAGGCCGGGCGCAAGGAGAGGGTCGGCGGGGCGGCGGCGCGGCGTAGGGCGGCGGAGGAGCCGCGCAGTGGAGTGGGAGGCTTGAGATCGAGAGAGAGGGAGGGGAGAAGCCAGGAGGCGGCGCCGTGAGGGAGCCGAGGCGGCGTGGACTGAGATCGGGCGGAGGAAAAGAGGAACCGGGCGGAGGCGCTGAGGCGTCGTGGGGAAAAGAAAAGGAAAGAGGGAGCGTCGGTGGGAGCGGAGAGGCCGGTGGCGGTGGGAAAAGAAAAAAAGAAAGGAAAGAAGGAGAAAAGAAAGGAAAAGAGAAAAGAGAGAGAAGGAAGAGAGAGGAGAAGCGCGTGTAAGAAAAATGTGTCTTCGTAAATCGTGAACCTATACCATTAGCTTCATCGGGTTAAAATTATAAAATGTCATTAATCGGTATTGGTGAAAACTGAAGCTTAATTAAAGGCCGTATGTAGATTAAAACTGCTGCGCATATAGTAGAGTTCATAATTACATATCTGCTAAACTTGTTAGTATTATAAACTGGTAGAACTACAATAATAAATATTCGTAAGCTTATAAATAAACTAGGCATGTCCATTTATAAAAATTGATCTGAATGTATATTCGAAACCGTGGATTGTTATTTAGACCGCTTATCGACATATGTAATTACCTAAACAATGTGGTTAGTAATAGCTAAATTATAGAAATCTACTTTGGTTACTTCTGAACATTAGAACCAACTAATTGTAGTCCGTCGATGTAAAGTATATGCGCCGATTAAACCCATACATGTAAAGATTGAATTAAAGGACTGCAGTCTAAGACTATTTTGTTGTGGATTTAAATACCCATATAATTGGATTAGATCCATCTAAACAATAGAAAACCATTAATCAATATTTATAATGACTAGAACAAATTAAGTACCCTCAGTAGGTTAGAACATAGCTGTACCGATTCAATTAAGTCATTCAAGGTTGTAGCTGAGTACCAAATTAGCCTAGATAGTGTTAAATCATGTAATTGTCTTAGCAAATATGCTGGGTTAGAAAAGGTAAATCAAATGATGCCCATAGGCTAGAAATTGCATGCATGTGAAATATATTATTACAATATCAACTAAATCCCTTTTGTTGCGCAGTTAAATGCACAGATAGTTCTTATTAGTCAATTATAAATTGTAGGAGATCACTAATAGGTATTCGTAGTTACTAGAATAAATTAGTAGTCATATTCTCAATTAACAACCATTAGAAGATGTAAAATTTATGGCGACAATTAGAATAGCACGCTCCAGTTTAAATCAGTGTGTGAGAACATAACCTCGTGCACATCGAATAACTTGTATATAGTAATTTAAATAGCATAAGTCGTAATAATTCACAACTAGTTAAAATAAAACTTGGAGATTGTACAGAGACGCTTTAGTATAATTAATTAATATCTACTTAGGAATAATTTTATTAGAGTAGATAATTTGAATAGTCCCGCACACATTAGTTACGAGAAAATGTGTTTTGAGTAACCAAAGGACCTAAAATGAATTAGGGAAGAAATAATACATATGCAACCATAAGAAAGTAAATAGATATAATTGCGTACGCGAGATTGGCTAGGATTAATGTTCGCCGTTATAATTATTCATACCTCTAATTTAATTCTGTATAACCAAAATATTGCTAGGAACCAACAAAACGCCAGACATACCTATTAAAGAAACCTTATTTCGTGACGCTAGGGCGATGTTGTCAAACGTCGAGTAGTGTACCGAGATTAATCTCAGTTACCGTGAGTAGGTTAAGTTGAGCAAAATCTATCCTTTAGGAGCACAAGCACATCACACCTCACTTTGTATGGTATTTTCATAAATTAAATCGTAGTCGGCATATTTAATTGCAGGCGACAATCCCTGTTTGGCCTCGTTTTTACGCTAGTGAACGGACCAAGCGAGTTGGTCAACCGAAGAACTGCAAAGGCCAATGAGGAAATGTTGAAGCTGGTTAAGAAGATCAAGAGCAACAGAAAGGAGGCAAGTCATAAGTTTTTGATCATATTGAATCCCACGAAATTACAGTATTTAATATGATATTTGCATTATAGCTAGTTGTAAAATGTTAATTGCTTAAACTAAAATGTTTAGAATGGCATGATATCTAGTTATTCCTACCACTGATAAACGCCTTGTCTTACTTGATGGCCATATTCACCTTGACAACCTTAGTAATTATGAATTACTACATTATGAATAAGTAGATCATATCACATGACATTTTGTACTACTAAGAGACTTTGGCTGCTGGCCATTAGAGTTAGAAAAACTTGCACCAAGGGGAAAGTCAAGAGTGGGGGCGTTACATAAGTGATGGTCGTCCACGGCTTTACCTTGGGAGAACCAAGGGGGAAGTCGAGAGTGGGGATTATCACATAAGTGATATCAGCCACGGCTTCACCTTGGGAAAACTAGGGGGAGGGTCTGAATGTGGGGTCTTCACAAAGATGATTCCATCCCACGACCAAACCCTAGGATTGGACCTGGGGTAGGGAGGTTGGTGGTGATCCGGTTAACCGGATTAGGCCTACCACTTTACCCTAGGATGGAGGCTGTTTGGTTTGGTGGTGGCTGAAGCTTAGGAGTTCAGCAGAAGATGTGGTTGGTGCCTCAGTGGAAAAATGTAAGGACAAGAACCTTGTGCCAAGTAAAGAACATAGTGATCGCTTAAACCACAGGAGTTGACTTGTCAATACTGGTTTAGTAGTCTCAATTCGATTGAACCTCTACAGTGAGGTGTGTTGATCTTGTGGGAGTTAGGTATCTTTGGGTACCTAACAATGGTAGTGTTGGCTTAAAACGGCAGGGGAGGTTCGGAAGGAACATGTGGCCGTGACTGAGCGATGCTACCAGGTAGAGTCTATATAAAGAAGCGAGCAGTGAAACGACCTGGCTTTCTTAACTCTGTCGCGGGAGTTAAGGAATCGTGTGGGTAAAGTTAAGCAAACTCTGCAGAGTGAAATAATGGTATTCGAATACGCCGTGCTTCCGGTTAATGAAGCTGTGTTAATTGGGTGATTCCAACAATGAGGCATAAGTAGAGTTTGTGGATGTTAATTTGGATAATGATGAACTTTGTTTGATAAACCCCCTGATCTTAAGGAGAAAATGTTTTAACTTTGCTTGTTTGCAAATAAAGCGCATCCACCAAATATAATGAACCCCTATACACCCATCTTTGAATATCCTGGCGTGTAGATATATAGTATTTTCCCATGTGATTTGCTGAGTACGGGGTCGGAGTACTCAGGCTTGCATAATTTCAGATATTGGAAGAAAAGAAGGCAGACCAAGATTGCGTATTAGGGTTACGTCCGCACTCAAACGTTCCTGTGGAGTTTTCTTCGGCTCTTCTGTATGTAAGTTCAGTTTTGGGCTTGGGCGCCCGTATTGTCGTTACAAATTGACCATTAGGTCTTATTTCAATCAAATTAACTTCTTTTAAATGTTCGTAAGCAGGTATGATATACTTTGGATCCGCAACTGAACTCCTGGGCTGTTGTGGATGGTAAAACGTCCCTGTTCCCAAAAATGGGGACGTTACAATGATTACATCCTTGAAATTCGAATGGAATGAGCATTTGATGTGATACTTTTTTTGGTCAAGTAATAGCAGGTGTGACAATGGCCATTTTAGCATTAACATGGTGATCCTATTGTAATGTGGAGCGGCGTAGTCAATCGAATTCAATAGGAGAGTTTTTTCTTTCCGCAATGGAATTGGATTAAGCTTGACATTTTGTTTCATTTTCTAGCATAGGGATGTCAAAAAAATTAAAAAAATGTTCTTTTAGCTTAGAATGTCACAGGCTTTACTAGAACATTGGAAATCACAGTAACTTTATTTTCATTTCTTCCGAATAATTATTTATTTGATCTTTTTGTTCTTGAATTCTTTATATATTTCGTTGTAAAAGACGATATATAATATTTATTTTTCAAACGGTAATTTCGGCGTTGATAATCTCATGAATATAATTTAGTCCAAATACATGAGTATTCACTACTACAGAAATACTATTAGTAGACGCCAAATCACAGACGGTTTGACAAAATCGTCTGTGACGTACACTATCACAGACGATTTTAATTTGAAGACCGTATGTGTTGTTTGTGTCGGAAAAAATGAGTATCACAGACGGTTTTTACAAAAACCGTCTATGATAATCGCTGCTCAGATCTATATCTGTCTGCATCGGCACCCGGAGGCTCAGAACCGCATTTGTCTTCATTTTGATCCAGATCTAGCAGGTGCTGCACCTGGAGGAGGCAAGGCTTTCAGGCTAGTTAATTTGGTGGGAGGAGGCAGGAGAGCTTTGAAGATTCATACGTTTCTGGTTGCCCTAGATATGGTTAGTAATGAAATTTATTTTTCTTTGCATTACAATTTAGATCTAAGTTTTGGTGAGTGTTATTGAAGATGGTTTGCATCTACTTGACCATATATGATCAGCTCCCGTCATGTGGGAGGCCAAATTTGTCAAAATTGTTGGTTATAAGTGTCGCTGGGGAAATAGCTGTTGTGTTTATAATATGAATTAAGCTAGCAAAGCCTAAATGCATGTGGTATATATGTAGTAATAATTAATTAATTTAATTTTAATACTAAGTTGTTATATATATACATAATGTTGGACCGAAGCTGGATGTATGCCACGAACCGTGTGAGTGAAGAGTACATTAGTGGCGTGTCTGCTTTTATAAGAGCTATCGAGAAGGATATGTTGAATAAGGGGGTGGAATATATGTATTGTCCATGCACAGACTGCGAGAATTTAAAGATGTTTAAGAACTGAGAGCAGATTCAAGCGCACCTGATTCAGAGGGGTTTCAAAAAGGGTTATACATGTTGGAGCAGTCATGGTGAAGTCATGCCGCTGGATGACATCGCTGGTGAAGTGAATGATATGCCGCCGGATGATATCGCCGGTGAAGTGAATGATATGTCGTCGGATGATGTCGATTGTTGTTTGGATTCGGATAGGTTGCACGATGGCAATCTGGATCAGATGCTTTGCGATGTAGAAGAGAACTATGATGAGAGAGAGTATGTTAAATTCCGGGGCTTGATGAAGGACTCGGAGAAACCTTTGTTCGCGTGCTGCAGGTCAAAGTGCACGAGGTTGTCGGCCGTGCTGAACTGTTGAAATTGAAGATAAGCAACTGTTGGTCCGATAAGAGTTTCATGGCGCTGCTAGGTCTTTTAGCGGACATACTTCTGGAGAGAAATGAGTTGCCTAAAACCACGTATAAATCCAAGAATGTTCTTTGTCCATTGGAAATGGACGTAGAAAGAATACATGCATGTCCCGAACGACTGTATCCTCTACCGTAAAGAGTATGCAAATAAGCATGTATGTCTGGTGTGCAACGCATCCCGATACAAATGTAACAATCAATCAGATGACGGTGAGGGAACAGATGTGAAGAAAGGACCTCCTGCTAAGGTGGCATGGTATTTTCCTATAATTCTCTGTTTAAAATGGTTTTTTGCAAATCCAAAGGAAGCAAAACTGCTGCATTGGCACTCAGAGGAGCGCAAGAAAGATGGAATAATACTAAGACACCTTGCTGATTCCGCCTAGTGGAGAAACATCGATAGGAGTTTTGCAGACTTCGGTGCAGAACAAAGGAATATAAGGTTTGGACTGAGTACAGATGGAATGAATCCTTTCAGTAGCATGAGCAGCCGACATAGCACTTGGTCTGTGACTCTCTGCATCTATAACCTTCCGCCTTGGTTGTGTATGAAGCGAAAGTATATTTTGCTGTCGATACTTATCCAAGGGCTTAACAACTTGGGAATGATATTGATGTGTACCTATCACTGTTGGTGGAAGATCTAAAAGCATCTTGTGGAGCGAAGGATGCAGTATGGGATGCATACAAACGAGAGAACTTCACTTTGCGCTCCTTATTGTTCTGCACCATAAATGATTATCCTGCCCTTGCTAACATGTCGGGCCAGAGTACAAAGGTGCCAAAGCTTGTACTCACTGTTTAGATGGTGCCGAGAGTGTGTGGCTGAAACACTCATGCAAAACTGTGTATATACGTTACTGCTAGTTCTTTTGGAGTGCTCACCCATACCGCAAGATGAAGAAATAATTTGACGGAGAGAAGGAGGACGGTTCAGCTCCAAGGCATTTAAGCAGAAAAGAGGTTTATAATATGGTTAAGGAATTAGATGTTGTCCTCGGAAAGGGACGTAAATTGAGGGCTCAAGAGAAGAACATCTGGAAGAAGAGATCAATATTTTGGGACTTACCTTATTGGGAGTACCTAGATGTTCGACACTGCATCGACGTCATGCATGTAGAAAAGAATGTATGTGACAACTTGATTGGTCTCTTACTGAACATTCGTGATAAAACAAATGACGGCGTCAACGCACGGCTTGACTTGGCTGATATGGACATCAGACCTGAGTTAGCACTGACAAAAACAGATAATGGACGAACGTACCTTCCCCCTGCGTATTACACTATCCAAGGCCGAGAAAATAGAACAGTGCCAGTGCTTGCATGGTGTCAAAGTTCTGTCTGGTTACTCCGGCAACATGAAGAAACTTGTTTCGATGCAAGATTTGAAGTTAAATGGCATGAAGTCTCATGATTGTCATGTGTTGATGACACAGCTGCTCCCTATTGCAGTTAGAAATATTTTGCCGATCAAAGCCCAAGGGACAATCATGAGGCTATGTTATTTCTTTAACACAATTACTCAGAAGGTTATCGATCTCAAAGGACTAGATGCTCTGTAGGACGAGGTGATGATGACTCTATGTCATCTTGAGACGTATTTCCCTCCTTCGTTTTTTGATATCATGGTCCATCTCATTGTTCACGTTGTGGGAGATAAAAATGTGCGGGCCCGTATTTCTACGTATCATGTACCCATTTGAGAGGTTCATGGGAATTCTCAAGTCCTTTGTACGGAATCGATCTCGGCCGGAGGGCAGCATCATCGAAGGTTATGCAAGCGCAGAGGTCATTGAGTTTTATGTCGATTATATGGCTCAGATTCAACCAATAGGTGTGCCTTAATCTCGTCATGAGGGGAGGCTCAAGGTTATCGGAACTATCGGAAGAAAAACAATTACTCCAGATATGGGCGTGTATGCTCAAGTCCATTTCATGATCTTGCAACACATGACTGAAGTGGCGTCTTATGTCGACCAGCACAAGGATGTGCTTTGGCAACATAATCTGGAGCAGCCGGATGTTTGGATCATGAGCCAACACAACAGTCAATTCAACCAATGGTTGAAGGAGCAAATCGCTAGGAGCTCACCAAGTGAGATGCTGACATGGTTGGCAAAAGGGCCAATACTTACAGTTGTGACATGGCAAGGATATGACATAAATGGGTATACATTCTATATACAGGCTCAGGATGTAAAGAGCACTAACCAGAACAGCGATGTCCGCATAGATGTGCTCAGTACCGATGATAAACTCGTACTATGGGTTCATAGAAGAGATTTGGGAGCTCGAGTACGTGGTTTTCAAGATCCCCTTATTTCGGTGCCATTGGGTGCATCTCCCACAGGTGAAGGTTGACAAGTACGGTGTCACTACCATGGACCTCCAACGTGTCGGATACAAAGACGAACCATTTGTACTCGCTAACCAAGTTATTCAAGTTTTCTATGTAACTGATCCAGCAAATAAGAAGTGCTATATAGTTCTTCATGGAAAAAGGAGAATTGTCGGAGTAGAGAATGTAGTGGACGGGGACGAATACAATCAATTTGACGAGTTACCTCCTTTTGGAAATGGCATAAGGGTTGACGACGTACAACGTGATGAAACTAGTTACATACACATTGATCATGATGAAGGGCTAATTTTTAAAGGAAATAAGCAAGTGGAACGACAATGTGCGATATATATGTGGGCATTTGTATTTATGTATATAACAATGCATGTGTGTGATGTATTTGTGAATTTGCATTTATATATATGTGAAAATGTGTGATATGTAGGTGAATTTTGAGAATGAGTCATACATATATATCTCTATGTTTATTGGGTTGTTGTAAAGAAATACACTCTGGGAGGTCTTATTACAGTGCCTGCTGGTTGGTGTAGGTAATAACTCAAGTGCGTAGAAAGGAAATGACTTATATCATAGACAGTTCTCAATTAGAACCGTCTGTAATAACCCTTCCTATATTGTAACATCTCAAAATTTGGTTATTCCAAAAATATGAAAATTTAAAAATTGTTTCCTGCATTTTGCTGGCATTTGAATTTCATTTGGATATTATTTGAAATCTTTTTGAGATTTGTGGCGCGCAAATTGATAATAAAAGAGTAATGCCAAATGCAAATAGTAGAAAACTAAAATTTTAAATACGAATCTGAAAAGATGATCCAGCAGATCGAGGGAGAAACTGGAAGTCAAAATATAAAATTTCACTTGGAAAATAACGACATAAATAGCAATAAAAGTAAATGAATAAAATGTATATATACGCGCATACACACATATAACCTAAATAATAATAATAATAGGAAACAAAA
Source organism: Bonia amplexicaulis (assembly GCA_036346245.1). NCBI lineage: Eukaryota > Viridiplantae > Streptophyta > Magnoliopsida > Poales > Poaceae > Bonia > Bonia amplexicaulis. The sequence goes on along the minus strand of CM070749.1, from coordinate 1,903,485 downwards.
ATTTAAATTAGAAATTTGAAGTCTCAAAGCTCAAGCCATAGAAAATTAAAATTTTGAAATTCTAGCACTGTCCTTCTCTTTTCCCTATGCCATGTGGGCCACCCTTTTCTCTCTTCCCTTCTTTTCTCCCTCTCACTGGCCCCCTTTCCCCTCATCGCTGGCCCGGCTTGCCCGGCCTCCTCTTCCTTTCTTTTCTCCCTTCTCCGCGTCGTGCTCTTCCTTTTCTTTCTCCATCTCGTGAACGAGCTCGCTCCACGTCGCCACTGTTCACCCGTCATCATCAGGCGCGCCAGCTACGTCCCATCGCCGCTCGCCCGTTACCTCTGCGCCGCGCCGAGCCCCACGCCTTCACGCGCCGAGCCTTGTGCCTCCGGTCCTTGCCCGGCGGGTCTCCACCCCGTCGCCCGGTTATCCCCGCCGCCCGGTCCTCCGCCTCCGCCACCACGCCTCCCCCGCCCCCTCTGCGGCTATAAATGCCACCGGCTCCCCCTATAGCCCCGCGCCATCTCCTCTTCTTCCCCCACCCCCTTCTTCCTCCTCCGCCGTGTGCAGCCACCACCCCCCTCACCTCCGTCGCCGCTCCTCCTGGGCGCCGTGGCTCGATTGCCTCCGGCCGGAGCATCACCAAGGCTCCACGAGGCCTTCCCAAGCATCAATTTCGCTTTCCCCACCACGGTTTGCTGGCCTCGTGCGCAAGTCGCCACCGCCGTAGGTCCTCGTCGCCGACCTTCGTCAGAGCTCCTCGGCATCCGCCAGCCTTCCCTTCGGTTTCCCCTCGGCGCCGGCATTCCATCTTGGTCACCGCCGACGCCTCCCCGGCCGCCCCCTCGCCGGCAACGCAGCCGCCCGTCGCGCCCCGACCTCCTCTCGTTACTGCGCCCTGCGCACACTTCGCTAGCGCCGCCGCCTCAACAGGTAACACCGCGGGCCGAGTGGCTAGCGCGCCGTGACTCGATCCGCCCACCCGTTCAATCTGTGGGCACAACAATGTAGCGTAGGTTTTGTTTTAGGTGATGTTGCTAAGCGGCAGTAAAGAAATTGATCAAGAAAATCCGAAAATAATTATTTTTATTACAAGATGCAGTTAAGCTAAAATTTGCAAACATTACTTATGTATGTATATATATATATATATATATATATATATATATATATATATATATATATATGTATATATCACATGCCCCGAACATTAGCACCGACAAAATACACCAATTCATAAGTCTAACTTGACTCATGGAACTTCCTAAATAAATACAAAATAATAAAAGAGATTATTAATAAAAGGCCGAGTCGTCAGATTCTATTACCGACCTTGCCTCAAGACACCTATTAACTCATAATAAGAATAAAATCGAGTTTATTTGGATTTATTCGATCTTTTGAGTTATTCGCTTTTATTCGTGTTCAGTCTCTTAGCACGTAATTAGAAATCGAAGTCCCGAAGAATCGAGGAATCAAGCGTGATCAAGATAGAAGTAAAGATAAATACCATAAGCTCCAGAGGAAGCATTGTGTGAGCTCAAGACCACGGTGAACCGCGCCAAAGTAGTCAATACTTTGATCATGTTGAACCTACATTTTCTGCAAATTACTTTTGTTTAAATTATCAAATTGCATGCTATTATTTTATATGCAGCTACATGTTTAATTCGAGATTCTAGTTATATGCCTATTGTTTGCCTTGATTAATATTATACCCCCTTTTTGAATATTGATTATCCGAACCTTGTCGCCCTAGCAAAAATTATAGTAGTAACCTTTCGAAAATAAGTCCGTAATTATATGGCATGCTTAGTACTGCATAGATATTCTTGGGCGTGAGAACGCCCAAGCATCATTTTCAATCATGAGAAACTGGTTTGGGCAGTCATGGTGATAATGACTGGTATTTGTGTTGGATATGATTATTTTATGCTCCCAAAATCTCCAAACTTGCTTAGTATCCGGGTGGATGATTTGGGGTGGAATGTGGTGCGGTGGGAGCACAAAATTATGGAATGTGGTAGAACCACCCGATAGCTCTAAGGACTGAATCTTGTCATGTTAGCCTGTAAAACAGACAACCACATGTCTGTAAATTACAACTTGGCTAAGTAGCGGTATCGAAACTCCCCGACTCATCTCACCGGTAGGGGATAGACGTGGTTATGCAAGGGCAGAGGAGGCCTAAAGGGACACCGAGTGGAGGGTGACGTTCACCAGTCGTACTAGAATTGGGGGAGTGGAGCCCGCATAATGCTAGTAGCCGTGGTGAACATCCCGTGCAACGTATGGGACCCACCGCAAGTGGGAACAACCCATAGGGTGAGATGATTAGTGGAACTAGATATCCCGAACAGTCATGTGATAATCTATTTGACCACCTGACCAAGGAATCCGGTGGGGCAACAGGTGGATTATCGCTTGTGGTGAAAGTGTACAAACTCTGCAGAGTCAAAACTATTCGAATAGCCGTGCCCACGGTCATGGGCGGACATGGGAACTTAACCAAATATAGTTCTATTTCAAAAACTTTGTGGGTCGGGATGGAAAAGTGAAGGGCAGTGCAAGGCCCTGGTTTGCGTTGTCCTGGGTGTCGTCCCAGTGATAAGTTAAGCGGCTATAACGCTGAAGGATTAAGCATATGGTGCAGACGTCATGTAACGGTGGATGGAATCTGAATCGCTACTGTTATTGCATTCTCATATACATTATGTTTTGTTCAAACTGCTAAGTCTCAGGAGGTTTTCTAGGTATTATATTTCAAAAGCTAAACGAGGATAAAGCTTCTTCTTTTACAAAGTAAAATGACAGGAAGAATAAATAGAGTCGTAGGGAAAGAGGATGACTGTTGTGGTAAATACATAACGATGGTTGGTGGATTCATGTCGATTATAAAAAGAGAATATTAGAAAGGGGTTTAGGGGAAATAAATCGGTGGAGTCTATGTGAATGGATGGGTGAGAAAGATGATTTAAATGATTTTTGGAAGATTAGAGAGTGCAAAAGAAATTGTTGGATTACAACACTAATATAAAATTTTTGAGAGATGTTAGTAATAATGTGATGGATAGGATTTGATTAAAATACTGGAAGGATGAATTGAATTTTGGGTATATCAGAGGAATAACAATAATTACCGGGGTATAATCTGGATCAATGATTTTGGTGAATTAGAAGAGTGTAAAGGTAATTGTTGGATTTAATGGGGTTAACAGGAATTGATCTAGATAGATGATTTGAATTTGAGGAAATTTGGAGATATGATAATTGAAGCATAAACTAGATTAATGATATTCTTGGTGCAGAAGTATTGATGAATTAGTTAGAGATAAATAATGAAAATAAGGATGATTATGAAAAAAGCAATTTATGGTTTTGGATCATTACCAGAAAGGATTGATTGGTTAGAAAGTTCTGATATGAATGATTTTGGTGGGTTAAAAAGTAATCCTATTAGGGAATCATTGGAATTGTATGAGGAGTCGGTGGATAGCGATTACAAGATTGGATTATTAAAGAATTTGGAATACGAAAAGTATTGGTGGATTCAAAATAAATAGATAGAAAGTATATGATCGGTGGGTTAACTAAATGATGTCGCTCGCTGTTGGGAGTCTTAGACAACAATCAATTAGGAAAGGATCAGTTCGGTGGATCAAGTAAAGGAGGTGTGTCTGTGGTGGAGTAAGTCAATTATGGCAAACGTCGTGTGGAGTTATAGGTAGTAACAACGACTCTATGGTTCGATAACGATAATGCTACCAAAAGCGATTTCTGGCAAACAAAATAACCCGAGTCTTTCCTTTGATAAGCCATGCATACTATATATTTGCATTACGTGTAATCGGCTCATGAAGCACGGTGGTTAGTGTGCTCACACTCGCTCTCATAACAAATCCAGAAGCAGGAATCGGATCGCTACACATCAGCAACACTTTTGGGTCTTGATGGCAAATAAGATGAAGACGTCAAGGGCTAGGCCGCGAACCTCCAGTTGGCTGCCTGTGGGCATGTCCTGAAGGTCCCACCTGTATGCTTCGTTCTTCCGCTACTGCAATTTTCTGATTTCGGCCTAATCGGCCCATGAGTAAGTTTACTATTTTATTTATGCTTCCGCATGGTATGTATTTGATATTCATTTTCTGTAACTGTGAGCACTATCTACTGATCCAGGGAATAGTGCATTAAATTACTGATTCCGATAGTAAAATCGGGGCCCTCGAGGATGGTATCGAGCATATCATTGCGGTCGTGACCTAGTTAGCCTGGCCGTTAGTTTCATGACTAGAAATATTTCTTTAAAAACACTATCTCCGAAAATACAAGTTATACTGCTCGTTCTTATCTCTCTTAAATGATTCCCTCTCATCTATATGCTGCCTTAGCCATTTCTATTTCTCATGCTCTCTTACCCTGAACTCAAAAGGATGAAAATCCAGTACTCCTCTGATAACTCTCCTTGAAAACCTATTTTGGGCCAATAGACATGATGCTTGAATTTAAAGCTTTATTTCAAAAAAAAATGTGTTTATCCTTGGAGGACTGATTGTCAAATTGTTTATGAAATTCATTTTCAAACTCAATTTCACAAACCTGGATCTTCCGAGGAAATTTTCATAAGTTAAACTACTTACTAAAAACTTATTCAAAACTTTACCTCGGTTTCTTAAATAGTTCAAAACAAAGTTATTTCTTGAAAGCTTTCCCCAACAAGGACCTTGTTTTTCAAAAATAGATCCTAAGGGTTAACCTTGGGGTGTTACCTTCGAAAGAGTTATGTTGGTAAAAACCTATTCCCCCTGTTTGGTTTTATCACCCCTAGTTAAAAGAAAAATCTTCATTTTTGCCACAAAGTTTCATTAAAATGATAATATTAATAATGATAATACTGGAATAAGAAAAGATATCAAGCCAATCACCTCCAAATACTTTCCTCTTCTTTCTATTGATTTGGGAAGAAAAATTTTGATCCTCATCTCGTACCCTTACTCCAAAAAGTCAAGGTTAGGAGCGTTGAATATCGTCATGAAGATAAAGTGGTTTCGTTTTAAACAAACTACGCAGATGAACCCTGTACCCCTTTATGCGTGCTTCCCCGAATAGACATTGTATTGTTGCAAGATTTCACTTTGGCCCTGTGCACTGCCTCCTTGCCCTCGGGCATCCTATTTCGCAGTCACAGGAAAAGCTTGCTTTGAAAATTCTGTTTGGTTCGTTGTCACCCCAGCTTCTGGGGTATACTCTCTTAGAATTTTAATGGGTTTAGAATATCTTATCTCTACGATGTGACACTCGTCTCATGCTGTTCCCTCTCACCTTTTTGGAAAATCCTATCAGGCCCAATGAATGGAGGCAAGACCACTGCCACAGTCAGACCTAAGAAGGGAAGAATAATAGTTGATGCTCGCAATAGCCCAATCACGTGTACCAGCCATCACAAGAATTCATTCTACGAGAAAAGTCAAAGAAAGGCCATCATCATGAAAATAACAGTAGCCCTGCATTAAGCAGAGGTGCTCAGAAGAAGAAAGGCAAGTGTTCAGATGTGGCGACTAGGGACATTATGCGAAGGTCTGCCCCATGAAGAGGAAAGACAAGCGAATAATGGATGCCGTCACCATCAGCCTCAACTCCGACGAAGAAGAACAAGTTGCAAAAGCTTTGTCATTAGACCAGGAAGCTACAATGAATAATATATGCAGTGAGTGTGGCAAAGAAGGACATATCGCACAACACTGCCCTCCACTACGACAAATTGGACAAGGAGCCTGTTTCACTTGTGGGCAAACCGGACAGATTTGCTACAATTGCCCGCCTCCTCCGCTTATCTTGCAAGAAACATCATTACCCGACGATCGCCTCATCAATCTAGTAGCATGCAGGCGTTGTGGAGAAAAGGGACATGAGAAAAGTCAATGTACAGCTAGCTGCCCCAATTGTGAAGGAGACCACCCGCCGGGAGCATGCCCAACAAGCAAGATCACATGTTTTCTCTGCGAAGGACAAGACCACTGCCCCAAGGACTGCTCCATGGGCCTGTTGCTGACCAAGACAACTGAGATAGAACGGACAAGTCTCCAAGTCGCCAAAGGACTTATCAGGCCCGAAGTTAGGAAGAATAACTAATATCTGTAACTATTTATTTTAAGGGGGGTAGCAAGAGTAGACCAAATGTTGGAAGGCTACTATGACGTGTAATCACTTTTGGGAGTATCGATATGATGTATGCCTACCTTGGAGATGCAACAGTTTGTGTTTGGCCAAATCAAACCAGAACACAGAGATCCGCCGAGCCAAAAATCTTCTGTAGGTAAGAATTAGGAGATGTACCCTTAGCTAAAATCATCAGCTTGTCAAAACCCTAGAGTAAGGGCAAGACCCTAGCAAAAGTAAAAGACCACCCTATAAAAATACCCATCGTCACCTCTGCATTCCTAAGGCCCTCTACCCCCTAAGACACAGACCATTGCTACCCACCTATCAGTGTAAAACTCTGCAACCGTATGTCCACCAAACAATGCGACTACTTCATTCGACGACGAAGCGAAGACAACAATGTCGAAGAACAAGTATTTGAAAGTCTACGACCTACCCAAAAGGACAAGGTTTCTCTCCCCCCTTTTGACTTCTCCAAGTGCTAATCCCAATTGTGCAGATATTCACCTCTCCGCGAAGCTAAAAGAACTATGCGTCGAGCAACACCCAGAAAGCCGTTGCTAGCCAGTGTAACCTCACCTCCTTTCTTTCTACTCTACCGGAATCTCGGGGTCGAGATTCATTTAAGGGGGGTAGATTTCTAACATCTCAAAATTTAGTTATTCCAAAAATATGAAAATTTAAAAATTATTTCCTGCATTTTGCTGGCATTTGAATTTCATTTGGATATTATTTGAAATCTTTTTGAGATTTGTGGCGCGCAAATTGATAATAAAAGAGTAATGCCAAATGCAAATAGTAGAAAACTAAAATTTTAAATACGAATCTGAAAAGATGATCCAGCAGATCGAGGGAGAAACTGGAAGTCAAAATATAAAATTTCACTTGGAAAATAACGACATAAATAGCAATAAAAGTAAATGAATAAAATGTATATATACTGCATACACATATAACCTAAATAATAATAATAATAGGAAACAAAAATTTAAATTAGAAATTTGAAGTCTCAAAGCTCAAGCCATAGAAAATTAAAATTTTGAAATTCTAGCACTCTCCTTCTCTTTTCCCTATGCCACGTGGGCCAGCCCTTTTCTCTCTCTTCCCCTTCTTTTCTCCCTCTTGCCGGCCCCCTTTCCCCATCGCTGGGCCTGGCTTGCCCGACCTCCTCTTCCTTTCTTTTCTCCCTTCTCTGCGTCGTGCTCTTCCTTTTCTTTCTCCGTCTCGTGAACGAGCTCGCTCCACGTCGCCACTGTTCACCCGTCATCATCGGCGCCACCACGTCCCATCGCCGCCTCCTGCTTACCTCTGCGCCGCCGAGCCACACGCCTTCACGCCGAGCCTTGTGCCTCGGTCCTTGCCCGGGGTCTCCACCCGTCGCCGGTTATCCCGCGCCGGTCCTCCGCCTCCGCCACCACGCCTCCCGCCCCTCTGCGGCTATAAATGCCACCGCTCCCCTATAGCCCCGCCATCTCCTCTTCTTCCCCTTCTTCCTCCTCCGCCGTGTGCAGCCACCGCCCCTCACCTCCTCGCCTCCTCACAGGCGCGTGGCTCGATTGCCTCGTGGGAGCATCACCAAGGCTCCACGAGGCCTTCCCAAGCATCAATTTCGGCTTTCCCCCACCACGGTTTGCTGGCCTCGTGCGCAAGTCACCACCGCCGTAGGTCCTCGTCGCCGACCTTCGTCAGAGCTCCTCGGCATCCGCCAGCCTTCCCTTCGGTTTCCCCTCGGCGCCGGCATTCCATCTTGGTCACCGCCGACGCCTCCCGGCCGCCCCTCGCCAAGCAACGCAGCCCGCACGCCGCCCCGACCTCCTCATGCTGCGCCCTGCACAGCACACTTGACTAGCGCCGCCCCTCAACAGTAACACCGCGGGCCGAGTGGCTAGCAGCGCCAGCTCGATCCGCCCACCCGTTCGAATCACGTGGGCACAACAATGTAGCGTGGGTTTTGTTTTAGGTGATGTTGCTAAGCGGCAAAAAGAAATTGATCCGAAAATCCGAAAATAATTATTTTTATTACAAGATGCGGATAAGCTAAAATTTGCAAACATTACTTATGTATGTATGTATATATATATATATATATATATATGTATGTATGTATGTATATATCACATGCCCTGAACATTAGCACCCGACAAAATACACCAATTCATAAGTCTAACTTGACTCATGGAACTTCCTAAATAAATACAAAAATAATAAAAAGAGATTATTAATAAAAAGGCCGAGTCGTCGTATTCTATTACCGACCTTGCCTCAAGACACCTATTAACTCATAATAAGAATAAAATCGAGTTTATTTGGATTTATTCGATCTTTTGAGTTATTCGCTTTTATTCGTGTTCAGTCTCTTAGCACGTAATTAGAAATCGAAGTCCCGAAGAATCGAGGAATCAAGCGTGATCAAGATAGAAGTAAAGATAAATACCAGAAGCTCCAGAGGAAGCATTGTGTGAGCTCAAGACCGCGGTGAACCGCGCCAGGCGAGTCAATACTTTGATCATGTTGAACCTACATTTTCTGCAAATTACTTTTGTTTAAATTATCAAATTGCATGCTATTATTTTATATGCAACTACATGTTTAATTCGAGATTCTAGTTATATGCCTATTGTTTGCCTTGATTAATATTATACCCCCTTTTTGAATATTGATTATCCGAACCTTGTCGCCCTAGCAAAAATTATAGTAGTAACCTTTCGAAAATAAGTCCGTAATTATATGGCATGCTTAGTACTGCATAGATATTCTTGGGCGTGAGAACGCCCAAGCATCATTTTCAATCATGAGAAACTGGTTTGGGCAGTCATGGTGATAATGACTGGTATTTGTGTTGGATATGATTATTTTATGCTCCCAAAAATCTCCAAACTTGCTTAGTATCTGGATGGATGATTTGGGGGCTGGAATGTGGTGCGGTGGGAGCACAAAAATTATGGAATGTGGTAGAACCACCCAGATAGCTCTAAGGACTGAATCTTGTCATGTTAGCCCGTGTAAAACAGTACAACCACATGTCTGTAAATTACAACTTGGCTAAGTAGCGGTATCGAAACTCCCCGACTCATCTCACCGGTGGGGATAGGCGTGGTTATGCAAGGCGGAGGAGGCCTAAAGGGACACCGAGTGGAGAGTGCGTTCACCGGTCGTACTAGCATTGGGGGGAGTGGAGCCCGCATAATGCTAGTAGCCGTGGTGAACATCCCGTGCAACGTATGGGACCCACCGCAAGTGGGAACAACCCATAGGGTGAGATGATTAGTGGAACTAGATATCCCGAACAGTCATGTGATAATCTATTTGACCACCTGACCAAGGAATCCGGTGGGGCAACAGGTGGATTATCGCTTGTGGTCATGGGCGGACATGGGAACTTAACCAGATATAGTTCTATTTCAAAAACTTTGTGGGTGGGGATGGAAAAGTGAAGGGCAGTGCAAGGCCCTGGTTTGTGTTGTCCTGGGTGTCGTCCCAGTGATAAGTTAAGCGGCTATAACACTGAAGGATTAAGCATATGGTGCAGACGCCATGTAACGGTGGATGGAATCTGAATCGCTACTGTTATTGCATTCTCATATACATTATGTTTTGTTCAAACTGCTAAGTCTCAGGAGGTTTTCTAGGTATTATATTTCAAAAGCTAAACGAGGATAAAGCTTCTTCTTTTACAAAGTAAAATGACAGGAAGAATAAATAGAGTCGTAGGAAAAGAGGATGACTGTTGTGGTAAATACATAACGATGGTTGGTGGATTCATGTCGATTATAAAAAGAGAATATTAGAAAGGGGTTTAGGGGAAATAAATCGGTGGAGTCTATGTGAATGGATGGGTGAGAAAGATGATTTAAATGATTTTTGGAAGATTAGAGAGTGCAAAAGAAATTGTTGGATTAGAACACTAATATAAAATTTTTGAGAAATGTTAGTAATAATGTGATGGATAGGATTTGATTAAAATACTGGAAGGATGAATTGAATTTTGGGTATATCAGAGGAATAACAATAATTACCGGGGTATAATCTGGATCAATGATTTTGGTGAATTAGAAAAGTGTAAAGGTAATTGTTGGATTTAATGGGGTTAACAGGAATTGATCTAGATAGATGATTTGAATTTGAGGAAATTTGGAGATATGATAATTGAAGCATAAACTAGATTAATGATATTCTTGGTGCGTATATTGATGAATTAGTTAGAGATAAATAATGAAAATAAGGATGATTATGAAAAAAGCAATTTATGGTTTTGGATCATTACCAGAAAGGATTGATTGGTTAGAAAGTTCTGATATGAATGATTTTGGTGGGTTAAAAAGTAATCCTATTAGGGAATCATTGGAATTCAGAAGTGAGGAGCTGGTGGATAGCGATTACAAGATTGGATTATTAAAGAATTTGGAATACGAAAAGTATTGGTGGATTCAAAATAAATAGATAGAAAGTATATGATCGGTGGGTTAACTAAATGATGTCGCTCGCTGTTGGGAGTCTTAGACAACAATCAATTAGGAAAGGATCAGTTCGGTGGATCAAGTAAAGGAGGTGTGTCTGTGGTGGAGTAAGTCAATTATGGCAAACGCCGTGTGGAGTTATAGGTAGTAACAATGACTCTATGGTTCGATAACGATAATGCTACCAAAAGCGATTTCTGGCAAACAAAATAACCCGAGCCTTTCCTTTGATAAGCCATGCATACTATATATTTGCATTACGTGTCTTGGCTCATGAACACGGTGGTTAGTGTGCTCACACTCGCTCTCATAACAAATCGAGCGAATCGGTCGCTACACATCAGCAACACTTTTGGGTCTTGATGGCAAATAAGATGAAGATGTCAAGGGCTAGGCCGCGAACCTCCGGTTGGTGCTGTGGGCATGTCTGAAGGTCCCACACAGATGCTTCGTTCTTCCGCTCTCGCAATTTTTCGATTTCGGCCTAATCGGCCCATGAGTAAGTTTACTATTTTATTTATGCTTCCGCATGGTATGTATTTGATATTCATTTTCAGTATCGTGAGCACTATCTCTCGATCCGTGGAATAGTGCATTAAATCACGAGATTCGGATAGTAAAATCTGGGGCCCTACATATATATACCCTCAAGCTAGGGTTTTACGCGTACACTGTAGTTATAGCTATACCAACCCATCGCCGCTGTCTCGATCGAGCCCATCACCTCCTCCATCCCTCGAGCCCATTGCCGGCCGCCTTCCCTGAGCCCGTCGCCGGCCGCCTACATCTCCGAGCTCGTCGCCGCCGCCTTCCCCGAGCCTCGCAAGGTGATGCCTCTGACTGGATTGCTCATGTGACTTGATATGTAAGTTGTATAAGAATGTAGCTATTGGTAATGTTATATGTAACATTTTAATCTTACTTTTATGAATATATAGTCGTTTCATGAATACATATATACTTATGAATATATGTTAAACCGTACTTATTGTTGTTTGTGTATATATTGCTGTTAAATCTTACTGTTTTGATTTCATGAATACATATACTTATGAATATATGTACTTTCATGTAATTCCATGTCATTTCCATATTGATATATATATATGCTACATTGCGCTTTTCATATATGAGAAGGCCAACATGTCATCCGTGCATTCTTCAACATCATCGCCGGATGCGTCCGCTCCAAAATCAAAACGCCAAGGAAGAGGACTATCGAAAAAGCCTGAGGGCCGATTTACATCACAGAGGTCGTTGGATCTGGGACCCCTCTCCTTCCTCGCCGAGCAGCATGCGCATTTCCAAGAATTATCGGAATAGTTGGACGAGAATGAATTGAGATCACATTCGATTCGTGGAAGACCGTGACTAAGACTCGAAACTGTGAGCTGCTTACAGAAATTTTTGCATCGTTCGAGACCCCAGAAGAACACCACGACTCCGTGCAATGACGTGCCTTGCTAGCGGCGTGCAAAGCATGGAAGAACTTCATGAGCGTGCTTGTCAAGCAGTGTGTGGAGAAGGATCGAACGCCCTTTCGTAAGTACAATGGGAAGAACCACAATGGGAAGAGTTTAAGGCGATGAAGATGATCGAAGATTTTAGAAGTGCAAGTGCGGCGCACAAAGCCCTCCAGGCAAAAAAACACACGCCCCCACAGACTTGGTTTAGCTGAGTATGTGGGTAAAATCCCATAGTGGAGGACGGAGGACGAACAGGCAATCCTGCGAGACACTGCCCCGCCATTTGCCACGATCCCGGATGAGCATACTCGAAATTGGATTAGAGCGAGGTCATCTACCACGTCATCGGGGGACATCTCCTTCCAAAACCCTGCAAACCAGGTCATCTACCACGTCATCGGGGTCATCTACCACGTCCCACCGCGTGGTAAGATATCGATTGAACTACATAGTTTGTAATTACTCTACAACTTCATAGCAAGTGAAATGACATGTCGGGTTCTTGCAAGAAGCGCTGAGTGTAGAATCTTCCCAGGGATCATTCCATGCAACCAAGGAGAAAGATATACTCCACGACCCTGGGAAACAAGGAGCACCCGGGTCGTACGAGAGGCCTTGGGCTTTATGTTCCTTGGAAACATGGTTTCTCAGATGACTCCGAATTATATCAGAGTAGGAAGAGAACCAAAGTCGAGCGTGAGGCATGGCTACGAGAGGAGATCAAGGCATCTCTTAGAGAGGAGCTGGCTGATTACGTCAGAGATGAGATGCGAAGATATACAGAAAATCAGCAGGCCGCCGCCACCGCTCCTGTGCTAACTAGCCCCCCAACCGTCAGAGTAGTTGCGCGTCCAATGCTACGACGGAAAGCGAGGCTGATTTCCTATGGACAACATCCTGGTAATAATTATTATCTCTAGAATGCTCGATCCGTTGATAGGACTATTGGAGTAGCTAATTTGGTATCGTTATGTAGGAGCCTACGATGTGCAAGCTCCAAGTGAGATATGCCTCCGTTCCCTTGTGCGCTGCTTGGGGCTAGGCATATCCGTCTGCTCACGGGGCCATGATGCACTATACACCTTTAGCACTAGGCTTCGAAAAAGTTCATGTGGATGGTGTGCATGCTAATTTCGAGGTCGTCCCACTATGAAAGCTCCCTAACGACGAGCTTGTGACTTTAGGGCAAGCCATTGGAACATTCATCCAGTGGCCCAAAAGCGACATCTGCCTAGAGGCTTCTTCACCGGTGGCAAGTCCACAAGGGCAGTCTGAACCAGAGCTACATGCACTGGTGCCATCTCCACAAGGCATATCTCCACCACCGCTACCTACACTAGTGCCATGTCCACGGGTGCTATTCCCGGTGAAGAAACTTGCACCAATGCTACCTTTACAGTCGACTACCATGAAGTCGACCTACAGCCGAGGCAGCAGGGGCAAATCAAAGAAGATCGATGATGATATCCCGTACCTGCCATTGGCCTGCAAATTCGTGCTAAGGGAGCCGATTATCGACCCGAAAAAGCGCCTCATAACCCTAGGACTTAGTTGCTAGAGATTACAAGCTTGGTATATGGAACAGGCCAATAAGCCACAGGGAGAATGGCGCTCAGGTATCATTGTCAAATTCAGGCCGGATCATTTACAGCACGAAGTTCATAATTGTGTCTTCGCGGTGACCTTTGAGGATTTATTTGATCTTTTCATGCTCAACGCTCTCGATGCCTCACTCGTCCGATGATGGACGCTGTAAGTATATACAATCACAATCTCCGTTCATGTAATATCGATATATGTCATATATAATTTGTTGCTTTTCTGTGTATATATATAGACACATAGTGACTGAAGCTAGATCATCCAAATCACCAATTGGTTTCCTGGACCCATGCTTAGTCGCCATGGATACACCATCAACGAGGATGCATCCTTCATCGAGCGGTATATTACAACAACACTACTGGCTCACCGCGATAAGGAATTTGTACTTATGCCCTGCAATTAGGGGTTCCATTGGATTTTAACTGTAATTATACCAAAATAGAACAAAGTAATATATATTGATTCCCTATGTAAGAACAAAACTGACTACACAGTTATCGGCCAATTACTCGATAGGTAAGTACATTTTCTCCATACATAACTAACTCTTTCTTTCCTTCCGAATGACTAAGCTAACTTTTTTGAATCACGAAGATCATTCGCTACGTACGTTGCAGAGACACGTGGCTCGACGGAAGGGGCCAAGCCCTTGCAACATGTTCGAAATTTTCGGGTATTCGCTAATACACATTAATTAATCATATACAACACTTGGTAGTAATGCCTCTTGAATTAACACATTATATTTTTTGCAGTGCCACCGGCGACAATCGGGCAACGACGTGGATTCTACGTTTGCCACCATATGAAACTACTACTCGATTCCTCGAAGATCACCAATCCTAAGGTTTGTCAATCTTCCCACAATTATTTCATACTTATCAGGTTATATATGTACGTACATTGATATTCCTATCGACAGGCTGCGCCCATCCCTACAATGCACTGCAACAGCTCGACCTTGCACAAATTCGAGGAGAGTGCGCGTACTTTTTTTGTGGTTAGAGTCATAAAATCAGATGGAGAGTTCCACAATGTACAATGATTTTTTTGTTTAGGATAAGATTGACATTGATTGTAATTGTGTATTTGTTAATGGATATTTTATTTTATTTCAATTAATTGATTTGCGAAATAGATGTTTTATGTTTGTGAAATGAATTGAGATGTGAATTGGATGTATATATGTACATGTTGATCTGCTTGTTTCAGAGGGCATTGCTAGCATTTCCTGAGGCTAGCCAATAAATAGAAATAGAGTTAACCAAAAACCGCCTGTGCTAGTTGATAATGACAGACGGTTTTTAGTTAAAAATCGTCTATGCTAGTTGATAGTCACATATGGTTTTTAGTTAAAAATCATCTGTGATTATTAACTATCATAGACAGTTTGTAATTAAAAATCGTCTGTGATATTTACACCACAGACGGTTCGGAAGCTGTCTGTGATGACCTCGTATCATTACTGACCCATAAATTCAGATAACTCAAAAACCGTCTGTAATGATGTTTCTGAACCGTTCGTAATACGGTTTTCTGCAGTAGTGATTGTTCTGCTGATAATATTATTCTGAAGTGACACTTAAATGCGCCCAAAGTCTAGGCTGCTTACAGTATAGGTAAACACTTGTCCGTGGACTGCAATGTTCCAGTGCGGTATTTGCCACAGTGTCCTATATACCTTTATTACAAGAAAGATAATTGTAAATGTGCACTTCAGCCTCTTTTTTGCAGAAGTCGGCGGCGAAACTCTCCAAGAGCCCAAATGGGGAATAAGTTCCTGTAGTTTGGGTAATTGAAGAAGAGGGAGGAGTTGAAGTTTCCAACGATCTCCTAAAATCAAGATGCAAAATACAACCATGATACCGATTGCGTTCAGATATACCTAATTATAAGTACAAATAAAAGAATATGGAAGTGGATGTGAGTCCGAACAATAGGATTAGTACTGCATAATCTGTGATTGCAAGACCTATATTTAACAGCTAGCCCAAATTTGTTTCCAGTTGGAGTTCTCTATTTATTCATCTATGCATCTTAACGCTTCTTAGACGTAAGATATGATGGAAGGAAACTACTATACGTGTACATTCAGTAATCAATCATGGTAATGTCATAGGATTTTTAGTAGCTTTAAAAGTATCTAATATTCCATTTTCTGCTAATTACAAAGTGTAATCTTAAAAAACTTGTTTTTGTAGGAGTAGACTACTCTAACTTATCAACCAAACTAAATTCAACACTTGTTGGGGAAATTCTCCTGTCTCCTGCTGCATGTTGATTAATTGTTTTGCAGCACGATATAGTGGTGCTGGATCTTGTTCAGTCTGCTCACAATATCCAGGATTCAGAAATAGCAGCACATGCATACATATGAAAATAATTTCAAAAATAATATTATATCAATATGAAATTCAAAGGAGCAATGAAAAAATTTACCGAACCTGTCCAGCATAAATTAAACCTAACATTGCCCAAGCAGTGTTCACTGCATGGGGATTCCCACTATCAACATACTCCTGTTCAATTTAGAGCAGAAAACATGGTAAGTGTAAATTGTTACAATTTTTATGAAACGACATGTAGACCAAAAAAAAATGGTTTTAGCACATAAAAGAGTTTAAATATCCCAACCAACATTTCTTCCGTTAGGATAGTAACTATGTACTGAGTAGAATAAAAATAGTGTCCTTGATTCCCTATGTTAGAAGCATAAGTCTGCATCAATCCTTTGTTGGACAGACATTGCCTGCAGTCCTCCAAGCTACAACAATTGCATTCTCCTAGGATTGTTTGACCGTAAAACTGACATAGGTCTGGTGGTGTCTTCATAATTGGAATTTCCATTCTCATGCCAAAAACTGTCGGGTAGGCGATTCTGCAAAGAACTGGCTAGGTTTGGAATTTTCAATTCTGACGCTAATTTGGTGGCTATTGTTGGGGTCAGTAATTTTCTCTGAAAGTTAAAAAAAATGCATCTACTAGTAGTTTGTTACTTGAAAGGCCAAGCATAGCCGCAGCCAATTAATGATGCCAGAGGAGCAATTGTCTGTCAACCAATCTGTGGCTAAACTACTCTACAACACCACTTCCGAAGTTCATATGACACAATGGAGAAGAATTACCTCAATTTGACAACAAAGATAGTTTTCTCCCCACCCACCATTACTTTGCTGCTTTGACAGCAAGAACTTGCATGCTTTCCTGATGGAAAAACTGTTCTGATATGTTCTTCCTGCAGCAACTAATCCTTTTATAGTGAAGAAGGTCGCGTAAGTGAAACACACAGCCCAAGAGCCGTACCTGTTAGTTTATTTTTTATTATATTAGCTATAGGATTTGAAGTCAATATAATTTGCAAACACTTAGTAACACATACTAATTACATACCATGAGCCATCCTTCTTTTGGTTTTCTTCAATGAACGATGCACCACTTTTTATAATTTTTTCTATCTCTTCACGACGGTACCCAGGGCGTGTCTCTTTAAATAATACGAGAGCTTGAATTAATGATGATGTGCACTCGGCGTATCTGCATGTTGGTTGCAAAACGTGAGATAATTTTTTTCTATGTAAGATGGAAATTGAACTGGTGAGATATAATCTCTTACCCATAATCAACGATGATGTTCCGAAAACTCTCAGAAGGATTGATAAACTAGGGCATCAAATAGCTCCAAATTAGTATATGTAGCTCAAGATTTTGGTGCAAAAAGTCATACTGCCAAGACAATAACCAAATAGAGAACTACTTATGCATATGAGAGGGGTACGTGTATAATAACATAAATAAGATATAAATTAAGAAAACCACACATACTCTGAACTTTTTATTTACGTAATAATGAACAGAAAAATCACAAAAAGTGAGAAAAAGCCACATCCATAGTGGGATGCTGTCCAGAAAAATGTCGGAAACCTATGAACTATAGAAGCTTTAGGCAAAACGATGAACAAGTCCCTGGGGACCCCGACCAAGGTGTGAATGCAGTGCCAAGAAAAAATATCACAAGTCCAGCAAGATGATGATGATCTTTCACCGCTGGATGTGAAGATCAATTGCCGGCACAAGAAGACGCATGTTAGATTCACTCCTAGTGATTATGTGTAAGCTGACTTGTGCATGCATGAATTAAGATTACTGCTCAATGTTTAGGTTAAAATTTAGGATGCTAATTCAAGTGTGAAGTACATGTGATTGTACGTGATTTTAACTGAGTTTCTTGTACGTGTCAGCCATTCTCATGTGGAGTTCCAGAGCTGATTTTTTAACGTGTAAATTTTTTTTGTGTATGCAAATGGATGATATCTTGTTAAGAATCTGTGTAAAATTTCAGATTGTTTTACCCGTTGTTGTGTGCGTTCCATATTCAAGGTTAGTTGCAATGTTCTTCTTCGCACACATATTCAAGGTTAGTTGCAATATTCTTCTCGCCCATAAGTACAGTGGTACAGACAGCTACTGTCTATAGTATTATTTTACATCAGCTATAGATAACACTAAAGACATCTTCTATAATAGTTTATCTGTAGGTTGTCTATAATGGGTTGTATGTAAAATATAGACAACATTGATACAATGACACATAAGTTGTCTATAGCATGCTATTTTTCGCGTTTCGATAGACTATAGAATTACAGTCGACCTACTTCTCTCCCCTCTTTCTTTTTCATTCACCTCAGCTAAATTTCTATGTGACACTTCTTGTAGATAGCTTATATCACTCTATTGTATATGCCCTAAATATTGTGACGTGTGCAAATGAATGACAGATGGAAAAGTGCATGGTGGAGCCACTCACTCAGAAGGGTGCCCTTGCAATTGGACGGTTGCGTATTAGTTACCTGTGGGATAATTAACTGTGGGGACACTTCTCTAACACAAGTTTATTAAGGTCCAAAGGCTGTTAGACCTGTTAGCATAATTTAGTTCTATAGTACTTAGCTATATCTCATGGCATACCTCCTCTCCCTGTATAAAGGGAATAAAGGGCTTTTCTTTATGCACACATCCATACCACCAATCAATAAGAAAGAAAGGCTCTAACTGCTGTCTGAACCTCGTCGACCTTTCTTCCTAGCGTGCACCTGGAAGGAGGGAGAGCGGTTATCTCCAAACCGTTGCTGCAGAGAGTACCTGCACGGGGCGGCAATAAGGTTTCTAGGCAGCGCATCTGCGCGACCACTCACTGCACTGTGACATCTACGTTCTGCACTGTGTCAAGCCTGCGCGGCTTCCTGTTCTTCATCAGGCTAACTAGTAAGTCGTTCGCGTGCAAGTACGACTTTGTTAATATATTTGAGTATATTCTGAAGTATGATGAGTAGCCTGCTGTTAGTAGTAAGTATTGCATCACTAGTTTATTGTATTTGTCTCCTAGTAAAATTTGGAATTAAAATATTGCCCACATTTCCATCAATCCAGAAACCTTATTGTGAATTTTGTTGCAATACTAAAATGGCTAATGCTTCTGATACGATGAAACATGAGAGGTTTTCTGGTCAGAACTTTCATAGATGGCAGACTAGAGCCAAGTTTTGGCTCATGTCTTTGGGATTGTGGTGGGTTATCCACCCACAGTATCCATTTACGATTGAGCAGTTTATGCAGTTTGATAATGCGAATAATACTGCTCTTGGCTGCATTCTGACTATTCTGGCAGATCAGCTCTATGATGTGTACATGGACTTCAAGCCCGCCACAGAGTTGTGGGATGCACTAGAGCACAAATATGCAGAGGCAGAGGCAGGTCGCTGGCTCTACATATGTGAGCAATTTTTCGACTTTAGCATGGATGAGGCTAAGTCCGTAGTTGGACAAGCTCATGATCTCTAGCTACTAGTCGGTGAGATTGTGCACCTAGGCTGTGCATTGCCTCCAAAGTTTGTGGTTGCGGGCATCGTTGCTAAACTCCCTGCCTCTTGGCGGGATTTTGCTACTAGCTTAAAACATAAGAGGGAAGATATTTCTGTTGAGGATCTCATTGCAGCCCTCAATGTGGAAGAAAAAGCAATAGCAAAAGATGCACCTAGTAGATCTGGCCAGAACAATGCAAACGCCATACAGAAAAGGACTGTTGCTAAGAAATACAAATCCAACAAACCGAACAAGACAACTAGCTTTAAGAAAAAAATCGAGAAAAAGGATTTGAAGGACATCACCTGCTTTGTGTGCGGAAAAGACGGTCATATGGCGAAGGACTATCGCTTCCGCAAGATCAGAGATGGTGAACAGCCAAAGAACAAGGTTGTTAACGTGATCATAGGCGAGGTATCGACTTCAGGAGGGTATGGTAATCCACCTGTTGTCTTTTCAGCATGTCAATCTACTGAGTGGTGGGTTGATACTGGTACTAATGTTCATGTATGTTCTGATATTTCCTTGTTTTCTTCTTATCAGGCAGCAGGGGCTTCCTCCATCATAATGGGAAACGGGTCGCATGCTTTTGTTCTTGGTGTTGGCACGGTGGATCTGAAGCTTACCTCAGGGAAGACTGTCCACTTGAAGAACGTGCAGCATGCTCCTACAATAAAGAAGAACCTCGCTAGTGGTTCTCTCTTATGCAGGGATGATTATAAGCTAGTTTTTGAGTCAAATAAAATTGTAATGTCTAAGTTCGGAAAGTTTGTTGGTAAAGGCTATGAGAGCGGAGGCTTGTTCCGCCTAAGTATTTTAGAGTCTTGCTATAATCTGAATGTTGCAACTGGTTTAAATAAATGTGAGGCAAATATTTGGCATTCTCATTTCTGTCATATTGGTTTTGATAGTATTGCTAGAATGTCCAGATTAGATTTAATTCCAAAATGTGAAATTGTCAAACGATCAAAATGCTAGTCATTTGTGCAAGCAAAGCAACCTCGAAAACCCTTTAAGGGATTAGAGGATGGAAAGAACTTGGCACCTTTAGATCTTATTCATTCAGATTTGTGTGAAATGAATGGATTATTGACAAAAGGAGGCAAAAGATATTTTCTAACTTTTATTGATGATGCAACACGCTACTGCTATGTGTATTTGCTGAAAACTAAGGATGAAGTTTTAAACTATTTTAAAACTTATAAGGCCGAGGTTGAGAACCAACTAGAAAATAAAATAAAAAGATTGAGGTCTGATCGTAGAGGAGAGTATGTCTCTCATGAATTCTCCCAATTCTGTTCTGAGCATGGAATAGTCCATGAATTTACACCACCATATTCGCCCCAATCAAATGAGGTAGCTGAGAGAAAAAACCGGACACTAACAGATTTGGTTAATGTCATGTTAGAGAGTATCGGTATGCCTAAGGCGTGGTGGGGGGAAGCTATTCTAACAGCAACTTTCGTCCTAAACAGAGTAATCACTAAAAAGAGTGAGAATACTCCGTATGAGGGATGGAAAGGGAGAAAACCTAATGTTAATTTTCTGCGAACTTGGAGATGTTTGGCAAAAGTCAATATACCATTGCAGAAAAAGAGAAAACTTGAACCAAAAATAGTTGATTGTATTTTTCTAGGATATGCTCAAAATAGCATAGCCTATAGATTTTTAGTAGTTAAATCATAAACTCCTGAGATTATTACTAATACAATAATAGAGTCGAGAGATGCTTCATTCTTTGAGAATATCTTTCCTATGGGAACATCAGACAATACTTCACGAACAGAGAATGTTCAATATGATATTATTGAAAGTGAGAATAATCAAACTTCTAAACTTCCCACCATTTCTGAACCAATATGTGATATCCGTGAGGAGGATAAAAATCTAGTCTCAGAAGCAAGAGACAAAGGGTTGAGAAAATCTTTGGTGACGACCTTATTGTATACCTCGTGGATGATATGCCAAAGACTCTTTCTGAGGCATATGCATCTTCTGTTGCTGAGTATTGGAAAGAGGCATTCCGTAGCGAGATGGACTCTATCATGGCTAATGGGACTTGGGAGATCATAGATCGTCCTATCGGGTGTAAACCTGTAGGATGTAAGTGGGTCTTTAAAAAAACTAAGGCCTGATGGAACTATTGAGAAATACAAGGTAAGACTTGTGGCCAAGGGTTACACCTAGAGAGAGGGAGAAGATTTCTTTGATACCTATTCTTCTGTCGCCAGACTAACTACCATCAGAGTGCTCCTTGCGTTAGCATCTTCCTATGGTCTACATGTTCATCAAATGGATGTGAAGACAACATTTCTTAATGGAGAGTTAGAGGAAGAGATCTATATGGATCAACCTGATGGTTTTGTGATTTCTGGACAGGAAAATAAGGTATGCAGATTATTAAAATTTTTGTATGGCCTAAAACAAGCACCTAAACAATGGCACGAGAAGTTTGACAAAACATTGACATCCGCTGGTTTTGTTGTGAATAAAGCTAATAAATGTGTGTATTATCGTTATGGTGAGGGTCAAGGAGTTATCTTATGTCTGTATGTAGATGACATACTTATATTTGGAACAAACACTGTCGTAATTGACGAGGTCAAATCTTTCTTATCTCGGTGTTTTGATATGAAAGACCTGGGAGAGGCAGATGTCATTCTGAATATTAAATTGATCAATAGCAAGGATAGGATCACTTTAAACCAATCCCATTATGCTGATAAAATATTGAGCCGGTTCAGTTTTGAAAATTGTAAAGTTTCTCCAACACCTTATGATGCGAGCATTACGCTTCGAAAGAACCAGGGATTAGGAAAAGATCAATTAAGATATTCACAAATTATTGGATCACTTATGTATTTAGCTGGTGCCACAAGACCTGACATTTCATTTGCTGTGAGCAAATTAAGTCGGTTTACTTCTAACCTAGGAAATGATCACTGAGAGGCACTTGAAAGAGTGTTGCGCTACTTGAGAGGCACAACATCTTTTGGAATATATTATATTGGACATCCTTTTGTATTAGAAGGATACAATGAGTCTAATTGGATCTCTGATGCGGATGAGATCAAAGCTACAAGTGGTTATGTATTCACTTTAGCTGGTGCTGTAGTTTCATGGAAGTGTTGCAAAAATACCATATTGACGAGGTCAACCATGGAGGCAGAACTTGTAGCACTTGACACAGCCACAGTTAAGGCTGAATGGCTGAGAGAACTTCTATTGGACTTGCCATTGATTGAGAAACCAATACCTGCAATCCTGATGTACTGTGATAATCAAACAGTGTTGGCCAAAGTCACAAGTACAAAGGATAATATGAAGTCCTCTAGACATGTGAGCGTGAGGCTTAAATCATCGAAAACCGAGAAACTCGGGTGATTGCTGTGAACTACATTCACACTGAGAAAAATCTGGCAGACCCTTTTACAAAGGGATTAGCACGGAAAGCGATTTCCGTTGCATCTATGGACATGGGAATGAGGCCCATTTAAGTTACATCACAATGGTAACCCATACCATATTGATCGGAGATCCCGTGACTTAGGCAATGGGAAAAACAAATTGATGTTGTAACAAGAGAGTACATATTTACTGTACCCATGTCCTAATAAACAATGTACTTTCGACTGTTTGGAAGGTTGGCATAAAGCCTTAATGTATTCTGTTGTCCAAATGAGAAAAATATATTAGCCTGCAGGATACTTAGAAAGAATACACCTACTTAAGCTTAACTGTGTAGTCGCAGTTCACGAGAATGGGGCATTCTCTAGAAAGCTCATGAGCAGATAAGGGAGCATAACCATACAACGCTCCGTTTAGGCGTGGTTCATTGGCAGCCTAGTACTAGTTGAGGTTTCAAGTGAAATCTGATCACGAAAAGCTGTGAATTAAAGGCATAGTCCATTCATCAGCTGTGAGAAGATGAATCTTGTCATTCTAGGTGCAAGTTCAACCCGTACAGGACTTACACTAAAAGACTAGTATATTAACAGTACTTCAGCACAATATCTTTGTCATATATTTATTTCTTGCTTTGGAATTGGTGGGGAATTGTTAGAAATTGGCCTATTTAATTATGGTCTATTTCCTTAATTCCAAAGCATGCATGGTTTAGTACCATACTGCTAAAGAAAGGTGAGGAAGACCAATTTATAAGCTGGAGTGCCACTCCTTGAATATGGATAGAGATGGTATGTGGAGGGTTCTGTCTAGTCACACATACGCGCACGCACGCGCGCGCGTATACGCGTATTTTCACGTGAAAATCGCGTGACTTGTAACTTGCGACCGTGCCGTGACGTGGCGCGCCACTTGGCAGACCAAGTCCATCTCTATTTTTGTTGAACTCTGCACCACTCTCTCTCTGTTTGAATGAGATTCAAACGTTTGAATTCGAGGCTTTATTGGGGTTTTGATGACAGACAGTTACCAGTGGATAAATGACTGGTTGAATGTGTCAGTTACCAGTTGGTAAATGGCTATTTTAATCATGTCAGTTATCAGTCTGTCTATTTATATGCCTGGAGACGTCCAGAGGATGTGTGAGAAACTCAGTGCCTCCATTTCCTTCTTCTCTGTGTTCTTGTGCTCGAGTACTGTGCTGTCTGAACCTCGTCGACCTTTCTTCCCGGCGTGCACCTGGAAGGAGGGAGAGCGGTTATCTCCGAAC
The DNA here is from genome assembly GCA_036346245.1 of Bonia amplexicaulis. NCBI lineage: Eukaryota > Viridiplantae > Streptophyta > Magnoliopsida > Poales > Poaceae > Bonia > Bonia amplexicaulis. Next base: position 1,879,282 of record CM070749.1, on the reverse strand, counting down.
CATTGCCGCAGAGAGTACCTGCACGGGGCGGCAATAAGGTTTCTGGGCAGCGCATCTGCGTGACCGCTCACTGCACTGCGACATCTATGTTCTGCACTGCGTCAAGCCTGCGTGGCTTCCTGTTCTTCATCAGACTAACTAGTAAGTCATCCGCGTGCAAGTACGACTTTGTTAATATATTTGAGTATATTCTGAAGTATGATGAGTAGCCTGCTGTTAGTAGTCAGTATTGCATCACTAGTTTATTGTATTTATCTCCTAGTAAAATTTGGAATTAAAATATTGCCCACATTTCCATCAATAAGGACTACATTTTATATCTTCTCCTTTGTGTGTATAATTGTCGGCAACACGACGACAACTTTACCACATCATCAGCACGGTAATGCTCTCCCGTAGGTCATCTGGTATGTTGCTAATTGATCAAGTTCAATATTGTAGATTAGATTGATTTTCTGTATTTGTTTTTCCCCATAGCATATAGTATATATATATATATAGTATAGATAACAGGGGCACCATGGTGTCTGGGCACCAAGCCTCTCGCCTTTAGATTGCTTTTAGATCGTGCTATATATATATATATATATATATATATATATATATATATATATATATATATATATATATATATATATATATATATATATATATATATATATATATATATATATATATATATATATATATATATATATATATATATATATCCCATCCGTGTCACACTACTACAAAGTAGGCTAAACTGGATGCTTACATCACAGACGGTTCCCAGAATAACCGTCCGTGATATTTTCACATACGGTTTGATATACGAACCGTCTGTGGAAACTTCATTATCATAGACAGTTGTTATCTAGAACCGTCTATGAAGTATCACAGACGGTTCAAGATAATAACCGTCTGTGATGTCGGCCATTATCACAGACGGTTCTTATCTAGAACCGTTTGTGATCACAGATGGTTCTAGATAAGAACCGTCTGTGATAATGAAGTTTTCACAGACGGTTCGTATATCAAATCGTTAGGTCACTTGAAGTGGAGAAAGATCCATATGCACCTAAGTGTGAGAATAAGGATGTATTGGGGCCTGAAACCCATACTTAAGTGTTACTGAAGCATTATTATACCTTGCCAATTTTATTAGACTAGACATTGCATTTGTAGTGAATTGTTTGGTATGATATAGTTCCTATGCTACTAAGAGGCATTGGATTTGAATAAAGGACATTCTCATGTACATAGAAGGTGATAGTGATCTCAGACTCTTTTATCCCAAACATTAAGACACTAAAATTGTTAGTTAATCAAATGTTGTCTATCTTTCCAATCCCCATAATACCAAATCTATTACTAGGTATGTCTTTCTAAGTGGAAGTAAAATCATCTCTTGGAAATCTGTTAAACAGTCAATAGTTGCTACATCAACCAATCATTTAGAGATAATCGCACTATTTTAGACCACTCGTGAATGCATATGGCTTATAATATTGGTTCATATCCAAAAGTCATGTGATGTAGAGGTGGATAAATGCCCCATAGTCTTCTGTGAGGATAATGCTGCTTACATTGCACAGATAAGAATATCTATGTCAAAACATCTATGACAAAAGCATATACTCCTGGAACATTTCTATTCCTACGAGCAGCAGGAGAATGGGAATATAGAAATAAAAAAAATCTAAGCAAGTAATAATCTTGTGAATATTTTGAGGCCTTTCTAGCTTCTACCTTTGTAAAGCATGTTCGTGGCACTGGCATGAGAAGGCTCAGAGTGTTGTTGCCTTCATGGGGAGTTTAATCTTCATACACATTCATCTTCGTGATGATATGTTGTATTTTTTCCCTTAATTAAGTTGTGTCCTAATGGGTTTTATTAATTAAAGATTTTTAATGAGACAACAAGTACAATGACAAGAAACACGAGCTATGTACTCTTTTCTTCGTACCATTGTTTTGCACTGGGTTTTTTCGAAAAGAGTTTTTAACAAGTAATAAGCATGACATTAGCAAGTGTCCAAGAGGGAGTGTTGTGAAATAATTAATTGTGTAGACACTTCCCTAAATAGGGCCATTAAGACATAAAGGCCGTTAGACCCATTAACATAGTTTAGTCCATATATACTTCTTAGCTAAATCTCATGGCATTCCTCTTCTCCCTATATAACGAGGGTAGGGGGCTTTCCTTTGTGCACACATCTATCGCACCGATCAATAAAGAGACACCAACCAACAAAGAGAGAATGGCTGTCGCGTGTCGCGACTACATTTGTGTTTTCTTCTACTTTGTGTGCTTAATTGTCGCCAACGCGACCACAACTTTAACAACCCCATGCATCCACTTAAGATAATATAAAGTCCATTTTTTTCTAAAGAAGACTTTATGAGTTGCTTAATCAGAGTTAAAATATGATTGCTTGCCTCAACTGTTGATTCTTTTCAAATTGTGCTTCATTTCAAACTCGCGTGATATTCTCAATTTTTAATGCTTAGTTTAGCTGTTTAATTAGGTGACTGCAACCTAACAGAAAAGGTGACTACCATCTCAAAAATGATTAGGTGACTACATAACACAGTAATACCTTAGAGATACTCACCTCTACCCATGAAGTTGTTCGTTTAGATTCAGCTGAAGACAACGTACCATCTTTGTTCTTCAAATAGAAAAATCAGTTATATCAGTCCAATATATTGCATTCGGAAAGAAGTAAAATACAAAATATTTTTGCAATCGTATTATAGAATGTGACAATATATGTATGCTCGTTAATTCTGCTCTTCACAGCCGTAAGTTCATATTATAGAGTTCTGAAATAGGCATGTAGCTACCTCCAAATTTTGAAAAAACATAGAGCCATTGTTCAGAAATACTCCTATGCTCTTGCGTAAGTTTAATGAGTGTTATTTGGGCGCCAGTGAATATATATATGTGTGAACATATACATGTGTGTATGTATATACATGTACATATACATACACATGTGTGTGTGCCTTGTGCGTGCGAGATAGTTCTTGTCGTGCGTGAGTGAAGTTACTGTCAAATATATATAGAGTTACTGCCAGTTGTGTAGTGCTACAACTGACAGTAACTCGTCATGTGTTTAGCAATAACTTCACTCACACACAGCAGTAACTTTCCGGCACGCATTCGACACCTACACGCAGAATAGTAGCTAACTAACTAACTAACTATATATATATATATACACACACACATACATACACACACAAGCTAATGCCACAAAATTTCATGACCTCTCCTCAATGATAATCGCTAATAACGTTATCGATACCTTTTTCATGTAATATTCTGACAGACATTCAAAAATATTGTTCTAGCTAGGTCATTCTTAAGTCATGTTACATATATAGCTTAATTTAGAGTCGTCGTACCACAAAAGAGAGGAGGCAATCAACTGCATCATACAACCGTTCTTCATTTATTGGATCTCCTACGAGGTTTGAAGGAATCTTTGACAACAACAATATTGCCTGAAGAAATGAAATACAAAATATTGATTAGAATTGTACCTATGTGCATAAAATCCACATTGGTCAGTAAGTCTTTGTAAGAAAAATGTATGCCAAGCTGAACATCCAATTAGTATGAGTTAGTTTGATTTCAATTTTTGTCGGAAGAAGTGTCCTTATGCCAAGGTTAACAAAATGGGGATATTTTTTCCACTATTGTTGCACTCATCGTTTTCTGCCACTAGTTATCTCACTGCCACTAGTTATCTCACTGACATGTGAGGTCTGGACCGTATGTTTGTGAGCTCAGTGTCAAAAACGAAATTCAGCTTGGATTAGTCATACCTTAAGGGCTTCTGCATTGCTATCAGCGATAGGCCAAGCGTTCTCTCCATTTGAAAGAGACCATGAACCTTTTGTTCTTTCACGGTAATAACTTTTGTGATTAGGAATATTATGAGGAATCTTCAAGAAGAACATTAATGTCAACTTTTGCAATGATATAATATGATGTTTCAACAAAAACGATCACACTGTATAAACCTGAGCATTTTTTATAAACTCGTGAGCTCTTGCAAGAGTTGCACCAAACTCTTCGGTAAGGCCTGTTGAGCAAAAGGCCTGAACAATAAGTGCGATCTCCCAGGTCTGGCAGCCAACATATACCTAGTTTAGTGAAGACATGAAACACATAATTTGTCAGAGCACATGTGACGACCCGCGTCATTACCATGGGGTAATAACGCCGGTCAACGGATTATTACTCGTTTTAGCCGATAAAACATCGCTCTAACGAATAATAATCCAATCAGAGTGTTGCAACAGAACAATAATTAGAGACAACTTGATATTACAAAAATATCACCACGCAGGGCTAAAATTTCTTACCAAGCCTCAAGGGCTGGAATATCCAGTTCTTCACTCAATCTTCACACGGGATGTCCGCCTTGTATCCATTGTAATCCGAGTCCACAGTATTTCCTCCAGGCTGAACTGACATATTCCTAAGCAAAGGGAGATAATAGAAAGGGTGAGTACAGAAGTACTCAGCAAGCGTTATTAGCAAAATGCACCAAATGCTTATCCTCTACACCTTTAGGAATATCAATTCCTACCTCAATCTCTTGCTCATTTCTTATCCTTTCTTTCTCATTTTCTTTCCCCAGACTTATAGAAAATAAGTTTTGTTGGTTTTGAAAGAATTCCAATTTATTATTTTATAAAACTACTGAGCATTCGCATGAACAGCAAAAACCCCCATAAGTTTCCGTAATTCTCCTTTCCCGGAGACAGACATGAATTCATGATTTGGTAAGCATTGCGCAAGCTTGTATCACTTTACCCATCACCACTGTGACCCTGTTGGCTTCCCAGATCTCCGCAATTCCTTAGATGCGGCGCCCAGATCAGAGTACAGTACGTTTGCATCTATCTCCGTAATTATATCTCCACCCAGTTACTCACAAACGGCAGCCTGGAGCGGTAACACCCTCACGCAGACCCACCGAAAGCGACGTTAACTGTTGGTTGGGGTGGCCTCGCCCTACCCCAACCTCCACCTGCGCTAATATATGCGCCTTGCATCCCCCACCCGGCACCCAAGTGCTGGCCCGGATCGTGTGGGTTCCTGCGGTGGTGGAGGTCCCCACCCGCACCCGATTCTTGGCCGGATCGTGTGGGTTCCTCCACGGGGTCCCCCGCCCGGCACCCAAGTGCTGGCCCGGATCGTGCGGGTTCTCCCAACGGCTTAATACAATACTTACCCATGTGGAGAATATAATACCTCAATAGAGCTACTAGTCTGTCCGTCAATACGGGATGTTGGTTGATACGGTGTGGTACGGTCTGTTCACACGGAAGAAGTTTGTAATTCCTTATATTCTATTCTTATGCAGAGGTCCCACACCTGCCCACTCGTCACCTGCCCTGGCAACCTCTGCCGACCTCCTTATTTAACTAGATGGCCAACTGCTCCATCAGTTGCCATTCAACTCTTTTCTTTTGCCTCTTATATTCATTGCTCGATTTAAATACTTTATTTCTTTCATGCAAGGTGATACTAGATTAATACAAAATACTTGTTTTACAGAATATAATCTGAAGAATTGATCAAAGGAATGCTTGCCTGAACTTTAACCATATACTCGGATTCAAGTAGGATCAGGTGCAGACGTTCCCGTAGCTTAGATTGGCGCCTGCAATTAAATACGTGGGCTATGACTTAATTTACAGAATTATAATAAAATATAGGGTGTCGATGTGCTTGTGCTCCTAGGATAAGGCTTTGCTCAATTTATCCTAATCGTGGTTAGCCCTAATTAACTCATATTTTATATTCGTCATTTGACGTCATTTTCCTAATATGGTACTGGGTTGTTTGCTTATAAGTTAGCTTCAGTCTTATGTTGATTTCCTACCATCTACCCTTGCTATACGATGAAATATGTACACGTACAATTATTGGCGAACCTTAATCCTAGTCGATCTTGTGCTGTGAGCTATACCAATTTAGTCTCTCGTAGGTGTGTATGTATCTATTCGCTTCTCTAATTCATTTTAGGTCTTAGAGTTATTTAAATAAATCCATTCTTCTTAGTACCGGTCCTTTCTCGAGTGTCGAGCGTGATTATTTACGTTATCGATACCAATGGAATTACTTCTAAGCAATTAATTAGTTAAATTATACTAAGACGTCTCCGTATGACGTCCGAGTTTTATTTTAACTTGTTGCGGATTGTTACCACTTTAGGTTGTTTAAATTGTTAGGTCCAAGTTATTCGACGCATGATGTTATATTCTCGCATACTATTTTTAATTGGGCGTGTTATTCTAGTTGTCACCAAAACTTTTGTATCTACTAATGAATATTAGATGAAAATATGACTACCAATTCGTTCTGATAATTATGAATACTTATTATGGATTTCCTACAATTTTATAATTAACTAATAAGAATTATCGTGCATTTAATCTGCAGCAATAAAAGGGATTTAAAAGATATTGTAATAATATACTTCACATGCATGCAATTTTAGCCTATGGACATTATTTAGTTTATTTATAATAACCAAGAACATTTATTAGGGAAATGCTGTAATTTAACACTATCTAAGTTGATTGGTTATTTAATTACCACCCTGAATGATTTAATTGACAGCGCATCAGTTAACTCGGTACACGCTATGCATCTATCCTACGGATGGCAATTCATTTATTCTAATCATCGTAAATACTAATTAATGGTTTTCTACTGTTTATATGGCCGTAACTACACTATCCAGGTATTTACACTGCAACCACTTGGTTCATACTATAATACTTTAATTTAATCCGCGCACGTATCTGTTTAGTCAATTAGCCTCTTTTAATTTGTCGGATCGCGATTAATTTGTTCTAATGGTCCAAAGTAACTAAAGGTGGATTTCTATACGTTAAATGCTACTAACCAAATTATTTGGAATAATTAAGTACGCCATGGAGTTGTCTAAGCAGCGATACCCGATTTTAATATAGCTGCGTGTCGGTTTCAATCCCTTGTCGACATTGCATTTATTATAAGAACTTAAGAACTAATCTGCGTTTCTATAATGCATGTTTAGAACATCTCTAAATTTAGTACAATTTAGCCTATTATCTTTTATTTTATCTAATCTATTTTCTTCTCTCTTTTTCTTTTCCTTTTTCCTCCTTTCTCCCTTTTCTTTTCTTTCTTATTTCTCTTTTCTTTTCTCCTTCCAACCGCCTCTCTGGTTTCCACCGACGCCTCGCCTCCGCCCTCCCTCTCTTTTCTCACCGCCTCGGTTCTCTTGCAGCCGCCCCCCTGGTTCCTCTCCCCTCCTCCGGTCTCGCGTCTTCCTCACCCGCTCGGCTACCCCGCCTACCCCTTCTTGGCCGCCCCCCCGACTCTTCTCCTTCTTGCCCGGCCTCGGTGCTGTCTTGGCCCGGCCGCCGGGTCTTTCCTCCCCTCCACCGATCTAGCGCCTCCTACTCCATCCCTTCCCTCTCCGCTGCGCCTCCCTTCCCCCGTCGCTTTACCCCTCCGGCCCCTCTCCTCCTCGCGTCGCCGGCCCCCTCGGCACCATGCCGCCGCCACCAGCCATCCGAGCAGTCATTGCCGGATCCATGGCCTAAGGCCCGGGTCTGGTGCCTCTCCCTCGGATCCAACCGGGTTTGATGTTGATTTGGCTGCTATTTTGTTTTGGTTTCTAATGGATTTGCTCAAAAGAATGGTTAGGTTTGGAGGCGAGTTGCCCTTGCGGTCACTACCGGTAGCGTCGCCCGTACGCCGGGGGAGTGCGTGGTGGTGGCTCGGGTGGTGACCACGCCGGTGGTAGCACGCCGCCGCCGACCTCTGGTGAGTTCTTGCCTCTTTTTCCTCTTCCTCTACTCCTCTAGTTGGTAACTACACTGTCTGGTTGCATTATGGTCTCTATGTTTGCTATGGATAAAAAAATGCTATTGCTGCTGTGGTGAGTCCTTCGCGGCTCACCTGTGCGATTGGTTTTGTGTTGGCTTCGGGAAGAGCTCAGGTGGCTTGGGGTGGTCGCCCTGGTGCTGTCTCCTTTGGGGGTGAATGGCTTGGTGTGGATGTTGGCCTCCGGCCGTCGCCATCCTCGGCTCCCGGTCGCACTTTGTCTTCGTCTTGCTCCTGGCCGTCGCCTGGTTCCTGGTGGTTCGTCCAGCCCTCGTCTTGTGGCCTGGCTCCTTGTTCCTGGTCGCCACGGTTTCTCTGGTTGGCTTGGGAGGTCTTGAGGGTTTGGGGAAATGGGAATGAGAATGAGATGGGTAGCTTGCTCTGGTGATGTTTCTTTTCTGCATCATTGGGTGTGTGGAGTATCGGATCGGTGCGGTGTTATCTCGCTATCTTGCCTTCTCGATGGCTTGTGCTACCTCTCCGGCTGTGGCCTTGTTGGTGGGAAAGCCCCACAGCTTCTTGTGTGAGTGCTCTCGGTGTCTTCTTTGCTCTAAAGCGTGGGGTGCGGTCCACAGTTGTGTCTTTCTGAACGCCTGCGGTTGCTCTATGGGATTTAAAATCTGATGATTTATGCTGGTTGGTTTTTAAAATAAAACAGGTTTGTTTATCTTGGTGATGACCCTACGGTTGTGAGAGGTGCCGATGGCCCCGGACGGTCGGTATCTCCGTGAACGGATTACCCTTGATTTAACCTCTTGGGCTCGACGGCAATTTCTATTTCTTTTCTAACCGTTTATTTTAATTATTCTTTTGTTCGGTCTTTTTCGATATTAAAATAATGGTTCACTTGTTCATAACTATCGGTATGACGGCGGTTCGACGACAGCTCTTAATGTATGAAATGGTATGCTTGTAATTTGAGCTTTCTCTTAATATTGATGTATACAACAATTGTAATTTATCTAAATGTAATTTCTATTCTCTACTAATTCAGATGCAATTGAATATGTATGAGATGGACTTGGTGTAAATTAGATCATGTATTTCTGACTGAATCCTATTATATTACAATTGCTTAGTTTTTAGGATGGTTATCTGATTGCGACATGAATTTATATATATATTGATTGTGATTTGTAGTCGCTATTATGTAATGCAAATTGTAATATCTCTAATTGACTTAATATCCGTTCTAATTGCCTCTCAATTGATGTAATTGATTTTACCCGATATTGATTTTAATTAATTACTGTTGTACTACGGACTGGTAACATATCTTAATTGAGTTACGAACTATTAGCGTCCTCGTCGTTATAGCACTAAATACATTGCAATTGTTTATCGCTTGACGAGTTCAATTTATACAATTGCGTAGAAAAGTTTTAAATTCCCTCGTATTTTAGATCATTAGCTACCTAATTAATCCTACTTAACGTCGTAACTCACCGGTTAGGGTTAATTAATGACGTGGGTTGTTTCATCCTTCCCTCCTTAAAAATGATTTCGTCCTCGAAATCGAAACTAACTTGGTAGGGTTGTGGTAGGTCTCTTATTGATCCCTAACGAAACACATTTTTAGATATTCCCAGTTATTTTGCCCATTTGGTAGATGCACCGCCTATGCGGGTATTGCTCGCCGATTACTCCTGCATTAATGTTGCAATTTACTATCCAGTTGACGGTTGTCGATTATCGTCACTAGTGATTGGGAGCATTAGGGTCGAGATTATAACTCGTATTGTGGTAGAGAAAAATCGTTTAATTTATTCTAAGGTGCTGCCTCTTCCCTCCTCAATCCTTTAGCTACCCCTTGATTCCATCGGGCTAGTTCTTTCATCGGTTTTATACGTCTTGTTCTTAGTGCCGTCGTGCACATGAGTCCTCGTCTTCTGCGGTTGGAACACATTTCGTTGCGCATCTCGAAGTCTTTAGTCACGCGGCCCCCTTTTCCCTTTAGCGGGTCCATTGGAGTGCTATAGGTGATAGTTTAGCAAGGTAGTTCAAAGAGAATGGTGTTGCTTAAAGCAATTGGATTGGAATGTCGTCTTATGGTAGGAAGATTTGAGACTAGGTTTATCCTAGTTTCCTGGCATTGTAATTGGGCTAATTAAGAGTTGGGTATTTCCTGTTTGGTTAATATTGTTACTTCCCATTCTGATGGCATTATGGTGTCGGAGATTTTGGACTTAAATTCTACGTCTACAATACTAGCCCTTTTTGACGTGGTTTAGCTCTTCGGAATTGCACAGATCTCTCTAAATTAATAGGTCGGCTTGGAGATTTATTGGTTACACTTAGGGGTATGGTTTCGCCATACGGTTTCGGATTTAATGGATGTTAGATCACTGATATTGAAAGAGTGGACACTTCCCCCTATTCATAATATATGTCCTCATGGAATGCATGAATAAATCTTTCCAAAAACTTTAAACACTATGGTGCAAGAAATATTTATATAGAATGATGCAAAGGAGTTTTGTGAAAATATTTATTTCCTAATGTCATGCCGAAATTGTTTTCATTTGTAAAATTTTATTTTACAAGTTCATGGTCAACGTCATACCCTAGGGAATTTATGCCAAAGGTCCCTGAAATCATATATTTATGAACTTGGGGAAATGCACCAGGCACAGATAATAATATTTCGGTGGATGCTTTAAGACAATTCATGAATGCCGAGGTGATTAGTACTGTGACGGTCTTTGGCTTAAAAGCCTAGAGATTGATGGTTCAGGTCTAAATCAAAACGGAAAGGTAAGGTAAATACGGACTCATCCTTTGGTCTACTACCAGACTTGGTTATGAGGTCTATCCAAACACTCGAAAAGAGTTGGGCTTAGGCAAGGAAAAGTTTCTCGGGGACTTTTAAGGATAGACTACTACGGAGAAGGATTTGTTGATTTACTAACGCCTTTAAAATTGGATTCTCTACTATCTGAGAGATGAAAAAATGGTTAACCTATGTTAATCCGACTACGCTCTAGGGACGTCTCATTCTCGGTTACGTATTCCGTAAAAATAGACGGTTGTGGGTAAATTATCTATAGTCGTTCTCATAACTACTCGTCTAAATCTAGTAGTCCTAATAATTCCATATGACCAGTTTTTAGAAATAGGAGTTGAGCGTTTCCCCTACACTTAGTCATATCAATTTGGGTCATAATTAAATTTAGAAAACTATATTTTTAAAAATAACTGCTTATTATGATGCTATCAATTTTCGTGCAGCAAGTTGTTACAAGAGGTGAGAACACAATTTTATTCATCTTGTACACATGTTTTCTTATTACTGTTGAGCATGCGAGTAGAAGAGAAGTTATTTATGTTCAAGTAGTAGAAAGCAGCATTACTCCCTCGGATGTTGACATCCACATTACAGCATTCACAATAGGCAAATAAAACCCAAGAAACATAAAGGCCAAAAAGAACCAAATTCCTACACTACTCTGGGACTACGTGCCCAGCAACGCCCAAATCTTTCGCGTTTGGAACCACGCTCGGAGCTCGCCTCCGAGTGCAACCTACACTACCCTGGATCTCCGCGCCCAGGCACGCCTGAGAACTCGCTCTCAGGATCGCCCAAAACTTTCGCGTTTGGAACCACGCTCAGGGCTCATTCCTGAGTACGCCCAGGACTTCGTTCTGGCACGTCCAAACTTACGTTCGGGCGCCACGGACCACTCGTCCGGGAAATCTCATATGCAGAAGTGAGATAAGTCAATTTCATGTTGGGATCATCTGCCATCATTAACAATTGTAATTATTGTCTTTCTATACTTTTTACCTTGATTTTTGGTGATGGCGGATGAATCGTTTTAATTGCAAGAGTGAAAAAAAAAGATAAGAGGTCTCCAAGCTTGGAATACTTCTAAAGCACTATAACGGCTCATATATCCTTAAGTGCCCTATGTCGCTACGGTTGAGAAATAGAGCAATCACACATTGATTGAAATGCAATAATTTAAATGCAGAATGCATCATTGCAGCACAATTTAAACGTTAAATTCATAGTTAAAATTGCATTGATTACCAACTACTCCTAAAATTTTGGTACAGTAACACCATTATCGACGAAAAGAACTAGTACCATCATTTAGATTGTCATAGCTATTATTGTCGTCATTCCCGTCATTCCCATCCTCGCTACCCATTCTAATTCTAAATATATGTGGTGGTCTGAAAGTAGAAATGCCGAACTCTATAGCTAACCCAATAAAAATGGCATGAGGATGAGAAGTATTAAAGAATACATATTGCCATATAGCAAGGACAACATCCTTAAGTCCAGATACGGCCTCTAATTATTTGCGTGGCCCTCGAACCATTGCTCGATACCACACAGGCGACCAGCGTCATTACCATGGGGTAATAACGCGGTCAGCGGATTATTACTCGTTTTAGCCGATAAAACATCGCTCTAACGAATAATAATCCAATCAGAGTGTTGCAACAGAACAATAATTAGAGACAACTTGATATTACAAAAATATCACCACGCAGGGCTAAAATTTCTTACCAAGCCTCAAGGGCTGGAATATCCTGTTCTTCACTCAATCTTCACACGGGATGTCCGCCTTGTATCCATTGTAATCCGAGTCCACGGTATTTCCTCCAGGCTGAACTGACATATTCCTAAGCAAAGGGAGATAATAGCAAGGGTGAGTACAGAAGTACTCAGCAAGCGTTATTAGCAAAATGCACCAAATGCTTATCCTCTACACCTTTAGGAATATCAATTCCTACCTCAATCTCTTGCTCATTTCTTATCCTTTCTTTCTCATTTTCTTTCCCGGACTTATAGAAAATAAGTTTTGTTGGTTTTGAAAGAATTCCAATTTATTATTTTATAAAACTCACCGAGCATTCGCATGAACAAAAAACCCCATAAGTTTCCGTAATTCTCCTTTCCGGAGGCGGTATGAATTCATGATTTGGTAAGCATTGCGCAAGCTTGTATCACTTTACCCATCACCACTCTGACCCTGTTGGCTTCTCGGATCTCCGCAATTCCTTAGATGCGGCGCCCGGATCGAGTGCGATGCGTTGCATCTATCTCGTAATTATATCTCCACCCGATTACTCACAAACGGCACTGGGCGGTAACACCCTCACGCAGACCCACCGGCGGCGTTAACTGTTGGTTGGGGTGGCCTCGCCCTACCCCAACCTCCACCCGCGCTAATATATGCGCCTTGCATCCCCCACCCGGCACCCAAGTGCTGGCCCGGATCGTGTGGGTTCCTGCGGTGGTGGAGGTCCCCACCCGGCACCCAGTTGCTGGCCCGGATCGTGTGGGTTCCTCCACGGGGTCCCCCGCCCGGCACCCAAGTGCTGGCCCGGATCGTGCGGGTTCTCCCAACGGCTTAATACAATACTTACCCATGTGGAGAATATAATACCTCAATAGAGCTACTAGTCTGTCCGTCAATACGGGATGTTGGTTGATACGGTGTGGTACGGTCTGTTCACACGGAAGAAGTTTGTAATTCCTTATATTCTATTCTTATGCAGAGGTCCCACACCTGCCCACTCGTCACCGCCTCGCAACCTCTGCCGACCTCCTTATTTAACTAGATGGCCAACTGCTCCATCAGTTGCCATTCAACTCTTTTCTTTTGCCTCTTATATTCATTGCTCGATTTAAATACTTTATTTCTTTCATGCAAGGTGATACTAGATTAATACAAAATACTTGTTTTACAGAATATAATCTGAAGAATTGATCAAAGGAATGCTTGCCTGAACTTTAACCATATACTCGGATTCAAGTAGGATCAGGTGCAGACGTTCCCGTAGCTTAGATTGGCGCCTGCAATTAAATACGTGGGCTATGACTTAATTTACAGAATTATAATAAAATATAGGGTGTCGATGTGCTTGTGCTCCTAGGATAAGGCTTTGCTCAATTTATCCTAATCGTGGTTAGCCCTAATTAACTCATATTTTATATTCGTCATTTGACGTCATTTTCCTAATATAGTCTTGGGTTGTTTGCTTATAAGTTAGCTTCAGTCTTATGTTGATTTCCTACCATCTACCCTTGCTATACGATGAAATATGTACACGTACAATTATTGGCGAACCTTAATCCTAGTCGATCTTGTGGCTGCAGTTATACCAATTTAGTCTCTCGTAGGTGTGTATGTATCTATTCACTTCTCTAATTCATTTTAGGTCTTAGAGTTATTTAAATAAATCCATTCTTCTTAGTACCGGTCCTTTCTCGGAATTAATACGAGCGTGATTATTTACGTTATCGATACCAATGGAATTACTTCTAAGCAATTAATTAGTTAAATTATACTAAGACGTCTCCGTATGACGTCCGAGTTTTATTTTAACTTGTTGCGGATTGTTACCACTTTAGGTTGTTTAAATTGTTAGGTCCAAGTTATTCGGCACGCATGATGTTATATTCTCGCATACTATTTTTAATTGGAGCGTGTTATTCTAGTTGTCACCAAAACTTTTGTATCTACTAATGAATATTAGATGAAAATATGACTACCAATTCGTTCTGATAATTATGAATACTTATTATGGATTTCCTACAATTTTATAATTAACTAATAAGAATTATCTGTGCATTTAACTACGCAATAAAAGGGATTTAAAAGATATTATAATAATATACTTCACATGCATGCAATTTTAGCCTATGGACATTATTTAGTTTATTTATAATAACCAAGAACATTTATTAGGGAAATGCTGTAATTTAACACTATCTAAGTTGATTGGTTATTTAATTACCACCCTGAATGATTTAATTGACAGCGCATCAGTTAACTCGGTACACGCTATGCATCTATCCTACGGATGGCAATTCATTTATTCTAATCATCGTAAATACTAATTAATGGTTTTCTACTGTTTATATGGCCGTAACTACACTATCCAGGTATTTACACTGCAACCACTTGGTTCATACTATAATACTTTAATTTAATCCGCGCACGTATCTGTTTAGTCAATTAGCCTCTTTTAATTTGTCGGATCGCGATTAATTTGTTCTAATGGTCCGAAGTAACTAAAGGTGGATTTCTATACGTTAAATGCTACTAACCAAATTATTTGGAATAATTAAGTACGCCATGGAGTTGTCTAAACGACGATACCCGATTTTTAATATAACTGCGTATCAGTTTCAATCCCTTGTCGGCATTGCATTTATTATAAGAACTTAAGAACTAATCTGCGTTTCTATAATGCACGTTTCCGAACATCTCTAAATTTAGTACAATTTAGCCTATTATCTTTTATTTTATCTAATCTATTTTCTTCTCTCTTTTTCTTTTCCTTTTTCCTCCTTTCTCCCTTTTTCTTTTTCTTTCTTATTTCTCTTTTCTTTTCTCCTTCCAACCGCGCCGGCCTCTCTGGTTTCCACCGACGCCTCAGCGCCTCCGCCCTCCCTCTCTCTTTTCTCACCGCCGCCTCGGTTCTCTTGCAGCGCCGCCCCCCTGGGTTCCTCTCCCCCTCCTCCGGTCTCGCGTCTTCCTCACCCGCTCGGCTACCCCGCCTACCCTTCTTGGCGCCCGCCGCCCCGCTCTTCTCCTTGCTCCTTGCGCGCCTCGGTGGTGCTTATGCCGCCCCGGGTCTTTCCTCCCCTCCACCGATCTAGCGCCTCCTACTCCATCCCTTCCCTCTCCGCTGCGCCTCCCTTCCCCCGTCGCTTTACCCCTCCGGCCCCTCTCCTCCTCGCGTCGCCGGCCCCCTCGGCACCATGCCGCGCCGCCCTGGCCATCCGAATAGTGCCGCTGCCAGATCCGTGGCCTAAGGCCTGGGTCTGGTGCCTCTCCCTCGGATCCAACCGGGTTTGATGTTGATTTGGCTGCTATTTTGTTTTGGTTTCTAATGGATTTGCTCAAAAGAATGGTTAGGTTTGGAGGCGAGTTGCCCTTGCGGTCACTACCGTGGCGCGCCGTCTGCACGGGAGTGCGTGGTGGTGGCTCGGTGGTGACCATGCCGGTGGTAGCACGCCGCCGCCGACCTCTGGTGAGTTCTTGCCTCTTTTTCCTCTTCCTCTACTCCTCTAGTTGGTAACTACACTGTCTGGTTGCATTATGGTCTCTATGTTTGCTATGGATAAAAAAAATGCTATTGCTGCTGTGGTGAGTCCTTCGCGGCTCACCTG
Organism: Bonia amplexicaulis; assembly: GCA_036346245.1. Taxonomy (NCBI): domain Eukaryota; kingdom Viridiplantae; phylum Streptophyta; class Magnoliopsida; order Poales; family Poaceae; genus Bonia; species Bonia amplexicaulis. The sequence continues at coordinate 1,863,263 of CM070749.1, read as the reverse complement.
TGCGATTGGTTTTGTGTTGGCTTCGGGAAGAGCTCAGGTGGCTTGGGGTGGTCGCCCTGGTGCTGTCTCCTTTGGGGGTGAATGGCTCGGTGTGGATGTTGGCCTCCGGCCGTCGCTGTCCCTGGGCTCCCGGTCGCCCGCCTGTCTTCGTCTTGCTCCTGGCCGTCGCCTGGTTCCTGGTGGTTCGTCCAGCCCTCGTCTTGTGGCCTGGCTCCTTGTTCCTGGTCGCCCACGGTTTCTCTGGTTGGCTTGGGAGGTGCTGAGGGTTTGGGGGAAATGGGGAATGAGAATGAGATGGAGCTGGCTTGCTCTACGGTGATGTTTCTTTTCTGCTGTCTGTTGGCTGTGTGGAGTATCTGACTGGTGCGGTGTTATCTGGCTATACTGCCTTCTCGATGGCTTGTGCTACCTCTCTGGGCTGTGGCCTTGTTGGTGGGAAAGCCCCACAGGCTTCTTGGTGTGAGCTGCTCTCATTTGTCTTCTTTGCTCTCTAAAGCGTGGGGTGCGGTCCACATGTGTGTCTTAGGCCGACCCTGCGGTTGCTCTGTGGGATTTAAAATCTGATGATTTATGCTGGTTGGTTTTTAAAATAAAACAGGTTTGTTTATGCTGGGTGATGACCCTACGGTTGTGAGAGGTGCCGACTGGCCCCCGGACGGTCAGGTATCTCCGTGAACGGATTACCCCGCCCGATTTAACCTCTTGGGCTCTGACGGCAATTTCTATTTCTTTTCTAACTTCGTTTATTTTTAATTATTCTTTTGTTCGGTCTTTTTCGATATTAAAATAATGGTTCACTTGTTCATAACTATCGGTATGACGGCGGTTCGACGACAGCTCTTAATGTATGAAATGGTATGCTTGTAATTTGAGCTTTCTCTTAATATTGATGTATACAACAATTGTAATTTATCTAAATGTAATTTCTATTCTCTGCTAATTCAGATGCAATTGAATATGTATGAGATGGACTTGGTGTAAATTAGATCATGTATTTTTGACTGAATCCTATTATATTACAATTGCTTAGTTTTTAGGATGGTTATCTGATTGCGACATGAATTTATATATATATTGATTGTGATTTGTAGTCGCTATTATGTAATGCAAATTGTAATATCTCTAATTGACTTAATATCCGTTCTAATTTCCTCTCAATTGATGTAATTGATTTTACCCGATATTGATTTTAATTAATTACTGTTGTACTACGGACTGGTAACATATCTTAATTGAGTTACGAACTATTAGCGTCCTCGTCGTTATAGCACTAAATACATTGCAATTGTTTATCGCTTGACGAGTTCAATTTATACAATTGCGTAGAAAAGTTTTAAATTCCCTCGTATTTTAAATCATTAGCTACCTAATTAATCCTACTTAACGTCGTAACTCACCGGTTAGGGTTAATTAATGACGTGGGTTGTTTCAGCACATCATTGGAAAGAATTGTTGGGGGGCGCACAGGGATGGGCGTGAGGACATGATAGTCAATTAAAAGCTAATCTGTTTCATTTCGAAGTTTAAAATTATTTTTTCCCTCTCACATAAAAGTCACTTTGTATATCAAGTTAAAACCTCAAATATTTTTACAGCAAATTCTTTTTACCATAAAATCATATGACAATAACAGCCTAATTACTACATGGACATCCTTTTTTTTTGCAATGAACATGGATATCCATTTTATTGGGTGGGAAAACCGGTCTTGGGAGGGAGAAAACCGGCAAGAACCACGCAGGTCTATGAAACATGCAACGGTTAGGGGCAGATCTGCGCTATGTTTCTTGGTGCAAGAGGGGCGCACTGTCTGCTAGAAAGTAAACTATGGGATCTTTTAGATGTCGCTCGGTTAAGCTGAAATAAGTTGATTTATGATTAAAATTACATTGTAGCTGACTGAAATTACACTATAGCTAATAACGACTTATTTAGCGTAACTAAATTTAAAAAATAAAAAAACAGATTAGCCCATCACAAATAATATAAATAAATACGGAAAAAAAGAACCAGAGCAAAAGAGCTCAAAAAATCAAAAAATACAAAATTTATAAATAGTAAAAAGTAAACCAGAGGCCCAAACCAAAATAAACGACACCTTAATTAGATACGCCCATTTTCAAGCACATGGAAGTACAAAGACAAGCACAAACAATACCTTTGACTTCATTCCGTCTTCTGCGAGCCACAGGAAATCATGAATCCTTGGAAGATGTCGCCTGAATGCATCGGAATTTGGCATTTCTATCCAACAACAGATCATATTTAATGCCTAATCACAAAAGAATTGAGTAAATAATTAGTTTTGAATACTACCCCTATTACACTCCGGGAAACGCTGCTGCGGCGCCCCACGTCACCCAGCGCTCGCCCGGCGCGTGGCGCGCGGAAAATGGTACGGTCGGGGGAGGCAATATCCTGTGATTTGTCGAAATTGCGTACAGGTCCCTGGTTCTCGCGAAAAGGTCCTGGTAGTTTTTTTTAGCCCCTCTATTTTGCAGGATGGCTCCCCGCGGTTTTTGAAATCACGCACGGGTCCAGTTTTTTGTGTCTAGGTCCTTTTTTATTCACGTACAAGTCCTTTCGGGTCCCTGTTTTTTTTTGCAAAAAAACCCTTCGGTTCCTCCGAAATTACGTATCCGTCCTCGATTTTTTTAAAAAGCTCCGACTCACGAATTTTTGTCTCTTTTATTTCGGTCTACACGGTGGCTAGCGCGCCGTGACGCCGCGCTTATGTGGCTAGTTATCTAGATAGTAAGAGTATTCCTAATACAAGACATTACTTTGCTATGTCTATTCCTTTCATATCACTTAGCAATAATTAAATATAACTCCTTCAAATAGTGTCTACCAATAAACCTAATCAATAAATTTACACATTCTCCTAACTTTCCCTCTCTCTCCCTCCTCCTTTCTTACGATACATGGCATATATTTAACAGCGTAGAAACAACCCTTCTCCCCAATACATATTTTAGATATGTCTTGTTGGTTTGTGAGCTTAAGCAATATCCTATATAAGACATTGCATTCCGGTCTCTTCTTTAACTCTTTGCCACATCATCTCTAATCCTATGTAGATAGCTAATTATTAGATATAGACATTGTACAATAAGGAGTGTTTCCACCCGGATGTGTTCATGGCACAAATATTTTTTATTATCAAATCCCTTTAATAATATTTTAAAAATAAACCCCACCATAATGTTGTCGTCGGTACGAATCTAGACGGTAAACTTAAAAGTACCTCCGATCGGATTCGGAGATCGCCGAAGATGCGAAGGGACTCAAAGAAAAGCACACAATCACCAAGTGTATTCAATATGAGTGTTTTAATGTTACAAAAATACCCCCCTTCTATTACAAGGGGTCCTATTTATAGGAGGGAGAGGTGGGCATGTCAAGTTACAAGTTTGCCCTCAGGGTCTAGCTTACTTCTAAAGGTATCTATGTCATTTGTCCCGCATAGGCTCCGCCACCTGCGAGACTCTGGATTAGCCCCAGACCCTTCCAGGGTCAGTCCCGTGTACCTCGTCCGGGGTTGACCTCGGATCTCATGTCAGCCTTACGTACCTCGTTTTGGGGTTGGCTCGGAGATTTAGCTTAGGATAAATCCTCCAACAGACGTCTTTGCTCCCATGTGGTCGTAGACCATCGTCAATGATGTGGCAAATGAACTTTCCCACACCACCGATTGCGGCGTGGCAAAGGCTGCCACGCTGGTGCAATTCCAACTTCAAAACTGGGCAGTAAGGTTTAAATCATGGGGAGCAGGGTAAAAAGGCCTTATGAAAAGGCAAAAAGTACGAAGTGCCAACATGATGCTTCCAATCATGTACACGCGTTATCTTTTATGGGATATAGACACTCCAGTGTTTTAATAGTTTCCAAGTGTTTCCGACACTCGGGAAACTCCATTTCCAGGCATCGAAGTTGGGTAAGTACGCACCTATCGACGCGGCAGCATAGGTATTCATATATATGGCTCTGCTGTCCTAAACTAATTAACAGACCACACACATTTGCTGATTACCAATAAATCAGCCCTTACATATATCCTTGAGTGAGGCGACGAGGAACATTAGTCAACCAAAATATAAGGAACTAACTGTTGTAGGGGTGGTCCCCACCTAAATCCACCTGGCCTGTTAGAAGATTGTAAGGCCTAAAATGGGACATGTACCATGACATAAATGCCTCTAAAGGGGGTACTTAAGTGCAAGGGTATAGCTGTAAAACACTTGCCATGTAACTATATATATATATATATATCATCCAGGCCATGGGGAAACCCAAGAAGTGCATTGCTCACCTAACTCTCCACTATCATACTCTCTCTCTGTTTGCTCTGTAACCACAACAGTTGGCGCCATCCGTAGGGACGACAAGAGCAAGCCTCAAGATCTGAAGACGGATGACACCGAAGAAAATTTCATCATCGGCAGCGGAGAAGAAGAGGGACACGATGGAGACGCGCGTCAACACCAGGGCGTTGGCGTCGGCGATGGCGAGTGCAGGCGTCGACCCGGACGTTGCGGCTATGAACGACAACGCTCACATTGCGGCTACGAACGACGACGCTCACGTTGCGGCTACGAACGACAATGCTCACGTTGCGGCACCGGCGTCACCGACCAGGTTGTCAGGGGCGGTAACGCCAATGCCCATGTTGGCACGGCCACCGTCCCTACGTCCGGTGCGGGAGCAGCGAGCGGCTCCGACGGCAACGTCGGCCTCGTCACCGACTCCGAAGTCCACCGCATCGGCGAAGTCCATACACTTCGGGCAGCTCAGGAGTGCAGGCCGTGGTTGCTATGGCCCCGACGGTGCAGCTAGGTGCGCCGATGGCCCCAGCCGCGGTGACGATGGAGAGCGCTCTATTGACGGCCATCGGCACGATCCAACGGGAGCTAGCGGAGCTCCGCGGAGCCGTGCGGAATATGCAAGAGAGTCAGAGCCAACAGATCCCGCTGATGGCCGCGCCGGAGCCCACACCGAAGTGGACGGACAGCCGCGAGGCCCCTACGTTCAGTCGCGTCCCGCTGCGACGCTTGGATCCAGAGTGCCCCCTCTCCGCAGGCCTACAGCAATCAACATGGCTGGAGGACTTCAAGTTCCCCAGCGCCATCGAAGCGTACAAAGGTGACTCAGATCCTCGGGAGTTCGTTCGTGTGTACAAAACCGCCATCGAAGCTGCAGGTGGAGATAACTCCACCAAAGCGAAGGGGCTCCCCCTCGCGCTACAGGGGGTGGTGCTCGCTTAGTTCTTTACCATAGAGCCGAACTCCATCTACTCATGAGAGCAGATCCGCGACTACCTTTACAACAATTTCCAAGGGAACTACGTCGAGTGCATCGACGCGGATCAGCTCTTCGCTGTCAAGCAAAAACCCTCGGAGAAGCTTTGGACGTACTTCAAGCACTTCGCGAAGGTCCACTGCCAGGTCAAGGATGTCAACGAGACAACCATCATAAACGCAGCCATACAGGGCCTCCGCCCAGGGCCACTGGCCGAATACAACACTCGAAAGCCAATCAAGACGGTGGCAAAGCTCTTTGATAAAATGGAAGAGTATGTCAGGGCAGAGGAAGACGCGTGACAGTGCCAAGGCGACGATTCCGACACCAATCAAGCGGAGGGCTTGACGAAGAACGGAGACTCGCCGAAGGAAGGCTCCACCAAAGGTGTAACATCCCAAATTTTGGATATTCGAAAATATGAAAATTTAAAACTTTTCTTGCACTTTGCTGGTGTTCAAAATTTCTTTGTGAACATCTATTTGCAACTTCTTGAGTTTGTGTCATGCAAAGTAATATGCTAAGAAATAATCTCTAAAGCAAAAACCAACAGAGATATTAAAAGAAATGGGGACCTAAGGATCTACACACAAAATTAAAATTTAAGTGCTAAATATTAGAAATAAGAATTTGAATTCCGATTAACTTTGGTAAAGGAAAGATGGCTAAAGGAATATTACAAACCTACATCTCATAATTGAAAGTCAAAAATTTCAATTAGAAGTTCAAATTCTAAAATTTTGCATGAGCCTTCTTTTCCCCTTTTCTTTTCTCCTTTCCCTTCCCGGTGGGACCCACTTCCTTTTCCTTTTTCTACTCCCTCTCTGCCGCATGGCCGAGCTGGCCCTCCTTCCCCCTTTCTTTTTTTCTTTCTTTCTCCTCGTGCACCGCGCTCCCTTTGTTTTCTCCTGCGTCCCCCTCCCTTCTGCGGCTGAGCATCCTCCACGTCTCCTCTTCCCTTTTCTCCCTACGCCGAATCACGCCCGAATCTTTGCATGCGCTGCCTCCTCTCTGCTCTGCACTCTCCATTCGATCGGTCACATCGCCACCGAGCCCGCGCCTCTCCAGCCGAGCCCCACGGGGTCTTTGCCCAGATCCACCCACCGCCTTGGGTCCTCCGCCAGCTGTGCCTTCCCTCCATTCGGCTACAAGAAGCCCGAAGCCCCAATGCTTGCCCTCCATCTCCTCCCCGAGCCGAAGCTAGGCAGAGCCCGCACCAGCCACCACGCCTCCACGCCGCCTCGGACCTAGACCGCGTCATGGCGCGCCCCCAGCAGCCTTCTCCCTCCTCCCACGAGTAATCGTACTCCGGTGCCTTTGGCTCGCCGCACGGCCGCCCTCCTTCGTTTCCATCCACCACCGCCATTGTCGCCGCCATGCTTCTCTCGAAGCACCACCGCCTAATTCCTCACTTGGGAGCAAGCCCTCGGCACCGTGGAGCTTGCCCAACCGCTGCCTGGGCCTCTCGTCACCCGAGCAACCCTCGCCACGGTGGCCCAGCCGCGCCGCCCTCGGCTCCCGTCGCCGGCCAGCCTCGGACCCTCCCCTCCCCGACTGGCAGCACAGTAAGCTCTCTCGACGTCCTCTACTACTCACACGCTCGCCGGATTCCGCTTCCCTCCACGCCAGCGTCGCCGTCGCCTTCCACCCTCGCCGCCGTCCACTCTCCACCGCCGCTAGCCCGCCACCGCGGATTCCGGCCGGAGCCGCCACGCCCAGAAGCATCCCCGCCTCATGGGGATTCCATTTTGCCTAGTACCGCAACCTCCCCGGCCACCTTTCGCTAGCGCCGCCGCAGCCCAGTTGCGCCGATTGTTTCCCCTGCTTTGCCCTGCTCACGCTTCACATTTACTAAATCATTTCCCCTCCTCTAGTCAGGACACACCCATCGGCCGGATGGTTACCTAAACGAGCGTTAGAGAGCAGATTCCCCGAGAGGTCCCAAGTTCGAGTCTTCTTCGGCCATATTAGGCCATGTTTTTATTTTTGTTTTCCTTAACCATTTCAAATAGAAAATAATTAGGAAATAATTCCAAGAAGCTGAGATAATCTAGTTGGGTTCAAATAAAATTTACCTATGCACCAAAATATAAAATTTATGCATATAAATGATTAAGTGATTAAGGAAAAACCATGGAGGCTAATAAATTGGATTGGTACATAAATAAGATTATAAAAGGTTTAATCTTGGGCTAGCCCTCATATAGTGGTATCTAATATGCCTTGAGTACTTATCTAACTAATAATTAAAAGGAATTAACAAAAGATGACCTTGATTAATTACCCAAAAATTTTATGAAGATTTTAGCTATCATGATTAACTATAAAAGTAAGGTCTTAAATTAAAGATTATCCTTGATTGTAAATAAAATACATGACCTAACATTAAAATGCTGTCAGTAAATAAATCTCAACGGTATATATAGTCAACAATGGTAGTGAAATAAAGTTATGTGTAGCAGGCTCGATCCTATGTAGGTAGAATTTAACTAAGATTAAATTATACCAGATGCCAGATAAAAGAATGAAATATAAGAGACAGTTTATTCTCAGAGTACTGTTAATGAAAAAGATCGTAATTAGGTATTAAAATATAATACCCTTGGAATATCGGACATTGGAATAATCTCGCCAACGAATAATCTGATGGATAATGTAATATTATGACTGATAGTCGCAAATGAATAGTAAATAAGAATAAACTAAAATTTTACTATTAAAACATCAATTAGATAATTAAGTACCCCATACTTCCATGAATTATTGAAATAATCATTCGATGAATAATTTGAATAAATGGTAAATAGATTCCCCTAAAGTACCACCGCTTAAATTGCTAGGAATATAGACTCTAAAGGTTAATTCAATAAACTAAACACACGCGTTGGTACGTAGTTTAACCCGACTCATGGAACTTCCTTGATAAATACAAAAACATAATAAAAAATAATAATAAAAGAAGTTATTAATAAAAGATCAAGCCATCAAATTCTGCCACCGACCTTGCCTCAAATCACCCAAATCACCCATTAACTCATAATAAAACTAAATTGAGTTTATTTGGATTTATCTGGACTTTTGAGTTATTGCATTTATTTGGATTCAGTTGCTTAGCGTGTAATTAGAAATTGGAGTCCTAAAGAATCAGTGGATCAAGCGTAATTAAGAGCAAAGTGGAAATAAAGACCAGCAGCTCAAGAGGAAGCATCGTGTGAGCTCAAGACCGCGGTAAACTGCGCAAGGCGAGTCAATACTTTGATCATGTCGAACTTACGTTTTCTGCAAATTACTTTTGTTTAAATTATCAAATTGCATGCTGTTAATTTATATGCAAATACATGTTTATGTTAATATTCTAGTTATGTGCCCATTGTTAAACTTGATTAATATTACCCTTCCTTTGGAATATTTGCATATGTGAACCTTGTCGCCATAGAAAAATTATAATAATAACCTTTCGAAAATAAGTTCCTAATTATACGCCATGCTTAGTACTGCATAGATACTCGGGGGCGCCGAAATGCTCTAATCATCATTAACATTTTCAATCATGAGTAACTGGTTTGGGAAGTCATGGTGATAATGACTGGTATATGTTGGTATGATTATTTTATGTTTCCAAAAACCTTAACTTGCTTAAATATCTGGGCGGATAGTATGAGGGTGTGTGTGTGGTGCAGTGGAAGCACAAAGTGGGTAGTGGTAGAACCGCCCAGATACCCATAAGGACTGAATCTTGTCATGACCTCCTATGTAAAACAGTAGTGGAGAGAAGTGGATACGCAAGGGCAAGGGGAGGCCTAAAGGGACAGCAAGTGGAGGGTGAAGTTTCCCAGCTGTACTAGCATTACGGGAAATGGAGCCTGGCTGTGTTAGTAACTGTGGGGAACATCCCGTGCATAGATGGGAACCACCGCAAGTGCGAGCAGCCCATAAGGTAAGATGACAAAAGAAACTAGATACTTTGAAAAGTCACTGTGATGGTCTGCTTAACCGCAAGATTAAGGAATCATGTGGGGCAACGAGTTGATTGTCTCTTGTGGTGAAAGTGTACAAACTCTGCAGAGTCAAAACTATTCGAATAGCCATGCCCAAGGTCATGGGCGGACATGGAAACTTAACCAGACATAGTTCTATTTCAAAAACAACTTTGTGGGTGAAAATGGAAAAGTGGAGGGCCGCGAAAAGCCCTGATTTGTGTTGCCCTGGGTTTCGCCCCAGTGATAATGTAAGCGGCTATAACGCTGAAGGATTAAGCATATGGTACAGAGGCCATGCAACGGTGGATGGAATCTGAATCGCTACTATTATTGCATTCTCTTACACATTATGTTTTTGTTCAAACTGCTAAGTCTTAGGAAATTTCTATGTATTATATTTGAAAAGCAAATAACGATAATACTTCTCATAAAATAAAGTGTCAGGAAAAATAAATAGACTCATAAGGAAATGATAGAATGGATGTGTAACATCCCAAAAATTTGTGATTTTTAAAATTTAAATTCAAATTAGATACTTCAAAGTATTGGGATCTTATTTGAATTTTTTAGAGAATTTAAAAATCAATTTTTAGAATTAAAAGAATTCCTAGTATGAAAATATAATACCAAAATAAATTGAAATTTTTTATGAAAGTCCAAACATCATCAGGAAGTTCTGTGAATTTTTCTGAAATTTTTGGAAGTAATTTCATATTTTTCGAAGCTTTATTGAGTTCCTTCGGGTTATCTGAAAATTAAAATCGAAAATAAAATTCCTCCCTTCCTCTAGCCGCCACGTGGACGGCCGGATTGCCACCCACGTCGCCCGCTCCACCCCGCCTTCCCCTCCTCTCGGGCCGACACGTGGCCGACCCGATTTGCACCACGCCGCCAACCGGCCGATCTCCGCCGCCCGCGCCTTCCTCTCTCTCTCACCCGACCCCACTGTCGCGCCTCGCCCCCTCTCGCTGCAGCGTGGGCCCGCCTATCGGCCGCCCCTACCCCGCTCTTCTCCCTCCTCTCGGCCGCCGCATAACCGCCACCTCCGCCCTTCTGGTCTTCCCCGTCTTCCCGCGTCGCCGCCACCCCCCCAACCGCCCAAGCGCTCGCGCCCCACCCCGCGCCTCCCCTCCTTCTCGCCCGTCGCCACCTCCCCACTCCCCTCTCTCTCGCAACCGCCCGCCCTCCCCACCTCCGTGACAAATGCACCCCGCCTCCCTCTACCTCGCCCCTATAAACCCTCCCAAGACCCCATTTCCCTCCACCTCTCGCCGCCTCTTTTCCCCTCTCCGCCCCCTAGCGCCCGGCACCAGCGTGCCTTTGCCACCGCCATCAACTCCGGTGAGGAATTGCACGAGCCTCGGGCGCGTCACACTCGCCGACCTCACCTTCGTCTTCCCAGCGCCACCGCGAAGCTTCCCGACACCTCGGCCGCTCCTCGTCGTCGAGCACCGCCGCCAGCAGCACCGAGCCGCCGCTTCTTCCTCGTCGCCGGCCACGTCCGCTCGTCGCCGAGCTCCGCGCCAAGGTGAAACGAGCTCCCCTCCATTCCCTCTCCCTACTCCGCCCCTCGCCGGCCGGCCGTGCGCCGGAGCGCCGCCCGCCGCCGCCTCGGTTGGTGCTACCACCGTGCCCACGTGGAAGGTGGTGTGGCGCGGCGTCAACGCCACGTCGGTGCCGGCTCGGCCGGTGGCCGCCGCGTCGGCCCCGCCACCACCGTGCCACCTCGGTAGTCCTTCCTCTCGTGGACCGGGTCCATAGACCGAGTCCCACTGTCACCGACCCACCTCGGTGAGGTCATGCTGGCGCAATAAATCTGATTTTCCAGTTGGAAAATAATTCGGCCGAAAAGAAATTCAGTGCTGACGTCATAATTCCTTTTTTCCTTTAAAAAATAATTCCAAAAATTCAGATTTTTCTTTTTCTTTGATTTTAAATTTCCCAGAGCCCATTCTCCTTCATCCTAACTCCGATTGAGCTCATTCAAATTTCTAAATTCATCAAAAATTACAAACTAACCATTTCTGCCATAGTTTTAAATTTTTGAAATTTATTTGATTTTTAAAATTTTAAATTTCAAATTTAAAAACCCAATTCATTCTCAAAACCCTAGTTTCATCCCAAATTTTCTATGCACTTTCAAAAAGTCAAATTCAAACTTTGTAAAATCTCCATAAAATTTATTCTATTTTTCTGAGTTCAAATATTTTATTTCTAAACTCTTTCTCAATTTATCTTCCAGATATCCTTTCTCCCTCGTTTGAACTCCGAATCCGTTGAAACTTTCTCCTAGATTCATATAAATTTATAAACTTCCTTCCAGTAAAATTATTATAATTTTTGTAATTTTATTTGTATTTATTTGTTCATTGTGTTATCGTTATGCGCGTAGAACCCGACGTTGTCGAAGAATTCGTAGAACCGCAGCAAGAAGGTCAAGATACCACACACGAAGGCAAGTCTCCTTTGAACATTTTGAACCTATATTTGTGAAATGTTTTTGATTATTTTAAATTTAATGCATTGCTATGTTACATAAAATGCTAATTTATGTTGTAAGGATAATAGTTAAACCGATAATTGTTATGCCCTCATTTGACATTGACAACCATGTACCTTTGTCACCACAGATCTCTTTTGTCTCAGTATTGAGATTATTATGAATTTGATAATTTTGGAACGGTAGTAAATGCTTAGACAAACTAGTCGATCAGTATAACCCTCGCGTGGAAAATGGTTATGAATGATTTCATCTAGTAGCAATCAATATTGTTGTTGTTGTTAAGATGGTGAAAGTTGTTTTAGACATGGGTGGATGGTAAGATTGGATTGGTGCTGATTTAGCACAAGAACTTAAAAAGTGTATGTTCCATCCAAGTCAATTAAGAACCGACGCTTGTGTTTGTCCAAACTGAGCACTACCGTACAACCACATGTCTATATGGGTATGATCTAGCTGATTAACTTACAATAGACTAGTTTAGGTACCACCAGTGGAAAGTGGATGCCAGGGTGTACCGATTATTCATAGTGTGGGACAGGGTTTACTGTACATATACGGTGCAAGAGGGGGCTTCTGAATGTGGTGGATTTAACTCTTCAGCGGTGAAACCTCAGTGGGTGGTAACTAGCTAGACTAGAGTAAGGTAAAGGCTTTGTGACGAATTATCTGGGTCTCATGCCTAAGGAAGCATGTTGGCTATTAAGATAGTTTGTCTCTTGTGGGTAAAATTGTACAACCTCTGCAGAGTGTTAAAACTATTCGAATAGCCGTGTCCACGGTCAAGGGCGAGCAAGGAATGCATTCACATGATAGATTTCTGGTTTTAAAATGAAGTTTTGGGAATCCGAGAGTGGATGGAACTCTCGGGGTTGTTCTAGCGGATGAAGCCAGTGTGGGTGGTTGGAACCCGTAGATTTGAACCTTGGTGGATAGAACCTTCACTATAAAAATGCTTGATTGTTTCAGTCAGGATAATTACTTTGTTTAAATTATGGCCTTCGAAAATATTTAGTGGTATTGGAAATAAAATATTGCTTTGTGCAAAATAACCATATGACCCCCTTTGTTAAAGCCTTACATCTACTGCATTTTTCCAAGACTTGCGGAGTACTTTATGTACTCACATGCTACACTTCAAAATAAAATCTCAGAGGAATATGAAGCTCAGGAAGGAGACTACGACTACTTTGCGTGTGGATTCGACGAAGGATTTTCAGAGTACTAGGTTGCGCTTCCCCAGTCAATTGCCTGTGGCGTATTGATGGGTCTTTATTAAAGTTTATTTTGCTTCCGCTGTGTATTGTTTATTTGTGAGGTCTTGAAACCTCAATTGTATTAAAGAGACCTTTTGGTCTGTACTCTTTATTATTGTAATATTCGTTATTGGTTATGTAATCATCACTGTTTAACTGTGTGCACTAGCTTTGATCTGGGATTAGTGCTGTAATACACGGAGGGTTCGGATTCGAAAATCCGGGGTCTCGACAGGATGCTAGGAGGAATAAATTGGTGGAGTCTAAATGAATAGATAGGCCGGATAGATGATTTAAATGATGTTTGGAGAATTAAAGAGTGTAAAGGTAATTACTGGATTTAATGGGATTAATAGGATTTGATCTAGATGGATGAATTGAATTTGTAGAAATTTGGAGATATGATAATTGAGGTATAAACTTGATCAATGATATTCTTGGTGGAGAAATACCGATGAATGCAGTCCATAAGCGGCCGAAAGCTTATTTGAAGCGCACGCCTCTTGGCCGGAGATGTCTTCGGTGGTAGCCTCGACTCCAACCACCACTAAGACCTAGTTTTATCTGATATCATAGGAGGTCACAGGCCGCAGGGACGGAGGTGGCCAAATTGCTCGGCAACATTGGTTCGGCCTGGGGAAACCCTTCACCATGAGAGACTCCTGTTGTAGGGGTGGCCTCCACCTAAGCCCATCTGGCCTGTTAGAAGGTTGTAAGGCCAAAAATAGGATATGTACAATGACATAAATGCCCCTAAGGGTAGTACTTGAGTGCAAGGGTATAGCTGTAAAACACTCCCCATGTATATATATATACACTAGTACTTGAGTGCAAGGGTATAGCTGTAAAACACTCCCCAAGGATTTGCTTTAGCAACCTGGTTGCGAAAGGGCGGTGCGGTCAATTTAGCTACTGGGTTGGGAAATGATGATTGTGGTAAATTTAGCTACCAGGCTAGAACAGAGTGGAGCCTTTAGATTGAGATAGGAGGTGGAGCCTCTAGCTTGTCTTCTTGTCTAAAATTGAAAACTGGAAACACCTCTAATCTGCTTGTTTTGTTGCATGTGTTATCTGGGATTTAGCAACTATATTGTTTTGGAAATGTCCATTTACGATATCCTTCTGTTGTACACGGGGAGGGAAAGTGGCATGCTAGGATTTGCTGTTTTTGCAGGCTTGTATAGTTATATGTGTGAGATTCAGGGAATGTTGTTTCATTTGTTGGGTTTTGGAGAAAGGATGGAAGGGATTTTCTTATGTTCATTTGTGGAGAAAGCACAGAAGGGATTTTTCTTGTGCTCATTTGAACTGTAGTTCCTGTTTCCCATCCTGTAGTTACAAAATTTAGAGGAAGGTGTGTATGTCGTGGGTTGTTCTATGTAAACGTTCTACAAGTATATTTCAGGATGTTCTTTTGGGCTTTTAGCTTCTCCGAAAGTCGAAACAAACATGGTGGCATAACCGCTTCCCCTCCTCCGACCCCTGCGCCAGCGCCGGTGGTTTAGTGAGCGAGCCGCGGAGCGAATGGATGTGCGCCGGGTCAGCGGCCCCACAAGGGGCAAATGGCGCCCTCCACCTCGTCAGCTTCCACCCTCCTCCACCTCCCTAGCCCGCCTCCCTGCGGGCCCGCCGCCGCCCGCTTTCTCCCCTCGGGGATTTTATTTCCATTTCATTTTTTTAATTGTGACTATTTTGTGCGCTTGGTATCAGATGTGTGCAGACGGACGCGCAAGGGAAGGGGAAGGCGGATGCGGTGGAGGAGGATAAGGGGAAGGGGAAGAGCGAGGAAGTGAATGCCCAGTGTTACTCATGATTATATTATGCAATTTTAATATTCTACTAAACATAAGAAGAATGGTGATCTAATGCATATATGATGGATATGTTTTAAGAAATGCCGATCTTTCCTATCTACATATTTTGACAAAAGCTGGGTGCCATGTCAAGTTCGATAATTCCATGTAAATTGTTGTAGAAATTGTGCTTAGTTTTAGCTTACTGTAGTGCGTAGAGAAATTTAGTTGATGTCATGTTGAATACTTTCCAAATTTTGTATGCTACATTGGTGGTATGTGGGGAAATGCATTTTTCCGCCACCCTTGTGTCATTCAGCTAATATGGCACCAAATGTTTATCCTTATAGGTTATATCTGTTATTGCAAGACGAGCAGACTAGCTGGATTATGTGCTGGTGGATACCCCAGGGCAGATTGAAATCTTCACATGGTCGGCTTCAGGAGCTATCGTCACTGAAGCTTTTGCATCAACATTTCCAACAGTCGTTGCATATGTAATTGACACCCCTAGATCAACAAACCCTGCGACATTCATGAACAACATGCTTTATGCATGCAGTATTCTCTACAAGACCCATTTGCCTCTGGTCCTTGCATTTAACAAGGTTGACGTAGCCAAGCATGAGTTTGCTCTTGAGGTATGTGTGCCATTTATGATTATTTCAATTCCTCTGCTGTTGATTCTGTAAACTAGCCCCATGTCTCACCCTCTTTTAGGATTCAGTTGCAACGCACGGGCACTCTACTAGTGTGTGTGTGTGTGTCTATATATATATATATATATATATATATATATATATATATATCATCAGTCCATAGGGAAATCCAATAAGTGCATTGCTCACCTAACTCTTTACTACCATACTCTCTCTCTCTGTTTGGTCTGTAACCACAACACTAACATTCCGTAAAGAACAAGTTGATAATTATGAAGTTAACTAGTTAAGGACAGTAGCATAATCAACGAACAATCACGTACGTTTAGGAAGAGAAATACAAGCTAACCTTAACTTCAAACAGACAGTGGGACATTACCTTGTTAATAGGACATAAACCAACGTAATTGCTGTTTTCATCTTCATAGTGGATATGTTCCATGAGGTTGCTCAAAGCTCTCTCTCTTATCTTGTTAATTGGCCACCGATTTAACATTGGTTCCACAAAATTATTCAAACAAGCTATAGCAATATTTTGCACCCGCGAAGGGGGGTAGATAAGGTCTTCCTATAGGGACAAAAGAAAAAATAATCAAGCTTTCAGTAGTAAAGATATTTCTTATAAAAAATAGAGAAAACCTTTTCCCCGAATGAAGTAATCTCAAGATAAAAACAGCAAACAAAATCTTACCCTTGGCTCTGTACATCATCTATTATATCACTATTTTTTTTATGGTAGATCACAACGACGTTGGGGCCTCTGGCTGATGGCAATATACCAAACCATGCATGTTCCTAAAAGCTGGAACATTTTGGACGCTTAATTAACATGACTGTATTGTCTGTTCATTTAAACAAACACTCATGCTTGACCTGAATGATATAGAACAACATAAATGGCCGTGGTTGGGTGGGTTATATCTTTATTTTCGGGTATTTGATCCTGTGACTGTCGTATAATTTTTCAAGATAAATGGCTACACAATGCAACTCCAAATTAAGGTATTTTGGTCATTATTGAAATATATGTCACGAATGGTCAATGGTAGTATATAACAACACCTCCTAAAGTTTTATTTGCTCTATACAAAAATAACTAAAGAGTACTGAAGGTAGATTCAAAACTACACAACATTGCGCAGTGGTAGGTACAAAATACTCCCTGATAGCTCGCTCAACAATAATTATACATATGCATATTTCAAACAGGATTATACCTAGAATCAGTACAGTTTTAGAGCTTACAAGTATAGTAACAAACCTTGGCACAAGAACTGCGAGCATTGTTCCAATCGATCTCACTGTATGGTATATTGTAGAGCTCATCTCTTATTGCCAGTATAGTTGGAGTGATGGGCCCAACAAACTTTTTCGCATAAATATAAGCCATTGACATGTAAACCATCCGGCAAAAGCACCAAAATCTCCCTAAAAACAATAATCTTTACTTCAATGTGTAGGCATAAAGTACATCCATGCATTAATTTCGACATATTTGCGAGATATAAAAAAGTAACGATATAATAATAGGAAGAAATATATGGCTTCCGCATATTTTCTATCTATCAAATGTCAAATTGATCTCCTAGCTAATGCGAGATTTGGAGCAAATACCTGGATGAATTGGAAGAAAATGTGGAACCATCCATAACTCAGGAATAATAGGATTATTCCCTGACCAGTCATACACACCGATTACCTTTGGTTAAAGACAAGATTAGCTTGAGTTAATTTCACTCAAGTGGAGAACGAAATATGGTAAAACAACTGTTCTGTTGGATTAATCATTAGCGCTTCCATGATATTTTTAGATAACGGAACTAAGTTCCATGATATTGAAGATAATATGAGTAATTAATATGGTAAAACAAAAACAAGAAGCTAGCATTGCCCATCTACTCAAAGAATCTCATGTAATTTGAATTAGCTTCACATGCTCTTTCACTTTTCTTTGATAGCTTAAAATTTAGTCCTTGTCGTTTATTTTGCCTCGATTCATACCGAGAGTGAGAGACCATGTGAGAGGTGCTCCCACGTTGGTGATGAGTAATTGACTCGTGTGCTGGAAATCTGGAAATTGGATCAGGTCTGCTGCTCCCAGGTTGAGCGGAACTACCGCAGGTTCAATTGCGGTACTTCCGGTCGGCGGTACTACCGCAGTGGAACTGGCGGTACTACCGCGTGTGCGCAGACAGAACAGTCAGGGCATAGAATTTGAGTTTGGTTTGGATGGTCTTTGTGTTTAGGACATGTGGTTAATTCATGTTATCGAGCGGTGCTATGTGATGGTTTGCTTGTCTGTGTGACTGCAGGACTTCGGAGCTAGGTCATGGTGAAGCGAGGAGGACCGGGACTAGGCACAGGAGGTATTGAGGTCCAGACGGTCCGTGATGCCGAAGATGATCGAGGCTGGTGAGGTGGTTGCGAGTCGGGAGACAAGGAACCGGAGCTGGAGCTACCGGTGGTGCACACGACGGGCGACGACGAGAGAACCGGGACTAGACTCAGGGAGGAGTCAGAGGTGCAGATGGTTTGGAGATCGGTTGCGGTTGTGCGTGACGGAACAGATCGGACTAGACTCAGGGAGGAGTCAAGGTCAAGATGGTCAAGGCGCCGGTTGCGGGAAGCTTCCGGGAAGGTGCTTGAGGGGCAATTTAGAGAATTGACTCAAGCATGAGTGGAGGGGCTGGTCTTCCCTCCAAAAGGTTGTGTTGACTTTCTTGCCTCATGTGTGTGGGAGGTGGAAAGTGAGTTAGGTATGACACTTCTTGATTTTCTCCTTGAGTGTGTGCTCTTGGTGTTAAAAGGAGGGGGAGAGGCATGGAGAAGGAAGAGAGAGTTTTAGGGTTTCTTTCTCTCCATGTGTTGTGTCTTTTCCTTTTTCCTTTTACTTTTGGGTTGTTGAGGAGTGGTTGTGGGCAGCAAGAGAGTGCTCCCACGTTCATCTCCCTTTTCCCCTTGTGTGTGCGTTCCTCCCAAGAAACATGAGGTGTTCTTGGTGTTCTTGAGGATTTGAGAGAGGGAGAGGGTGGAGTTGAGTTGAGAAATCTTGTAACCATCCCTTGTTCTAATGTCCATGCATATGGGGACATAGCTCTTTGTATCTCTCTGTTTTTATGAATGAAATCTGAAGTTTTTCATATCCTGTTCATCTTTGTTCTTGTTTTCTCATCTAGGTTTTAAGGTCGTTTTTTATTCCCTTTGTGAGATGGCATGAAACTTGGTATCTAGAGTCCAGAGGCTATCTTTTAGCTATCCTCAAAGTTTCATGGCCAAAGGATCAAAGATTTGGGAGTAATTTGGTTTTTGGTCTCCCTTGCCAAAGTTTTTCAAGAAATCCGATTCTCTCTTGATTTCTTGATTCTCTCCAGAAATCTTGAAATTGGTTCTTGGTTTAGTTATCTGGAAGTGTTTCCTTGTTATACTAAAAGTTTCCAAAACCAAGAATCCAAGCATCTTCCGAATTTCTCGATTTCGAGTTTCTAGTAGAGTTCTTGGTGCGGTACTACCTCTCCTCGAGAGGTACTACCGCTCAAAGGTACTACCGCATTTTCAACAGCGGTACTTCCGCTCAGCGGTACTACCGCTCGCCGGCAGAACAACCCGAAATTTGCTTTTCTCTCTGGTCTTGATTTGATCTTCCTACCTGTATTTTCCAGTGAGTTCTTTTCTGCTGTGTGAGTACTTGAGTGGAGGATTTTATTTTTTTGAAGGCACCATTCACCCCCCTCTGTTGCCATTTCGGTCCTACAATTGGTATCAGAGCCGGTTAGCTCTTGTCTATAGATCTTAACCGGTCTGCAAGCCATTGCGACATACAAGTATTCCACCAAGCCGCTCATCTTAGATGGCCTGGATTACCCCTTCTGGAAGAGCCGAATGGAAACATACATCCAGGCTCAGGGGTATGCCATCTGGCGGAAGGTGAAGGTTCAGTTTGTTGTTCCTGCCGATGAGAACATCAATGCCGGGAATATGGCTGATGTTGAGGCAAACGCAAAGGCGAGGAACATCATCATTCAGGGGTTGAGCAGAAGCGAATTCGATCGCATCTCTCACCTGTCGTCCGCCTACGACATCTGGGTGACCCTCGATGCATACCATGAGGGTACCACCCAGATCAAGACGGTTCGACAGGACCAGTTCAAGCGTGAATACAGTAAATTCGAGATGCTTGCTGGTGAGTCCCTCGACGAGTGCTTTTCGCGTTTTCACAAGATCTTGAGCAATCTCCGAGTGGTCGGTCTCACATACCCCGACTCGGATAACGCTCGACAGATGCTTTCTGCACTCGATCTTCGGATTTGGGAGATGAAGGTGACTACCATCAAGGACACTACGGACCTCTCGACCCTGACTCTTGACGCGCTTTACTCGCGTCTCAAGACTCACAAGATTGACATAGTCTCTCGTCGGTCGAAGTCACAGTCGATGGCACTAATCACCGATCCCGCTTCTGGATCTTCTTCTGCTGAGCCTTTGTGTGGATTCTCCCTCGTTGCTCTCTGTGACATAACTGATGATCAGTTAGAGCAGCTTACGGATGAACAGCTAGCCCTCCTAGTGCGGAGATTTTCTCATGCTTACAAGAGGAGGAGGGATGGAAAAAGAGGAGGACCCGTGATTTGTTTCGAGTGTGGTGGCCCCAACCACATCCGAGCAAACTGTCCCAAGCTTGGGAAGGGTAAAGGCGACTTCGGCGGTTCGGGCAAGAACGACTACACCGACAGGAACCGCAACTCGAAGTCCTCAGCACCGGTCCAAGGCAAGAAGAAGTTCCGCAACTTTGGGAAGGCGAAGAAGCTCTTCCACCGTGTCCTCACCGCTTTCGATGACCTCGACCTCAGCGAGGTGGAGGGATGGAGCGACGACGACAGGATGGGTGATCAAGAACCCAAAGGCAACGGTGACTTCTCTGGCATGTGCTTCATGGCCCCCGAGGGCGAACTGAGCGACAGCGAGCTGTACTCCGATTCCGACGAGGTGAGCCCTACTTATGACCAACTTAATGATGCTTTCCTTAAGTTAGGTAGATTTCATGCCAAATCTAGGGCTAGATGTGCTGAGTTGGAGAAGGAAGTAGCTAGACTATCACGGGAGCTTACTTTGCTTACATCTGCTCCCTCCCGTGATGACTGTGATACATGTTGTGTCTTGATTGATGATATGGAGAAATTAAGGACCTCTCATGCTAGTCTGTCTTCTGAGCTTGATTTGATTAAGGTGGAGAACATTAGTCTTCTTGCTGAGCTTGAGATGAGTAGGGTAGCTCCTGTTTCATCTTCTACTGTTGAGACTATTTCTTGCACCTCATGTGAGGATAAGGATAATGCTTTTAGAGGTCTTTATACCATGCTTCTCGATCTGCCCGAGACTTGTGAAAGTTGTAATAATTTGAAGATGAACCTAAAACGGGCAGATCATAAAATTGCTGAATTACAAGCTTTTCTACTTGAGCCTATTGCTTCATGTGTGAATTGTCCTAAAGCGATCACGAGCTTGAATCATTTCCAAACAGTTTCAAGAAATGATTGATCATGATAAGAAGTTGGCTCAGTTTGCTTCTAAGGACCCTGTTAGCTCACCATGCATTAGTTGTAACAAACTAAAATCTAACTTGATTGCATTGGATGAAAAATGTGTGAAGCTAACTAAGGACCTTCTAGAAAAATCACGTCCTGCTTGTGCCTTCTGTGCTGAAGTGTTGGAAAAGGATAAGGACATGGTAGAGACGTTTAGGAAGAGTTACGAAGACCAAATGGCTAGGATTAGGACTGCCCCCTGTGTGTCCTGCGAAGCCCTCAAGGTTGAGGTGGCCGTGCATAAGGAGAAATATGCACGTGCTATTCGCTCTTTTGCTATTGGTTCTTCTCCTTCCTCTCCTCCTGCTGTCTCTTCTTCTTCTTCTCATTGCTCTTCTTGCACCTCTCTCTTTCGGGAGTGTCAGTACCTTATGAACACTCTCGAGAAATTTGTAGGAGGCAAGAATAATCTCAATCTTATTCTAGACCAATCAAAGATTTGCAAGTTCAAACAGGGTCTAGGATATGATCTCCGTGAGGATGTGAGGAAACATCCACCTGTCGTGCTCAGACCCGTATCTGCAGGTGTGATTGAGGTCAAGCCCAAGAACAAGAAAGTTCAATTTAAATCAGCGGGATTTGTCCAAGGGATTTCTGACAGCAAGGTGATTTCACCTGCAGCTTTGGCCCCTCAGAAGGCGAAGTATCATTGCACCTTCTGTCAGAAGGATGGGCATTTGTTTGACCATTGCTTCAAGCGCGCCAAGATCGCGCGAAGTGACCGTGTTGAGTCTCTTAGGCGTATTCAGGGTTAGCCCCAGACCTTGAGTGCACCTAAAGACCAACACGAGGTCTAGGTTTGCTACTGTTGGTAGCTTTGGGCAGCACCGAGGACTTGGTTTTTCTGAGTCTTCTGTTTTTTGTCCTCGTGCTCCCTCTGGTCGTGACTTCCGCCGTCCTGAGGGTAGATCTCGTTTTCCCCATCGAGATGCCTACCCGCGGCGTGATCAGCCTGTTCCGGTGCACCAACTCGCTCGTCCGTAGCAGTCGGACCCGAATGCCTTCGGATCCGCTACGGATCTTACGCCTTTTGAGCGACGGAGAGCGTAGGGTAGATAGAGGTCAGTCGTGCTTGACTATTTCATCTGCTCGACGTGTTACTCAGTATTGGGTGCCAAAATCACTGTTGATTTACCCCAGTATTGAGACTTTACTCTCTGTTTGACTCAGGTTCGCCGGGCAGGGAAGGGAAAGGTTTGGCTCGTAGACTCCGGATGTTCACGACACATGACCGGAGATTCCCAGTGGTTTTCTTCCCTTGCCCGAGCCCAAGGTGATGAGATGATTACCTTCGGAGACGCTTTGTCTGGGCGTGTCATCGCCAAAGGTACAGTGCGCATTAATGATTCATTTATTTTAAAAGATGTTGCCTTGGTTAGTATGCTGCAGTACAATTTGCTTTCAGTCTCTCAGCTTACCGATGACGATTTCGAGGTGAGCTTTAAGAAAAACAACTGCAAAATTCTTGATTCTTCGGGTAGTCTGGTTTGCGGGATTTCTCGTTTTGGGAGGATCTTTCGTGCTGATTTCTCTGAGTCTTCTGGTGATCCTCTCCGTTGTTTGCTTGCTTCTGAGTCCCGCGACCTTTCCTTCTGGCATAGGAGACTTGGTCATATTGGATTTGACCATTTGACTCGAGTTAGCGGTCACGATCTCATTCGTGGTCTGCCGAAACTCAAGATGGTCAAAGATCTTGTTTGCGCTCCATGCCGGCACGGCAAGATGGTTGCCGCTTCTCATCCTCCGGTCACAGTTACTATGACCGATGCACGGTGACAAATGCTCCATATGGACACAGTTGGACCACTCGAGTCTTGATCGGCGGGAGGGAAGTGGTACGTTCTTGTTGTGGTCGATGACTATTCGAGGTACTCTTGGGTGTTTTTCTTAGCCTCGAAGGATGAGACGTTTTCACATTTTCGAGGTTTTTTCAGTAGGCTTTCTGTTGAGCTTCCGGGTGCCTTACGAGCGATCCACAGTGACAATGGCACGGAGTTCAAGAATTCCTACTTTAAGAAGTTCTGTGATGAGACAGGTGTAGAGCATTAGTTCTCTTCTCCGCACGTCCCCCAACAAAATGGCGTCGTGGAGAGGAAGAACCGTACCTTGGTCGAGATGGCCAGGACGATGCTCGATGAATACTCTACACCGCGGAAGTTTTGGGCTGAGGCTATAGCTACCGCGTGCCATATTTCGAACAGAGTTTTTCTCAGGGCACACTTGCACCGCACTTCTTATGAGTTGAGATATGGACGTAAACCCAGTGTTTCTCATTTTCGTGTGTTTGGTTGCAAGTGCTTTATTACAAGTCCGGAACCTAGATAAGTTCGAGTCACGATCCCGTGATGGACTCTTTCTAGGCTACTCGACTTCTTGGCGAACCTATAGGGTGCAGGCTGCAGTCTAGCAAAATGGTAGAAACACAGTGAGGTAACCTTCGATGAGGCCAGTCCGGGGACTAGGCCCGATATCTCAGGTTCTTTAGAGCAGTCCGAGAGCATCTTCGTGGATGATGAGGACGATGGAGACGAGGTTGTCTACGATCCAGCCCTCATCCACCCCTTGAGGTGCCTTCTTCCACCGCACCTCAAGGCGATCAGCCCATGCCTTCTGCTTCCTCTGGAGCTAGTGGCTCTGTTCCTACCCCGTCAGATCACGAGGTAGAGGCCACTTCTTCATCTCATTCTGGACCTCCAAGACATATTCAAAAATCTCATCCTTCTGAGCAGATGATTGGAGATCTATTTGAGCGAGTCACACGCTCCAAGTCTGGCATGTCACTTTTCTGTCTCCACTCTGCCTTCGTAGCTTCCTTTGAGCCCAAAGACGTTTGTCATGCTCTTACTGATGAGTCTTGGGTCAATGCCATGCATGAGGAGCTCGAGGTTTCGAAGAAACAAGGTGCGGGCGCTTGTTGAGCCCCTCGAGGTCACAATATCATTGGGACCAAATGGGTGTTCAAGAACAAGCGAGCGAGGATGGGGTAGTCATTGAAACAAGGCTAGGCGGTTGCTCGGGGTACTCCCGGTTGAGGGTCTAGACTTGAGGAGACCTTTGCCCCATAGCGCGTCTTGAGGCCATTAGTATTCGCTTGCCTTTGCGGCTTCTAAGGGCTTCAAGCTTTACGGATGGACGTCAAGAGTGCCTTTCTCAATGGCTTCATTGAGGAAGAAGTCTATGTCAGACAGCCTCCAGGTTTCGAGAACCCCAAATATCTAGTCATGTCTTCAAGCTTTCCAAAACGTTGTATGGACTTAAGCAGGCCCCTAGAGCTTGGTATGAGAGACTTAAGTCCTATCTATTGAGACATGATTTCGAGATGGGTAAAGTTGACAAGACCTTGTTCATTCGCCGGCTTGGCAATGACCTTCGTCGCCCAAATTTATGTCGATGACATTATCTTTGGCGGCTCTTCTCATGCTCTAGTTTCATAGTTCTCGGATGTCATGAGCACCGAGTTTGAGATGAGCATGATGGGTGAGTTGACATTCTTCCTTGGCTTCGGATCAAGCGAGACTCGGGAGGTACCTTCTTGCATCAAGGCAAGTACACTTTAGACCTCCTGAGACGATTTGACATGAGTGATGGAAAGCCGGTGTCGACTCCGATGGCTTCTACAGCCGTTCTAGACCCAGATGAGGACGGTGAGCCAGTCGATCAAAAGGAATTCAGAAGCATGATTGGCTCTCTCTTGTACCTCACTACCTCGAGACCGGACATACACTTTTCCGTGTGTTTATGTGCTCGGTTTCAGGCTTCTCCTCGCGTGTCTCACCGCCAGGCGGTGAAGCGCATCTTTCGGTACCTTCGAGCTACCATTGACTATGGTATCTGGTACTCTTCCTCCTCCTGTCTATCTCTTAGAGCCTTTTCAGATGCAGACTTTGCTGGCTGTAGGATAGATAGGAAGAGCACTTCGGGCACCTGCCAATTCATTGGCACTTCTCCCGTTTCCTGGTCTTCGAGGAAGCAGTCCGGTGTTGCACAGTCCACCGCCGAGGCCGAGTATTAATGGATCGCGCGAAGGCTACGCAAGCAGAAAACAAAATTTTTCTACCGCGCATACAAGGACATCATGCTTAAGGAGGGATCATGGATCGTTACCACTAGGCCAAAGCAGTGAAGAAGAGTTGGAAGCCGATCCAACCACGCGTCGAGGTAGTAGTGGAAGTAGTCGATCGTCCCGAACCGATCGTCTCCCCCACGCGATCAACCGCACCACGAGCAGATCCAATCTGTAGGTTGTTGATGCCGATCTGTAACATCCCAAAACTTGCAAATCTTGAAAATTTAAATTCAAATTATTTATTTTAAAATATTTGGATCTTATTTGAATTTTTCTGAGTTTTCTAGTTTTAAAAAATCAATTTTTAGAATTAAAAAGAAATTTTTATATGAAAATATATCTTCAAAACATCTTGGAAATATTTTATTTAAGTTCAAAAGGTATCTAAAAACTTATATAAATTTTTCTAGAATTTTAGAAGTTTATTTTGTATTTTTCTGAGGATTATTGAGTTTTCTAGTATTTTCTGTAAATCAGAAATTAAAAATAAAAATTTAAAACCCTCCTCCCTCCGGCCGCCACGTGGGCGGCCGGGATCGCCTCACGTCGCCCGCCATCCCGCCTCCCTCCTTCCGCATCCACCACGTGGACGGACGAGATCCGCCACGCCCGCCTTCCCGGCCGATCCCGCCCGCCCACGCTCTCTCTCTCTCGCCACCGGGCCCCACACATCGGCTCCGTCTTCCCGCCGCCTCCTTCCTCGCGTCGGCCGCAACCGCCCTTCCCGCCTCTTTTCCCTTCTCTCCGCCCCCACTTCCCCAACCACCCGTACTCCCACGCTCGCTCTCTCTCTCCCGCCCCACTTTCCCCCAACCGCCCGCAAACCGCCGCCACCACCTCCCCCACTCCGGCGACAAACCGCCGCCTGCCTCCCTCTCCCTCGCCCCTATAAAACCCCCACCTGAGCATCCTCATCTCTCCCTCCGCCTCTCTTTCCACTTCCCTCTCTCTCTCGGCCGCTCCACCGTCCCCGCACCGTGTTACCTCCCTCGGAGCGCCGCCGCTAACTTCGGCGAGAGATCGCCGTTGCTTCGGTCGTCTTCAAGCTCCGGTTTCCTCTTCACTCCAAAGACGGCCGTGCAAAGCTCACCGACACCTCGGCGACCTCCCTCGCCACCGGAGGCCGCCGCACCGGTGAACCCGATCACCATCGCCCCTCTGTTGCCAACCATTTTCCTACCGTTCTCGGTAAATTTCGCGTGCACCATTGCATTCCCCGTATTCCTGTCTTTCGAATTCATCGGTCGCCGCTCGCCGCCGGCCACCGGAACTCCGCCACCGACCGCCGTAGCGCCGGCGAGCCCTTGGCCTGATCGCTGCCCCGGTCGTAGCTTCCACCGTAGTCGAAGTCTCCTCTGTAGCCCTAAGTTTCCAGGTGGTCGTAACTCCTCTAGGTAGTCGTAAGTCCCCTCTGTGATCGCAAGTCTTCCCGTAGTCGTAACCTCTCCGTGATCGGTGGTCATAAGTTTTCTCCGTGATCGGTAGTCGTAAGTTTTCTTCGTGATCGGTAGTCGTAAGTTTTCTCTGCGATCGTAGCCTTCTACCGTGGTCGGAAAAACCCTTCGTAGTCGTAGGTCTTCTGCCGTGGTCGTAGACTTCTCTGTAGTCGTAGTTTTCTAAGTGGTCGTAGTTTTCTATGTGGTCGTAGTCTCCTCCGTAGTCGTAAGACTACCCCGAAGTCATGGTTTCCACCGTGGTCGTAAGTTCTGCCATGGTCGAAAAATGCTTCATGGTCGTAAAACTCCACAGTGGTCGTAAAATTCTCCGTGGTCGAAGCCACGACCGTTTCCAACGTGGTCGTAGCTTTTGCCGTGGTCGTAAAAGACTACGTAGTCGTAACTTTTGCCGTGGTCGTAAAAGTCTACGTGGTCGTAATCTCCGCCGTGGTCGTACATCTTAACGTGGTCGTATCGCCTGAGGGCAAACTCGTAGTTTTTCTTTTTCCTTTGATTTAAATCTTCCCGAGGCCATAACTTTTTCATCCTAACTCCGATTGAGTCCGTTCAAATTTCTAAAATCATCAAAAATTCCAATCTTTACATTTCTGCCATCCTTTCAAATTTTTGAAATTTATTTGATATTTTGAAATTCAAGTTTCAAATTTCAAATACCCTTTCTCCCTCGTTTGAACTCCGATTCCATTGAAACTTCCTCCTAAATACATCTAAAATTTATAAACTTCATTCCAGTAATATTATTATAAAATCTGTAATTTTATTTGTATTTATTTGTCCATTGTGTTCTCGTTTTATGCGTAGAATCCGATCTGGTCAAGAGTTCGCGAACCGCAACAAGAGAAACAGAATTCACCCACGAAGGCAAGTCTCCTTTGATCATCTTGAACCTACGTTTGAGAAATGTTTTTAAATTATTTTAAAAGTTAATGCATTGCTATGTTACATAAAATGATAATTTACATTGTAGAAGTAATAGTTAAGCCGATGATTGTTATGCCCTCATTTGACATTGACAACCATGTACCTTTGATACCCTAGGATTTCCTTTGTCTCATTATTGAGATTATTACAAATTCCTTGATAATTGTTGTATCGGTAGTAAGATGCTTAGACATGATTTATAACTTTAGTAACCTTGGAATGGTAATTACATTTCGATGATCTATTCTTTTGTTCGGATGTGAGTGGCAATTGGTGTTGCCACGGTTCTTGTGAAATAAAGCAATTGTGAAAATTGTTTAGGCGGGGCGGATGGTTGGTTTAGATTGGTGCGGTTAGCACGAGATCTTGAAAAGTGTATGTTCCGCCCTAGTCAATTAAGGACCGACTCTTGTGTTTGTCCAGTCTGAGCACTACCGTACAACCACATGTCTATATGGGAGCGACCTAGGCGATTAACTTATAATAGACTAGTTTAGGTACCACTAGTGGAAAGTGGATACCGTGGTTCTTGGTTATTCACGGTGAGGACGAGTTCTTGTACTCATACGGCGCAAGAGGGGCTTACATGCGGGTGGTTAACCCTTGACGGTGAAACCTCGGTGGTGGTGTCTAGCTAGACTAGAGTAAGGTAAAGGCTTTGTGATGAATTATCTGGGTCTCATGCCTAAGGAAGCATGCTGACTATTAAGATAACTTGTCTCTTGTGGGTAAAGTGTACAACCTCTGCAGAGTGTAAAACTATTCGAATAGCCGTGCCCACGGTCAAGGGCGAGCAAGGAATGCTTTCACATGGTAGATCTTTATTTTTGGTTTAAAACAAAGTTTAGGAACCCGAGAGTGGATGGAACTCTCGGGATTTTGTCTGATGGTCGGAACCGGTGTGGGTGGTTGGAACCCGTAGTATCAAACTTGGTGGTAGAATCTTTATGATTAAAATGCTTAATGGTTTTAGCTAGAGTAAATATTTCAGTTAAACTGTCGCTTTCAAAAATAGTTTTTGGTATTGGAAATTAAATGTCGCTTTGTGCAAAAGAGCCATATAGCCCTCTTTGTTAAACCTTGCATCTATTGCATTTTCCCAAGACTTGCGGAGTACTTTATGTACTCACATGCTACACCTAAAATATATATCTCAGAGGAGTATGAAGTTCAAGATGGAGGCTTCGACTACTCTGCGGTGGGATTTGATGAAGGATTTCAGACGCTTAGGTCGCGCTCCCGACCAATTGCACGTGGCGTATTGATGAGTCTTTATCAAGTTTTATTTGCTTCACTGTATTTGTGTTTATGTTTTTGTGAGGTCTAGAAACCTCGTTTGTGTTGTAAGACCTTTGGTCAGTACTCTTTATATTATTGTAATATTCGTCTTTGGCAATGAAATCATCACTGTTTAACTATGTGCACTAGCTTTGATCTGGGACTAGTGCTGTAATACACAGAGGGTCCGGATTTGGTAATCCGGGGTCCCGACAGAGATGGTATCAGAGCCAATGTTGACTGTAGGACGTGACCTAATTTAGAATGGCAAAAGCCTTAAGGACCTATATTTATTAAAAATATATATTTTAGAAAATATTTCTATACTTCTTTATCCCTATTCTATTTATAATCACTTACCCAAAATTGTTTACTAAACTTCTCTATCTTTTCAAAATTTGTAGATGGTCGGCTCTATCTCCGCAGATTAGTGGGACTACATCTCCCATCTTTGAGGCGAGGTGCATTTGTTGAGCTTCTTCGCCAACTAATGCAAGACTGCACAGTTCCGTCACCGCCTATCTTGAGGCGGAAAGTCCGATATTGGATCGAGATTCTTGGACAATGGAGGTATTCTGTATGCACGGAAGGGAATTGAATCCCATAGATACCCATTGATCATCCTCGGACCGATCGTTGGACGCCACTCGGGATGCGCTCGTCGAGCCATAATCGGTGCGTGTCGGGTTTACCGGGATTCTGCAGCGATCGCCTTCATTTCTTTTCATCCACTTGTGCGGGACGAGTCATCCGCAGCCCTTCGAGATCGCCGTGGGCGATCCCGCCTTTCACATCGAGTTCACTCACTCGGCGATGGCGACCACCTCGCCCGGCGCTTTGGAGGAGATTGGGCGACGGATGCTTCTCACTTCCAGCTACCGGCATTCCGACACTCTCCGTGCTCGGCTTATCCGAGCCAAGCGGCGAGTTTGAGCAGGCGACCCCGAGCCGAACGGCGGTCTCCACGACTACGCCATCTTCACGGTACCACTGTCGTCCCCAACAACCAAGCTCCGACTCGTCGCACGGACCCGTACCTTACTCACGGGCGCGCAAGAGTGTGCGGCGTCCTAGTCCTTGCCCGACATCGACATCGGAGACTCTAGCAAGAGACGCAGTCTCTCTCGCTCCGTTCTGCTCTCGGTCTATTGCCTCCAGAAGAGTGACCATCTCCACTCCGTGCTTCTTGCAACCGCCCGAGTGTGGTTGTAAGTGCGTCACGTGGGTATCCTAGAGGAGGATCGGAGGAGGATCCGGAGGAGGATCCGGAGGAGCTTGTCTTCGAGGAGGACAAGTAGTTCTGAGAGACAGTAGTACCCAATTTAATGTTTAATTCCTTAGAACGATTTGTATTTAATTCTAGTGTGTGGGGTGGACTGTACCAAGCACTTGTGCACCTGTGGTACAGACCATTTCCTTTAAAATTTAATTTGAATTCAAAACAAGTTTTCTTTCAATTTGTTGTCTGTTTTTCCTTGTGTGTTGGTTTGGGATGTGGTTTAGTCTCCCTAATCTCTTACCTATGCTACTTCCTCTTTCCTTTTGCTAACCCAGTTACCACGAAGATGGTGAACACAAGGAACAGTGCGTTATGACCCGAATGTTAATGCTCGGCCGGAGGCGATAATCCAATTCCACCCCCGCCAGTTCAAGCTCCTAATCTGGAACAGATGATGGCCATGCAGCTAGCAGTTGCTCCAAGCCTTAGCCCAAAACCAAGTCCAGCAAATTCCGCAGGCACCCAATCAAGCACCGCAATCCAAGCTGGGGGAGTTTATGAGAACTCGTCCCCCAACTTTCAGTGGATCAGTAGACCCGATGGAAGCTGACGACTGGATCAAGGATGTTGAAAGGAAGCTGAATTTGGCACAATGCAATGGAAATGAAAAGTGTTGTATGCGCTCACCGGTGAAAGGAATTGCGCTAATTGGTGGGAAAACTATTGTGCTGCTCACCAGAATGCACAAGATATCACTTGGGCTGAGTTTGAAGAAGCATTCCGTACTGCACATATTCCTACTGGAATCATGGAAATGAAAAGGATGGAATTCTATAAGTTGCAGCAAGGAAACCTCAGCGTGACTGAGTATCTGAACAAATTTACCCAACTGGCCAGATATGCTTCAGAGGATGTTGCAACTGATGCAGCAAAAATTTGGAGATTCATGCAAGGACTGGATCCCAATCTCAAGGTGCAGTTAGTGTCTAATGATTATCCAACTTTCCAGCACATGGTGAACAAAGCTATCATCCAAGAAGATGCCCAACGCCAGTTACACGAAGTCCGAAAGAGGAAATTTCAGGCACAGCAGGGTGCCAATAACACTCGCCACCGTCCAAATCAGCCACACTTTTTCAGGCCTTCTATGCCGAGTGTGCCGAGGACACCAATCAGTGGACCTCGCCCAATACCACAGGCTCCACGACCAATCAACGGAGGTCAAGCACAACAAAACAAGACTGCAACAAAGAGAATTGATGCTTCAACTGCAAGAACATGGGGCATTACGCCAACAATCGTCTGTAAAAACGCCCAAGGTGACTCTGTCCGCTTCAACCTGGGGACTACTCCAGCGAGAGCCCCACCAGCAGGACAAGTCCGTGGAACACCGCAAGCAACAAGGACTCCACAAGTGTTAAACAGGGACATGTCAACCATGTTACTGCAGAGCGACCAGAAGCACCGAGAGGTAGTTCGGTAAGTTCCTTGTCAACTCGAGACACCCTCGGTATTATTTGATTACGGGCTTAGCATTCATTTATTTCAAAGGATTTGCTGAAAGAAACAATTTGAATGCTCAATTGTTAAGCAATAGTATGCTAGTCCAATCACCGGGAAGGGAAATGAGGACTAACACGGTCTGCCCTAGAGCAACCGTAGATATAAATGGAGTTAAGTTCCTAGCGGATCTTATTATAATAGACTCCAATAGTCTAGATGTGATACTTGGAATGGATTGGTTAACCAAGTATAAAGGCGATAGATTGTGCCAACCGTGCTATTACTCTTACCAACTCGAAGGAATCCAAATAGAGTGCAAGCCGAGTTTATCCTCAAGGAATGGATGTGAGTTGAATAGCTTGAAGAGAATAACTGTGGAAAAAGTCCCTATAGTAAAAGAATACCCAGATGTATTTCCTGAAGATTTACCGGGATTGCCACCAGATAGAGAAGTTGAATTTGTTATTAATCTGGTACCCGGAACAGCCCCAATTTCCAAGAGACCCTACCGGATGTCTGCCAATGATCTAGCAGAAGTCAAGAAGCAGATCGAAGAACTACAAGAAAAAGGATTTGTCAGACCAAGTTCTTCACCATGGGGAGCACCAGTACTTCTAGTGAAGAAAAAGGATGGCAGTCTACGTATGTGTGTGGATTACAGAGCATTGAATGATGCAACAATCAAGAACAAGTACCCTCTACCGGGATAGATGACTTATTTGATCGCTTAAAAGGATCATGTGTCTTTTCCAAGATTGATCTTGATCGGGATATCATCAAATGAAGATCGACGGAGGATATACCAAAACAGCATTTGCTACTCGTTATGGATTATACGAGTATCTGATATGTCCTTTGGTTTGACCAATGCTCCTGCATATTTTATGAATCTGATGAATAAAGTGTTTATGGAATATTTGGATAAGTTTGTCGTAGTGTTCATTGATGACATTCTGATATATTCCCGGAATGAAGAAGAACATGCCCAACACCTGAGGATAGTATTGGAAAAACTCAGAGAACACCAGCTGTATGCCAAGTTCAGCAAGTGTGAGTTCTGGTTAAAGAAAGTAGATTTCTTGGGTCATGTGATTTCGAGAAGGAGGAGTGTCAGAGATCCCGAGAAGGTGACGATGTACTTAATCGACACAACCCAAGTCGATGGCGAGATCGAAGTTTTACGGGATTAGGTGGTTATTACCGTCGCTTCATAGAAGGATTCTCCAAGCTAGCGGACCACTCACCCAATTACTAAAGAAAGAAAAGAAGTTTGAATGGAGTAAATCATGTGAAGACAGTTTCCAAGAGCTGAAGAAGAGGTTAACTTCTGCACCAGTATTGACTCTTCCAGATATCAGGAAGGATTTTGAAGTATTCTGCGATGCATCCAGACAAGGTCTAGGCTGTGTTCTGATGCAAGAAGGAAGAGTGGTAGCTTATGCTTCAAGGCAATTGCGCCCGCATGAGCAGAACTACCCAACCCATGATTTAGAGCTAGCTGCTGTTGTGCATGCTCTAAAAATCTGGAGGCATTATTTAATCAGCAACCGTTGTGAAATTTATACGGATCACAAGAGTTTGAAGTATATTTTCACTCAACCTGACCTCAATCTGAGACAGAGAAGATGGTTGGAGTTAATAAAGGATTATGATGTGGGAATTCATTACCATCCAGGAAAGGCTAATGTAGTAGCGGATGCCTTGAGCAGAAAAAGCTATTGCAATAATCTGATGATCAAAGACAGTCAACCTACACTTCATGAAGAATTTCAGCGGCTTAATCTAGAAGTGGTAGGAGAAGGATTCCTAGCTACTTTGGAGATTCAACCAACTTTAGAGGATCAAATCAAGGCGACTCAAAAGAGGATAAATATATTAAGGATATCAAAGAAAATATGAAGAAAGGAAAAGCACCAGGATTTTCAGAAGATGAAGAAGGTATCCTTTGGTATGGAAAAAGAATTCTTGTGCAGAGAAGAAGGAAATAAAGAGTTAATTCGAAGGAAGCTCATGAATCCGGATACTCAATTCACCCTGGAAGCACAAAGATGTATCAAGATCTTAAAGAAAGGTACATGTGGACCAATGAAGAGAGAAATTGCTGAATATGTAGCCTTGTGCGATGTATGCCAACGAGTTAAAGCGAACATCGAGACTGCTTTGGACTCCGCAACCATTGCGAGATACCCGAGTGGAAATGGGAAGAAATTGGAATGGATTTTATAACTGGTTTCCAAGAACTAAATCGGTATGACTCAATTTGGGTTATTGTGGACCGACCGACAAAGGTCGCACATTTTATTCGATAAAGACCACTTATTCTGGAGATAGACTTGCAGAGTTATATATGTCAAGAATTGTGTGCTTGCATGGAGTTCCAAAGAAGATTGTGTCAGATCGAGGGTCTCAATTCACCTCAAGATTACGGCGAAGCTTCATGAAATTTTGGGCACCAATCTAAATTTCGATCTGACATATCATCCTAAGACAGATGGTCAAACAGAAAGAGTGAATCAAATACTGGAAGATATGTTGAGAGCCTGTGCCTTGGCAAATAAATCAAGTTGGGATCAAAGTTTACCCTATGCAGAATTTTCTTATAACAATAGTTATCAATCTAGTCTACAGATGTCTCCGTTTGAAGCTTTGTATGGCAGAAAATGCAGAACACCGTTGTATTGGAAAGAAACGGGAGAAGGACTAGTCTTTGGACCAGATGTGTTAAGGCAAGCAGAAGAGCAAGTCCGTCTGATTCAGGACAGATTAAAAACAGCACAAACAAGACAGAAAAGTTATGCGGACAACCGCCGGAGAGCACTTGAATTTGTACCTGGAGATCATGTGTATCTGAAGGTTTCACCCCTCAAAGGGATGCGTCGTTTCCACGTTACTAGGAAACTTGCTCCAAGATTCGTTGGACCATTTCCTGTGGTAGCAAAAAGGGGAGAAGTTGCTTATCAATTGGAACTTCCACCTCAGATGTCAAGTGTGCACAACGTCTTCCATGTGTCCCAGTTAAGAAAGTGCCTCAGAGTGCCAGAAGAGCAAATGCCTTTAGAAGAAGTATCTTTGAAGGAGGACCTATCTTATCCAGAGTATCCAGTCAAAATTTTGGATGAAGCAGAGCGCCGTACAAGAAGCAAGAGCATCAAATTCGTAAAGTGCGAGGGAGTAATCATACAGTCGAAGCAACTTGGGAGCGTGAAGAAGATCTAAGAGCGAGTTCACGATCTTTTTCCTGTCGTCCGAATCTCGGGGCCGAGATTCATCCTAAGGGGGGTAGGTTTGTAACATCCCAAAACTTGCAAATCTTGAAAATTTAAATTCAAATTATTTATTTTAAAATATTTGGATCTTATTTGAATTTTTCTGAGTTTTCTAGTTTTTTAAAAAAATCAATTTTTAGAATTAAAAAGAAATTTTTATATGAAAATATATCTTCAAAACATCTTGGAAATATTTTATTTAAGTTCAAAAGGTATCTAAAAACTTATATAAATTTTTCTAGAATTTTAGAAGTTTATTTTGTATTTTTCTGAGGATTATTGAGTTTTCTAGTATTTTCTGTAAATCAGAAATTAAAAATAAAAATTTAAAACCCTCCCTCCCCTCCGGCCGCCACGTGGACGGCCGGATCGCCTCCACGTCGCCCCGCCATCCCGCCTCCCCTCCTTCCGCATCCACCACGTGGACGGACGAGATCCGGCCACGCCCGCCTTCCCCGGCCGATCCCGCCCGCCCACGCTCTCTCTCTCTCTGCCACCCGGGCCCCACCTGTCGGCTCCGTCTTCCCCGCCGCCAGCTCCTTCCTCGCGCGTCGGCCGCAACCGCCCTTCCCGGCCTCTTTTTCCCTTCTCTCCGCGCGCCCCACTTCCCCCAACCACCCCGTACTCCCACGCCCACTCTCTCCTCTCTCCCGCGCCCCACTTTCCCCCAACCGCCCGCAAACCGCCGCCACCACCTCCCCCACTCCGGCGACAAACCGCCGCCGGCCTCCCTCTCCCTCGCCCCTATAAAACCCCCACCTGAGCATCCTCATCTCTCCCTCCGCCTCTCTTTCCACTTCCCTCTCTCTCTCGGCCGCTCCACCGTCCCCGCACCGTGTTACCTCCCTCGGAGCGCCGCCGCTAACTCCGGCGAGAGATCGCCGTTGCTTCGGTCGTCTTCAAGCTCCGCCGTTTCCCTCTTCAGCTCCAGCACGGCCGTGCAAAGCTCACCGACACCTCGGCCGACCTCCCTCGCCACCGGAGCGCCGCCGCACCGGTGAACCCGATCACCATCGCCGCCCCTCGCTGTTGCCAACCATTTTCCGGCCGTTCTCGGTAAATTTCGCGTGCACCATTGCATTCCCCGTATTCCTGTCTTTCGAATTCGTCGGTCGCCGCTCGCCGCCGGCCACCGGAACTCCGCCACCGACCGCCGTAGCGCCGGCGAGCCCTTGGCCTGATCGCTGCCCCGGTCGTAGCTTCCACCGTAGTCGAAGTCTCCTCTGTAGCCCTAAGTTTCCAGGTGGTCGTAACTCCTCTAGGTAGTCGTAAGTCCCCTCTGTGATCGCAAGTCTTCCCGTAGTCGTAACCTCTCCGTGATCGGTGGTCATAAGTTTTCTCCGTGATCGGTAGTCGTAAGTTTTCTTCGTGATCGGTAGTCGTAAGTTTTCTCTGCGATCGTAGCCTTCTACCGTGGTCGGAAAAACCCTTCGTAGTCGTAGGTCTTCTGCCGTGGTCGTAGACTTCTCTGTAGTCGTAGTTTTCTAAGTGGTCGTAGTTTTCTAAGTGGTCGTAGTCTCCTCCGTAGTCGTAAGACTACCCCGAAGTCATGGTTTCCACCGTGGTCGTAAGTTCTGCCATGGTCGAAAAATGCTTCATGGTCGTAAAACTCCACAGTGGTCGTAAAATTCTCCGTGGTCGAAGCCACGACCGTTTCCAACGTGGTCGTAGCTTTTGCCGTGGTCGTAAAAGACTACGTAGTCGTAACTTTTGCCGTGGTCGTAAAAGTCTACGTGGTCGTAATCTCCGCCGTGGTCGTACATCTTAACGTGGTCGTATCGCCTGAGGGCAAACTCGTAGTTTTTCTTTTTCCCTTTGATTTAAATCTTCCCGAGGCCATAACTTTTTCATCCTAACTCCGATTGAGTCCGTTCAAATTTCTAAAATCATCAAAAATTCCAATCTTTACATTTCTGCCATCCTTTCAAATTTTTGAAATTTATTTGATATTTTGAAATTCAAGTTTCAAATTTCAAATACCCTTTCTCCCTCGTTTGAACTCCGATTCCATTGAAACTTCCTCCTAAATACATCTAAAATTTATAAACTTCATTCCAGTAATATTATTATAAAATCTGTACTTTTATTTGTATTTATTTGTCCTTTGTGTTCTCGTTTTGCGCGTAGAATCCGATCTGGTCGAAGAGTTCGCAGAACCGCAACAAGAGAAACAGGAATTCACCCACGAAGGCAAGTCTCCTTTGATCATCTTGAACCTACGTTTGAGAAATGTTTTTAAATTATTTTAAAAGTTAATGCATTGCTATGTTACATAAAATGATAATTTCTGTTGTAGAAGTAATAGTTAAACCGATGATTGTTATGCCCTCATTTGACATTGACAACCATGTACCTTTGATACCCTAGGATTTCCTTTGTCTCATTATTGAGATTATTACAAATTCCTTGATAATTGTTGTATCGGTAGTAAGATGCTTAGACATGATTTATAACTTTAGTAACCTTGGAATGGTAATTACATTTCAGTGATCTATTCTTTTGTTCAGATGTGAGTGGCAATTGGTGTTGCCACGGTTCTTGTGAAATAAAACAGAATTGTGAAAATTGTTTAGACTGGGGCGGATGGTCGGTTTATATTGGTGCGGTTAGCACGAGATCTTGAAAAGTGTATGTTCCGCCCTAGTCAATTAAGGACCGACTCTTGTGTTTGTCCAGTCTGAGCACTACCGTACAACCACATGTCTATATGGGAACGACCTAGCTGATTAACTTATAATAGACTAGTTTAGGTACCACTAGTGGAAAGTGGATACCAGGGTTACTGGTTATTCACAGTGAGGGACAGGTTCTTGTACTCATACGGCGCAAGAGGGGCTTCATGCGGGTGGTTAACCCTTCACGGTGAAACCTCGGTGGTGGTGTCTAGCTAGACTAGAGTAAGGTACTTTGTGATGAATTATCTGGGTCTCATGCCTAAGGAAGCATCTCGACTATTAAGATAACTTGTCTCTTGTGGGTAAAGTGTACAAC
The DNA here is from genome assembly GCA_036346245.1 of Bonia amplexicaulis. Lineage (NCBI taxonomy): Eukaryota > Viridiplantae > Streptophyta > Magnoliopsida > Poales > Poaceae > Bonia > Bonia amplexicaulis. Next base: position 1,825,494 of record CM070749.1, on the reverse strand, counting down.
CTCTGCAGTGTAAAACTATTCGAATAGCCGTGCCCACGGTCAAGGCGGGCAAGGAATGCTTTCACATGGTAGATCTTTATTTTGGTTTAAAACAAAGTTTTAGGAACCCGAGAGTGGATGGAACTCTCGGGGATTTTGTCCTGATGGTGGAACCGGTGTGGGTGGTTGGAACCCGTAGTATCAAACTTGGTGGTAGAATCTTTATGATTAAAATGCTTAATGGTTTTAGCTAGAGTAAATATTTCAGTTAAGCTGTAAGCTTTCAAAAATAGTTTTGGTATTGGAAATTAAATGTCGCTTTGTGCAAAAGAGCCATATAGCCCTCTTTGTTAAACCTTGCATCTATTGCATTTTCCCAAGACTTGCGGAGTACTTTATGTACTCACATGCTACACCTAAAATATATATCTCGAGGAGTATGAAGTTCAAGATGGAGGCTTGACTACTCTGCGGTGGGATTTGATGAAGGATTTCGAGGCGCTTAGGTCGCGCTCCCCACCAATTGCACGTGGCGTATTGATGGGTCTTTATCAAGTTTTATTTGCTTCATTGTATTTGTGTTTATGTTTTTGTGAGGTCTAGAAACCTCGTTTGTGTTGTAAGACCTTTGGTCAGTACTCTTTATATTATTGTAATATTCGTCTTTGGCAATGAAATCATCACTGTTTAACTGTGTGCACTAGCTTTGATCTGGGACTAGTGCTGTAATACACAGAGGGTCCGGATTTGGTAATCCGGGGTCCCGACACGATCAACGCCGCAACAAGCAGCGTCTCCACCGGTATCCACACGTCCGGGGCTGGAACGCCGATCGCGAGTGTACCAGCACTCGCGAGCGGCTAGGGTTTGGCTCTGGAGGTGGCGGCTACGGATTAGCTCGGGATTATCAGATGCGTTCCCTCAGCCCCCTTGCCTCCATATATATAGACCTCCTCACTTGGACCTTGTGGACTGAGGCCCAATAGGAGTCTATCCGGATCTCTATCCGAATTGAGCCCATATCCGAATCATATTCGAATTAGTGTTCCAACCCGTTAAGTGTGCGACCCTGTAGGTTCACGTATACTTGGTCGCGACCCAGAAACACCTTCCCGGTCACCGTGTTAATAGCGGCCTCTAGTAAGACATATTAACCCCAAAGTATACGTAAAGATCATATCGGTGAACTGTAATGTTCTCATGTACTAATCCCTTTGCCTCACGATATAGATTAAGCTCAAGGCGAGACTGTGTCATCCTCTTAATAGCTCAATCACTCTCTCGATTCCGTGATGGATTATAAACTCGTGATTGACTCCTCAATCACCTTGGCATGGCCATGCACTTTCATAATCCATTACATCGAGGGGCCCAGAGATATCTCTCCCATAAGGAGGGGCAAATTCTATCTTGATCATTCACATCCCACTACATGTTTCATGGCAAACCCAAAGACTACTTTTATGACTACCCGATTCACGGAGTAGTGTTTAGTAGTCCCAAAATAAGCTACTACACATCTTGGGAACCATGATGATCTCAAGTCTAAGGATTCCCCATATACACTACTTGAGACCAACTGATGACACATGGAATCTCTGCAGTGTCTCATGGCGGGTCTATCCAACATATGTTCACTAACACATGTCCATATTATTGATTTGGTATCTCCATACCATGATCCATGAGACATGATCATCAATCAATACATATCTTGATCTTTGAATCATATTTGTTCCTCATATGAAATATAATCGGGATCATTTAGAAATAGCAACATTTTGGCATTAAGAGTCTCATGAATAAGTCACATACTCATTGATCAATAATGATAATGTCTATTTCAAGGAACAAAGCAATGTATCATAAACATAGTATGTGATATATTCAACATCTCCATGTTGCCTCTAGGGCATATCACCAACAAGTATGTCGCTGCAGCCAGTTGCTGTAGCCAAGTACTTTGGATGATCTCGACTTTGAGGGACTTTGGGTTAGCTATCGATCGTGTTTTGCTCTTTTGCGATAACACGTCTGCGATTAGCATTGCTAAAAACCCAGTGCAGCACTCTCGGACCAAGCACATCGATATCAGATATCACTTTCTTCGAGACCATGTGGAGAAGGGTGACATTGTGCTCCAGTTTGTGGAGAGTGACCACCAGTTGGCTGACATATTCACAAAGCCTTTGGATAGCTCTAGGTTTTCAGCTCTGCGGGGAGAGCTTGGGGTGGTTTGTCCTTATGGACTGTTGTGAGGGGGAGCTTTGGGCTTTATTGCTTTATCATATTTATTTTGCTTCTGTATCCTTACTGCTGCATTGCATCTGAGGGTGCATTGGGTTTAGTCCTTCTAGCATAGGTTAGAGTGTGTCTCTTGCTGAGTTGCTTAGACTTCTTGCTCTTATCTTGTGCTTTCAGGATAGCTGTTTCTTATCTCACTAGGTTGAGCTCACTCACTTCTTTTAGGTTCTAGCGAGGGTTGGGCCACCCTCGGGTAGACAGGGTACGTGTTTGCTCTCTAGTGTGTGTTTTTCTCGACAGCTGTTCGTCCTGGAGTCATATGGGGTAGATAAGAGTCAGTCTGAGCCATTAGTATTCTCTATCTTATCTATGCTTTAAGGACTGCCTTTCTTGATTTATTTGCCAGCTTCTCATTTTTATTGCTTTGGTTCAGGGGGAGTTCATTTGGGAACTTCTAGATTTTAATGATGACATAACTCAACTTGAACTAAAAGTTGTATTTCAAGTTAAGGGGGAGCTGGATTTTCTTCATTTGATTTGTAACATAACTTAATGGAGCCTTGATTATTATCCTTTGATGACATGTTTTCATTATATTATATCTTGCCATGATTTATGCTCCACTGCTATTTTGATCATGACTTTATATGTGTAGTCAAGTCTTTGCCATGATAGGTTAATTAAAATGCTAAATTTGACCTAATTCCTGTCATGTTCATATTTGAGACCGATCGACTTTGTGTTATCTTTTATGGTTCTTGCCATGTCAAATAGGCTGAGTTGAGTCTTGAATCTTAGTTGAGCAATAGATTGAGCTATATAGTTTCTTGATGACACATAAGTTAGTACAATCTATTAAAAGCAAAAAGATCTCTTTTGTGCGAAAAAACTGATCTCACCAATTCCTTCTCATGAGATGGCTTGCCATTGCATAAGGCATGAACTCAGGTGAGATTTGGATGACCAAGATCATCTTCTTAAGTTCATTGCTTGAAGTGATCGCATAAGGCTTGAGATCTAGCACATGACAAAATAACAAAAAAATGGTTGGCAATAATCATGTGATTTCCAAAGAAAAATGTCAAATGTGCTCAATTGCTAAAAAATGTTCAATGTACTCCAACAATTGTATCATTTTTGAACAAATAGCACTCTAGTTGGCTCAATACTAGCTTCTTGATTCCATTTAGCTTATTGACATGGCTTGCATCATTTGTGGATATCATTAGCTAGACTAAAATCTTGTTTGACTTGACTTGCTAAGCACTTCAATTAAAATTCAGATTATACCTTATGTTGCTTAGCTTCACTTTACATACTTAGTCATGATCTTTGTAGCATACTTGTATGTTATGGCTTGATGTAATCTGTTATGGTCATTTTGGATAATTCTCATGGCTCTAAATGCTAAGAATAAATCAATTTCAGCCATTTCATCCATCATCATGACTTATTCTCTCTTTTGCATTCTTGATGTGTTTATTGCCAAAAGGGGGAGAATAGATTAGAGAAAAAGTCTCTTGGGAATCTAGAGCTTGGAGAACAATTTACTCTTTCTTGAGTTACTCTAGTGATTCCCTCTGTCGACATGGTCATTTATGTCATTCCTTTATTTGGACCATGTTGGACTCTTCAAACCAAACTTTTATGTCTTTTTCGTGTTTGTCAATATACTCATCAAGGGGGAGATTGAGAGACCATGTGAGAGGTGCTCCCATGTTGGTGATGAATAATTGACTCGTGTGCTGGAAATCTGGAAATTGGATCAGGTCTGCTGCTCCTAGGTTGAGCGGAACTACCGCAGGTTCAATTGCGGTACTTCCGGCCGGCGGTACTACTGCAGATGGGCTGGCGGTACTACATGTCTTGTGACAAACAGTCAGGGCATAGAATTTGAGTTTAGTTTGGATGGTCTTTGTGTTTAGGACATGTGGTTAATTCATGTTATCGAGCGGTGCTATGTGATGGTTTGCTTGTCTGTGTGACTGCAGGACTTCGGAGCTAGGTCATGGTGAGGCGAGGAGGACCGGGACTAGGCACAGGAGGTGTTGAGGTCCAGACGGTCCGTGATGCCGAAGATGATCGAGGCTGGTGAGGTGGTTGCGAGTCGGGAGACAAGGAACCAGAGCTGGAGCTACCAGTGGTGCACACGACGGGCGACGACGAGAGAACCGGGACTAGACTCAGGGAGGAGTCGGAGGTCCAGACGGTTTGGAGATCGGTTGCGGTCGTGCGTGACGGAACAGACCGGACTAGACTCAGGGAGGAGTCAAGGTCAAGATGGTCAAGGCGCCGGTTGCGGGAAGCTTCCGGGAAGGTGCTTGAGGGGCAATTTAGAGAATTGACTCAAGCATGAGTGGAGGGGCTGGTCTTCCCTCCAAAAGGTTGTGTTGACTTTCTTGCCTCATGTGTGTGGGAGGTGGAAAGTGAGTTAGATATGACACTTCTTTATTTTCTCCTTGAGGGTGTGCTCTTGGTGTTAAAAGGAGGGGGAGAGGCATGGAGAAGGAAGAGAGAGTTTTAGGGTTTCTTTCTCTCCATGTGTTGTGTCTTTTCCTTTTTCCTTTTACTTTTGGGTTGTTGAGGAGTGGTTGTGGGCAGCAAGAGAGTGCTCCCACGTTCATCTCCCTTCTCCCCTTGTGTGTGTGTTCCTCCCAAGAAACATGAGGTGTTCTTGGTGTTCTTGAGGATTTGAGAGAGGGAGAGGGTGGAGTTGAGTTGAGAAATCTTGTAACCATCCTTTGTTCTAATGTCCATGCGTATGGGGACATAGCTCTTTGTATCTCTCTGTTTTTATGAATGAAATCTGAAGTTTTTCATATCCTGTTCATCTTTGTTCTTGTTTTCTCGTCTAGGTTTTAAGGTCGTTTTTGATTCCCTTTGTGAGATGGCGTGAAACTTGGTATCTAGAGTCCAGAGGCTATCTTTTAGCTATCCTCAAAGTTTTATGGCCAAAGGATCAAAGATTTAGGAGTAATTTGGTTTTTGGTCTCCCCTGCCAAAGTTTTTCAAGAAATCTGATTCTCTCTTGATTTCTTGATTCTCTCCAGAAATCTTGAAATTGGTTCTTGGTTTAGTCATCTGGAAGTGTTTCCTTGTTATACTAAAAGTTTCCAAAACCAAGAATCCAAGCATCTTGCGAATTTCTCAGATTTCAGAGTTTCTGCCGTAGCTGTTCTTGGTGCGGTACTACCTCTCCTCGAGAGGTACTACTGCATTTTCAACAGCGGTACTTCCGCTCAGCGGTACTACCGCTTGTAACAGCGGTACTACCGCTCGCCGGTAGAACAGCCCGAAATTTCCTTTTCTCTCTGGTCTTGATTTGATCTTCCTACCTGTATTTTCCAGTGAGTTCTTTTCTGCTGTGTGAGTACTTGAGGGGAGGATTTTATTTTTTGAAGGCACCATTCACCCTCCTCTGTTGCCATTTCAGTCCTACAGAGAGATATAACTTTGCCCACTGTGGAGCTGCCGTTGCACTTCCATGAGATAAAATCCAAGCACGCCCTTTGGATAATGCATCATTGTCTCCATCAAGCACCTCACCAAGGAGCCTTAAAGCAGCATAGTTTACACATGAGCCAAACATGGAGCTTGGGCCTAGAGTATGTGTGCTCCAACCACCATCTTCATTCTACATACATTACATTTTTTGTATAAAATTTATTATAGTTTGATTTATACATAGAACTGTTTATTACAATGAAATTATAATTAAGAAAGCATTGGCATGCATGCCTGGATATTGTAGATGTAACGACATATCTCACGTATATGCTCCGATGACAAGACATCATTAAGTGATCCAGTGACATGTAAACCAAATATCTGAAGGATAAACAAAAAAAATGTGTGTATTAAAGTGTGTTAGAGTACATGTTTAGTAAACTTATAAGAGATAGAATATAATCAATTAGGATAATTTGTATCCGATAAAGTTTATTCCATATCTCTAGTAACATTCCTTATCTGTATTAATTGACTTGATCTACAAGTCACATTGTACTCTATATATATGCTTTCTGAGGCTCAAACAGTAGGTCTATCAACTATTCTGGCTATTCTATCCTCTAACATAGTATCAGAGTGGGTTCACATTTGGGCCTGTTCCTAGTCACCACCAATTCCGTAGCGCACCGCTCCCTAAAATATGTGTATTAATGTGAAAGTAACATTTTTATGCCCCCAAATCAAAGCATGGTTCTGAGGATCACGGTAACAAATCACAACTGGAACTAGTGAACTGAAATACCAGAAATTGAAATGAAACAAGTAATAATACTATATATTTTCTGAAACTAATAGTTGTCACTTGGGGAAATACCATATGAAAACCCAGAACGATCCGAATCATGTTAAAAGATGAGACAGACTTCAATGATATGGTACATTGAAATGTTTTGAAGACCTTAAAAGATAATAATCTTTTATCTTCTGATTATTTTAACTAGATTATTTTTAAATGTAGGGCACATATCTAATACACTAGTTACAAACAATGCCTTAAATCGCAGGATGATAGTCTCTTGGTGTATGAGTTTTCAACCACTCTTAGAACGTTAATTATTTATTTACGTAATTAATTTCTCTTATACTGACAAGTTAATGATGATTATGCATATATATGGTATTTCGTGATTTTTCTGCAGGAAACAATCAAATCATACAAAACAGGAGCATATTTGGAAAGGTCACGTCTAGGAATGGTAATTGTGCCCGTTTATCCGTATACACATGGGTAAATACCCTAATGGAGCCGGGTATGAGATATTTTCTTTACCCATGAGTATGAAAGTGGGGGAACACTCTACCCATTGGGTAAACGGGCACGGGTATGGTTAAGTTCCACCTGTACCCGCCCGCTCGTTTACCCACGATATAGATTGACAGGTGGCGCAGCTATAGTAGTATCTCTAATTGCTATTGATTGTTATAAACTTTTGCATATCTCCAATTGCTATTGATTATTATAAACTTTTTTAATAGCTATTATATTTCTTAGCAACAGCTACTGCTTATATGTACCTGTCATTAGTTCAACTCTCAGTTCGTGGGTAAATGGGCATGCCCACGGGTGACAGGTATAGGCGAGGTTCTTCACCCGTCGTCCTTCGCGGGTATGCCTATGGGCGTAAATCGGGGTCGCAGGTACGGGTATGGGCGAGCACTACCGTACCCGCCGCACGTGTATTAATATTCCAGAGTGCAAATTGACAAAGTGTAGAGTCCAATGGGCTCATCCCTAGGGGTGATAATTCCCGCATGGGAGGTGGGGCGTGGGGTGTGGGGAATATCCTCATGGGGGGGTGGGGGTGATCTCTCCCACACCACTACAGAAAGGCTTATATTAGGCGCCTCATTACAAATGGTTCATCAAAACCGTCAGTGTTAAATGTAGTCACAGACGGTTTAAGTTTAGAGATCGTCTGTATTGCTGCCAGTCCTAAAAACCATCTGTGAAGAAATAATATCACAAGAGTTCATGGTGAGCATCGTCTGTTAAGTATCATAGACGGTTTTTATTTAAACCGTCCGTGATAATGAAGTTAACATAGATGGTTTGTATTAAAAATCGTATGTGATATGTTTCTCGTCTTGCAATTCTCTAAAATTTTATAATCTCCTGCCTAAACCCAAGTAGGATTACGTTCCGAGATACCTTTAGTAAAACGGGCATAACGTTTGTATATGATGTCCATTTTCGATGTTCTTATGCTCATTAAAAAACTAACGATGAGCCCGATCAAAACAAAATGACCGCCTTGCGATAGTTGTCTCCTAAGACCCCAAAAATCGGCCATCTTTAGCCTTAAATTTGCATGGTACGTTTTCGGTTTCTATTTTTGTGAAAATTTTCTATCTTCTATTTGGAATTTGGGGTTTACCTAAACTGCAAAGTTGTAGATCTCATAAAAACCTTTCAAACGAGCATATATAAGCCATATAGAACTTTCTTGTTTTATCTTTTGAGACTAGTTGCTTATATTACACTGGTATATACATATATTGTCTTCGATAATTATGTATCACAGATAGTTTATGGTTCAAACCGTCTATAATAATTACATATCACAGACGGTTTGTGGTTCATACCATCTATGATAATATGTATCCCTGATCTCTAGGCAAGTCGATCCTCTCCAACCTAATCCCAGCCAATAGAAATACACCAACCCCCACCCCACGAATTGTAGCTCTACCACTTCGTCCCCGCGCCCATTTCACCAAAAATTTTCCTAGTCCCGTCTCTCTCTCCCCTATACATACTCACCCAAACCCATCCTCTACTACACTCAAAATCTCTCCAGCCTCCTCACCGTCCTCCTTCTCGACCCTGACCCTAATGGCCCTTACGAAGTAGATGACATACAAGTCTACGGGTAGCAAGGCGTCGTGGAAGTATGATGCGAGACGGTTATGGAAAAAAGTATGATGCGATGCAGTGATGGGGATTGGATTGATCCCGAGCCAGGCTACTATGAGGGTGTCAATCTTGTGGCTTGGTGTGTTTTGGGCAGCTGTGCCATTAGACTTGTTGGCTAATTGTCTGTTGGGTTCGTGGACTATAGGTTGCTGGGGTGTATATAATAGGTATTTTGGCAAAATTTTTGGGAGTATAGTCGTACCCCATGCATCTTTGTTAGCTCTGCCACTGGCATATGATCTTCTTAGCTTTTTATAGCTAGTGAAGTGAAGAAACCTTTTTCATTCAAAGGTAGTTGTTTTTATTGAAAGTGAGAATGTGGCAAAGATCATCGGTCCTACAGTTTTCCCTTAGGGCTAGGGGTATGTAGGCGATCTGGGCAAGTATGGCATACCATATATAGGTCTTCCCAAGGTGGATTCAGAGGGACGATTACTGGCAGGCATAACCTACACATAACACCAAACAAAATAACAAGAATACAATAATTTATTTATTTGCTGTCCCTGCATTTTTATAGTTAGTCTCCTGTAGCATTTTTTTGGTTGACTGTTATATTGCTGCAGGTTGAAAGACTAAACGGCTCACCTACACTCCTTGCGGATATGGTACTCTTCCAGTCTTCCTCGTTAGAAATGGCTTACACACATCACGGGCTATAGTGGAGCTATGACGGTTTTCACCCTTACAATGCTAATCTATAGCACAGGTGCACACTACTGCAACGGATAATTATTTGGTATGTGAACTGTAAATTTCACTCGTGGTATCCGTAAATTTGGAAACCTTGAATTTGGAGTAGAAGCGACACCTTTTCACAGCAGTACTGGTTTCAGGCATATTAGGACATGTACAATGCAAAATAGTTATATATGAATGCTTAAACAGAGAGGATATAGCCATATTATCAAGCACCCATGTAAAAATTACTTTCTCCAGTGTAAGCATCTCTTACATGGGTGTTTAGATGTTATATTATCTTTTAATTAGATATAGTTATACACATAAGCACCTACTAAGCACCGATGATGCTTCAAAATAAGAGCCTTAGCTATCCTATATGGTAAGAAAAATCAGTTTTTAATTGCTAAGCATCTCTTTAAGTGTTTGTATTGTACGTGCTCTTATACGGCTGATCTAGGTTTTGCACTTCGCTGATCATAGTTGATTATTTTTTTGTCGGTATCAAAAAAGTTTTTAGTTATGAAATGTTATCGTACTGGAAAGCGGGGCAACATCTTTACTGATATAAAAAGCTGTGTTGACGTATTGTGTTCTAACATTCACTAGGTCACTGTGAAACAAGAGAAAATTACTTCAGTTAGATCGCAAAAAAGTGAAACCAGAGAGACATAGCATCACAAAAAAAAAAGAATCACATCGCAATCACCATTCATTATAGAAAATAACACTATAACAGAATATCCCTTCAGATTTTTTTTAAAAAAATAACACAAATACCATGGATCCGTTGCGACCTGCAAAAGACCAGGACGGAAAAAATCATTTTACCCACGGGATTGTTATTTCCCATGATAAATAGTTATTATGATGTCATTTCTTAAAACTTCTTTGTGATGTTGTTTTCCAAATTTTTACTTATTTACGATGTTATTGATATAATTTCACCTTAAATTAATAAAACACATACCATGAGAGGCAGAATGAACAAAATCCCGCTATAACCACCAGGCCAATGCCCATCATGTGATTGCAAAGAAGAATATTGATTAAGAGCGTGCCTCAACGCAGTTAATATAATTTCCTCCGTGACTTCCGAATTCTCCTTAAGCTTGATGGTTGGAGGGTTCGTTTGGAGATGGTTTTGTCTTGCAAACTGCAGGAGGGATACAGTACACCATAAGACTTTTTGTAATAGTTGACATAATGCTAAGAAAATTTATCAGTGTGGGGCAGCATACAACAAATAATGGAAAGCAAGTACGAATTAAACATACCCATTACTTTTCTACTAGTACCTGTACACGTGGAATCTACGTTACGCAAGACATAGGAAAAAACATAACTCTCCAGACAAATAGACAGAGGAATCGGAACGTGTGACTTACAACATAATCACATGAGATTGGTACGGTCAATAAAGGCAGGCACAGGATCTACATACCCGTACGCGTTAGGTGATGAAGGGCCTGTTTGGCAAGTCAAAAGCTGGTCGATTTTTGACTTTTGTTACAGTATCTAACTTTCAAATAGAATATTTTTTCAAGACGGGGTCTACAAGTTAATCGTAGTACACGTTAAAAGCCCAACATCTGTACCAGTCAAAATCGTACGTGAGTATCGGTCTCTCCGTAATCTATACCGTAAACAGCCAAAATTCAAAAATTTCAACCAAAAACCATAAGCCGCAGCAAAAAAGAACAGGCCCGAAGGGTCGAGGGATATCAAGTGGACCGAACGGGTTGGATATTAATTGATCCAGTTCAAGTTCACATTTTTCTGTCTGTCTCATATATGGGCCGATTCTTAACATCTTCTAAAAATAGCTTTTGATTTTACTATAGTATCTAACTTTTAAACGAAGTATTTTCTCAAGATAGGTACTACAAGTTAATTGTAATACATGTTAAAAGCTCAATATCTATATCAACTAAAATCGTAATCGAATATCTGTCTCCGTAATCTCCATCACAAACATGATCTACGTACGCGTTAGGTGAGGAAGGCTCGAGGGATACAAGTGGACCGAACGGGTTGGATATTAATTGATCCTAGAGCTGGGATCCGGGCGTGCTTTTGGGCCACCCAAAGCACGGCCGGACGGCCCGCCCAAGCACGGCCCCAGACACATGGCGGGCCGTGCCGGCCCCAAGACGAGCGGTGGGCGGGCCGGCCTCAAGAGTCGGCACGGTGGGCGGCGGACGGCACGCCAGCGGATCGTCTTGTGCTCGGCCCCGACGCGACGGCGGGCACGATCGACGCGGCAAGGTCGGCGTCGATCTTGGAGAAGATGAAGGCGCAGATGACACAATCACACTTCACACAAGCAAAAGCAAGCATACACACTGACATTAACACACATGAAAGCATACACAAACACACATGACCACCGTCGGCGTCGATCTTGCTGTGCCGCCGCCACAACACCGTCGCTGGGGAGGAGGGAGGCGCCGGGTGAGGAGGGAGGCGGCCGGGCCGTCGGGGGAGGTCGGGAAGAACAAAACGCCGAAGGAGCCGGGCGGCGGGCGGGCGCGTGGGAGGGAGGCCGGGAGGGTGGGCGTCGGGGGCGGCGAGGCGCGGGAAGGGGCGGCGGTGGAGGGGCGGGGGGGCTGGGCGCGTGGGGTCTGGGGAGGCGGGAGGGGCGGTGGGGAGCCGGAGGGGGTGGGGCGGCGGTGGAGGGGCGGTGGGGAGCCGGAGGGCGGTGGGGCGGCGGTGGGCGGGCGGTGGGGAGCCGGAGGCGGCGGTGAAGGGGCGGTGGGGCCGGGCGCGGTGGGGAGACCGGGAGAGGCGGCGGGAGGCGGAGGCGCCGGGAGGCGGCGGTGGGCGGCGGGGGGAGAGGGAGACCGGAGGCGGTGGCAGTGGGGGCCGGGGAGGCGGAGGAACCGAGGAGAAGGAGAGGACGAGGAGGGCGCGGCGCTAGCTGTCGGTGGTCATTGCCATGCGCGCTTTGTGCCTCGGTGGGGGGGAAGGTGACGCGATGCGCACGCGCTGGGGCCAGGCCGCCAGGCGTTGATGGCGGGGCGCTAGGGGCAGAGGGAGGCACGTGGCGCAATAGGATTGGTGGGACGGTGAAAAAATGTGAGGAGGTGCGGTCCGACAGCTAAAAAAGAGAAGATTGGACGGGAAAAAACTGGAAAAGCTGAAAGTTTAGATTCCATGTTTACAACGGATAGTAGGTAACGTTCACATAACGTATGACAGGCAACGTTCGGATGCAATGTTTATAAATTTGCTCCCTCCGCTCTGCAACTTCTTCACAGACAGATTCACTGAGCTTCATTTCTTCACAGAGCTCCATTTCTTCACTCTGCTTCATCGCGCTTAACCATTTCTTCACAGACCTCCATTCCTTCCCATTGCTTCACATAGCATTCTCCTTTCCTTCCCATTGCTTCACATAGTTGTACTCTTTATTTATTTGTTTGTTACTTCTTATTTTACAAGCATATTTATTGTATTTGTTACTTCTTATTTTACAAGCATATTTATTGTATTTGTTACTTCTTATTTTACAAGCATATTTATTGTATTTGTACTTCTTATTTATTAACTAATCATCATGTTACCAAGAAGTCACAGTACCAGGGAACACTCAAGCAGTATGCAGAGAAATCGAAGCTCGAAAAGGACAGCGGGACGACTTAGTGTAAGCTCTCGCCGTCGCTCCCCTAGTCCTCCTCCGCCCCCCGTTGATGCTCGTCATCTCTCGCCAAGCATGGGAGATTACGGTATGGATGACCGTCATATGGATGGTACAGAGGGCTACGAGGAGTACCAGGGCGGTCCAGAGTTAATGGGGACAACAGAATCCAGAGTCCAGGGCGGGTCTGCACGAAGGGTGGATTGCTGGAAGCACATGACCTGGAGCCAGGAAATTCGAGACGGTGAAACGGTAGATATCGCAACTTGTAATTATTGTAATGCTAAATTAAGTGCTCGTACAGCTGTAGGGACAGGACACTTGAACCGCCACTACAAAGCATGCTTACGTAAGATGGCGGCACAGGGCCGAGGCCGAGGGGGAGGAGGAGTACAAACACAGCTAAACTTCGAGGCTGATGGATCTGTAAGTACTTGGGTATACAATCCGCTTAATGCCCGTGAAGAAATTGCTAGATATATTGTTTCAGAGGATCAGCCGATTAGAATGGGTGAAAGTCGCGCATTCAAAAGAATGATCCAACGCGGCTTTTGCCCATAGTACCAACATGTTAGTAGAACTACTACATCCGATATTTTACGGATGTATCAAAAGGAACTAGTAGAGTTAAAAGAATTATTCCAACAAGTGCAGTATTCTTTTGCCATAACATCAGATATTTGGACATCATCCCACCAAAGAAGTGCATATCTTAGTGTTGTAGCCCATTATTTAGATGATAATTATAAACTAAACAAGAGAGTCATAGGATTTAAAGTAATAAATGAATCACACACGGGAGAGGCCATTGCCGAGCGTATACTACACGTATTTGATGATTTTAAGATAGATAATAAAATTGTTTCTATAACTCTTGATAACGCATCGGCAAACACAACGGCTATGAATATTCTCACCTCACAATTACAAACATATATTGGTGGTTATGTCCTCCACCAGAGATGTGTATGCCACATCTTGAATCTTGTTGTTCAAGATGGTATGCAAGTAATTGGTCCATATCTGCACAGTATCCGTGATGCTATTCGTTACCTCACAAGTTCTCCACAAGTGATAGCCGTGTTCTCGAGTCCTGTGCAGCTAATGGTAAAGAGCCAAGAAAATTTGGTCTTGACATGAAGGTGAGGTGGAACTCAACATATATTATGTTAAAAAAGTTACAAGGTTACGAAAATATCATATCCGTTTTTGTCAATGTCAACTCTGAAAATAATGAATTGGTAGTTACTAATACAGATTGGCAGATTGCTAGTCGTTTTCGAGAGTTTTTAAAACCTTTTTATAAAGCAACAAAGGTTTTATCTGGTATTTATTATCCTACCTCTTGCTTAGTTATAGAGTTTGTTTGGTTAATTGCAGATAGAATTGCTAAATCTAGGGACGATGCTCTTTTAAGCCAAGCCGTTGTTGCAATGGAAGAAAAATTTGTTAAATATTTTGGTTCTCTTTCACACTTATATTGTTTTGCTATTATTTTTGATCCTACAAAAAAGTTGGCAGGTTTACAGATAGGTATGGAGGGGATAGGTGAATGTCTTGGCCTAGATTATTCAGAAGCTTTCGCACATGTGAAAGAGGAGCTTTTTCGTGTTTTTCGATTGTATCATGATAAATTTGGTAGCAGCGGAAGATCGGAGCCTTCACAACAGACGCAACATAGAAAGACAAGCATGGCATCACACTTGTGGAAGAAGCTAAAGAGCAAGTCTACTTCTTCGTCCTCTCAGTCTCAGGCGACCTCCAAGTGGAATTCTGTCTCGGAGTTGAACCACTATTTGGAGCATGATTTTGCAAACATTGATCCTGATCTTACTGATGGAGGGAAGATAGACTTGCTCGAGTGGTGGAAGAACAACAAGCGAATCTTTCCTGTGCTGTCACATTTCGCACGAGATGTTCTCTTGGTGCCAGTGTCCACCGTCTCTTCAGAAGCGACATTCAGTACGGTAGGGAGAATAATAGAAGAGAGAAGATCATCCCTTACGCCCAGGATGGTGGAGGCAATCACATGTGCCAAAGACTGGGAATTAGCCAAAGAGCGGGAACAACATCAACTGGAGGATCCCGAAATCGTACAGGCGTATGCTGACCTAGACATTGCCGAGTAGATATTATTTACGCATGTTGTAATAGTTAGTATATACATATGTTGTTACTGTACTCTTTTCCTTACTCGGGAAACCCCACTCTGGAGCGTAAGGTTTTTAACGAGGCAGTAACATTGTATTTCTAAAATATCAAAGAAATTCCACTTTTTCCGAAATATTTATGTCATTGCGTGCCCATGTTTTTATGCAATTAATTCAATTATTTTAACTAGTTTTAAACGAGGCGGGTACGAGAGAAAGGAAGATGACGATCGTCATCGCCGCCTTCGCGTATAGTAATTTCGGGCTGGGCTTGGGCTGGCACGGCACGAACGCTGGCACGGTGGGCTTTGGGCTGTGCTTGGGCCTGGCCGGAGATGACGTGGGCCGGCACGGCACGAAGCGGCACGAAGCACGATGGGTTTGGACTGTGCCGGCACGGCACGGCCCGAGTCCCAGCTCTAATTGATCGAGTTCAAGTTCGCATTTTTTCTGTCTCATATATATTCTGATTCCTTGATCTACGTCAATATTGAAGACCACGTCAATATTGAAGACCACTAGTTCGACTTCTCCTTTTGAAAAGAGTCCATCCTTATGTCCAGATTTTTTTTTGTTGGGAAGAATCTCACATTGACAAATGATAAATCAAAAAGAAAGGAGAAAAGGAAAATAAAAATGTTACTATTCACAGCAAAATTTTCTTTTTTATTTCTTCTAACATACTTTGAGTTTCAAGTCCAAATTTTAAAGAGAGGTACAACACACTATAGGTTTCATCTACAATTGTTTTAAGAAATTTTTTATGATAATTTAGTGCCTAAACCGCTTTTGTACTTGTGCACAAAATTATGCTTTTACACTAGACATCTCCCCTGTATATTTATATATGGACATGGCCTAGCTGTGTCTTTCAACCGCGCTCCTTTCTGCAGAACACAAATAGTTAATAACATGGAAAAGGAAGCGTGTAATATTAGAATGTCTATGTGTTGCTACAAATAAAAAAATTATATTATCCTAATGTGTCAAGTTGATATTATTGGGATCAGCATATCGGCCTATGCCCTTGGCTTTATCTCCATGCCTTTGCACTCTCGGCTTCGTCGTATACCCGATAGAGCCCTAATGTTTTTCTAATTTTTTATGTTTTTGTTAGAGTTTTTTTAAGATATAATGAGGAGTCGAGAGGGATGAATCATCATCACCAGTAATACTTTCTTTTAAACAGTAGAAATATACATTCCTGCAAGCGCATGAGTAGATCGCCGCACTCCCTGTTCGTGAAGCGGCGGTCGGTGTACGCGCGGCGCAGCCTGTCGACCTCGGCGCGCTCCTCCGGGGTGCCGGCGTCAAGGTCGAACTCCCACACCTCCCTGCCGAGGAAGTTGTTTGGTGACCGCAGCAGCGGGCTTCCCCCTTCGCCGATCTTGAGCCTCCACATGCTGCCGACGGTCTGTGTTGGTTAGTTACTTGTGCTTGAACAGAAGGTGCCCTTTATAGAAGCAGAGGAGGGCAGGCTATGTTTAGCTTGACCGCGCGCCACCTAACTGAACTCATTGCTTCAGTCAACTGATTGGTGGCAGCTAGCCCATTATCATCTCTATCAGCCTCACTACCGAGGTACTTAGTACGATGTAGTTTGTTGTTGGAGGATTTTATTGCATGTATAATAATTTGTGATTAAAAAGATTATCCTATATATTTGGTCTAAACACTACGGATACATGTGATGGAGCGGTGGCACTACAGTTCGCGGGTAGTTCGTTGTTGAGGACTTTCATCGTAGTCATCAGTACTACATCTAACAAGTGGTTATGACAGATGACTTCAACCGTCTAGTGGACCGAACGGGTTGCATATTAATTGATCCATTTCAAGTTCACATTTTTCTGTCCGTCTCATATATATCATGAGTCCTTGATCTACGTCAATATCGAAGACCACTAGTTCGACTTCTCCTTTTGAAAAGAGTCCATCCTTATGTCCAGATTGTTTTTTGTTGGGAAGAATATCACATAGATAAATAAAATGAGACCGTGCTGACACAAACGCGTAAAATTAGAATCTCATATATATATTTGCAGAGATATCTGGTACACAACATAATTCGGTGGTGCACAAGTACAAAAACTTTTGATAAGTCATAACACAGACAATTTTATCTTAAAACTATCTATGATATCTAATATATCATAGATGGTTAATACAAAAAATCTTCTGTGATGGTCTGTTAGAAACCCTCTGTGATAATTCTTTGTAAAGCTCAAAAAAAATTATGTTTTTCGGCTAGCCTCAGGAAATACTAGTCATGCCTTCTGAAAACAAGCAAGCAGAATACAAATAAATGATAGATAAGTGAATGTTAGTCGGAGTAGTAGCTGTTTTAAAACACCATTCCAATGAGATCTTGTAGCACAAATATATGCTAAGATAAGAAAACGAGAACCAATTATCCATAATTCTTCTAAAAAGTAGTCAGGCTGCTCATGTTGGTATTTCTCAACAACTATAAGGAAAACATTAAAATACTAAATACTTAGTTTTCGAAGAGCATGACGCATATCACACACTCAAGTGTGTCACGTTCTATGAAGTAGATCATGGCTGTTGTCTCTTCCTCCTCCTCATCCTGCGAGTTGGGCAAGGCGGCGAAGTACGCCTAGGACAACAACCAAGCCCAACACACAGCATGATGAGGAGAAAGAGACAGCAGACATGACCTACTTCATAGAACCTGATATACTGGAGTGTGTAATTTGTTTCATGCCCTTTGAAGCCCAAGTGTGTAGTGCTTTAATGCTCCTCTTGTAGTTGTTGAGAAATAACAACATGAGCAGCATGACTACTTTTCAAAAGAATTTGTGGACAATTGGTTCTCTTTTTCTCATCTTGGCATATATTATTGGTACAAGGTCTCATTGCAAAGATGTTTTAAAACAATTACTACTCTGACTGACATAGTTTTAGCTGTCAAGTATGATATGGAATCTAACTTTGTTTTTAGCTCATTTAAATTGTGGAGTGTGCAATACTATATATATTAGTGTTACCATGAAATATATGAGCATCATTTATTTAAATCAAGAACAAGTAAGCTGTGAGTTATGATTTTATGTTATCTATTTTACTACCATAGTATCAAAAGATAAGTCGTTCTGGCACAACCCACAATTCACTTTTAATTGTAATTCACTAATCTATTATTTATCTATATTCTGCTTACTTGTTTTCATAGGGCGTGGCTAGCATTTTCTGAGGCTAGCCGAAAAACAAAAAAAAAATAGCTATATAATTTGTAACGTCCCAAAATTCGGATGTTCGCAAATATAGGATTTTTAAAACTTTTTCTTGCATTCTGTCGATGTTCGAATTCCTTCTGAATATTTATTTGAAATTTTTTGAGTTTCGTGCTATGCAAATTAATAATCAATAATAATCCCAAGTGCAAATAATGATGATGTAAATAATAAAAATGAAAAATCTACGTGCTATGCAAATTACAGATCATGAATTCAAAATACCAAAATCTTGATTTCAAATTCAAGTCAATAAAATGAAAACAAAAGAATATTAGAAAATATCTCTAAAAGATTAAACCAAAAATTGCTTCTTTTAATTTAATTAGCATACAAAACCTAAAGGTTGGATATGCAAAAATCTATATATACAATTCAGAACAAAATAATATCAAAATCGAAATCCAAGGGCAAACTAAATAAAATCGAAAATAGAGGAATATTCGATTTTGTATCTCAATATTTAAACCAAGATTTGAATTGAAAATACAAAAATTGAAATTACTAATCTTAAATATGAAATAAAAATTCAAATTAAAAATCCAAAATTCAAGATTTGATAAAGCTTTTCATTTTTCTCTATTCTTTTCCCTCTTTCTCGTCTCTCTTACATGTAGGCCCCCAGCCCTTTTCTTTCTCTCTCTCTTCCTCCCTCTCTCTTTCTCTACCGCTGGGCCCGAGTGCCCCTGCCTCCTTCTTTCTTTTCTCATTCTCTCCCCGTCGTATCTTCTTCCCCGTCCTCTTTACTTCATCTTCACGCACGACCGACCGGCCCCGCAGTTACTATGCGCACGTCGTCGCTCCCGCTGTGCGCACATCGCCCGCGTCACCTCCATCGCATCGCGCCATGCCCTGCGCACCCACATCGTCGCTCAGTTTGCGCCTGCTCCCGTTGACTTCAGTCTCCTCGCCATCCCATCACACTGTGCTTCGGTCTCTAGCAACAGCTCTGCCACAGTGCACCCCCAACACTATAAGAAGCTTCCCCGGCCTCCCATTGCTCCCCGCACCTCTACCCTCTCCCCCATTGCCACATTGCGCGTCGGCTGCCGCCGTGCTCACATGCGGTTCCGCCCATCCCGTCGAAGCTCTGGCCAAGGTGACTGCATCATACCACATCCCCACTCCCCATATACTTTGTAGGATCAGAAATGACAACAGAGGGGGGTGAATGGTGCCTTCAAAATCGCCCCAAATATCCACGCGATTTTTCTCTCTGATAGCTATAGAAGCTAAGAAGCAAGAAAATAGATTTTGCTAACTGGAAGCCGAAATTAATTTTGCAAACCGAAAGGATTACTGATTTTGACGAACCAAATGCTGGACAGATTTCGAATAACTGCAATAGCTCATCTTTGGTAGTTAAAAATTACAAGCTCATATGCCGAGATCAAAAGAAATTGAGGGAGCTTGCTGCCTTTGACTACCAGGAAGAAAAGCAGAAAACAGCAAAAGAAAGTGGTCTATCTGCAGATTTTGAACAGCAAAAGGAGGAGGTCTGTCTGCAGATTTTGGACAGCAAAGTGTACTGATTGAAAACAGAGATCTGCATTGATTGAAAACAGAAATCTGCACTGATTGAAAACAGAAATCTGCACTGATTGAACACAAAAATCTTCACTGAAGAAGCAGCCGAATAGGAGAGAAAACTTGCTGCCAAAAACTGACTACACTTCTAATTTTTGACTGCTGAAAACTGCACCCAAGTTGCTGCCGAAAAAAGACTGGATTTCTGATTTTTACTGCTGAAAACTGAAGAACAAGACTGCTGCCGAAAACACAAAAAACTGCAAATGAAAACAGAACATGATTTACTGCTGAAACCTAAAAACAGGAATTGACTGCAGACCGAAAGCAGATTTTTCAATTTTGTTTTCACAAACCGAACTGCAATTCTGTAGATTGAGACACAAATAATTGGCAGCAGGAACTGAGTATGGACTTCACTGAAAACTGGAGATAGCCGAAAGCAAATATGCAGAGCAGCAGCTGGCCGAAGAGAGTGACTGCAGTAAATACTGTTCAGCCCAAACCACAACCGAAAGCTGAAATTCAGGCTGCTGCTTTTCAAGACAAATCAATAGGACTAGAAACTAAACAATATAGAGACTTCCAGGAAAGGAAAATCCGTACCAAAAGATCAGTGAAATGAAACGTGAGCATAACCTCGAAGACTCAACAAGAATGAGACTGATTTTCAGATTTCTCATTATTCTTCCATCTTTTGCTCAAAAGGTTTTCAATTTCAACTGGACATGATCTCACAGCAGAGCAGCACACATTTGAAACCAACCTGTGAAGGGAAAAGAAGAGTATCAAGAATGTTCTGTCTCCCGTAATAGTAAACCCTAGAAAACATTAAAACAGAGGAAAACTGGGCAAGCAAAATCTCTGGAAGAAAACTGAGATCAAATGATTTCTCTAGGGCATAATCTAGCCAAGGGGACCTTGAGCACAAACCCAGTCCAGAGACAATCATTTAGGAGGCTCTTGAACAAAGCTTCAACTCATAATCAAGAATTCAGCCAAGAACCAACAGTGGCAACCAAAACTCAGAAGAGAAATGCAGAATGAAACAAATAGCCAGTCCATCTCCAATTCAAGGCATATCAAATAGAATCAAAGAGAGGAATGATTACAAGAGTTCATGTTACAGCCATCTCACATCTTCCCCATATGCATGTGAAAATCAGCAAGAACACACACGCAGGAAACACACCCCACTGCTTTCTGCTCACACAGAGAAAAGAAGACGACAACAACCACCTCTGCACTCTCCACCAACTTCTCAACCAAAAGAGAAAAGAGAGCCAAAGCAAAGACCCATTCTAAAACCCTAAAAATCCATGCTACTACAAGGAGACACCCCTCCTTTATATAACCTCTTATTTCCGGGTTTACAAACGCTTTGCGCGCTAATTCTCAACGCTTTACTCATTAACTTGAACTGAATCCGCTTCCACTTTGCAGCCTTGCGCATTTACCAAAATGCCCCTGCTGCACCTTCCAGGAAGTTTCCTCGTTTCTTACCGTCCAAGCCTCGCAACCACCTCGAGTCCTCGCCGTCTTTGGCATTTCCCGACCACTTTAACCTCAGCACCGCCTGTGCCTAGTCCGGTCATCCATGCCTCGCCACGACTCCGCCTCAAAGTCCTGCAGGCATCACAGACAAGAGAACACATCACATAGCACCGCTCGAGATAATGTAATCAATGTTTGCATTAGTCGATAACGCATGCACGAAACACTGAAATCAAACTCAAACTTTAAGAACACGTGTCAATTACTCATCACAAACATAAGAGAACCTCTCACATGGTCTCTCAATCTCCCCCTTGATGAGTATATTGACAAACACCGAAAAAGCATATAAAGTTGAGTTTGAAAGTTAAACATGGTTAAAAAGAAAAGCAAAGAAACTTATGACCATGTTGACAAAAGAGAATGCTAGAGCAAAACAGAAAGAGCAAGTTTTCCTCAGAAGCTCTAGAAAATCCCCATGAAATAGCTTTTTCTCCATTATTTTCCCCCTTTTGGCAATAATATCATCAAGATGTATGGAGGAAAATAAATCATGATTGGGTGAAATGGCTGTATGTTATTCAAATTAAGCACTAGAGCCATGAAGATTATCCAAAATGACTTTTGAAGTATTACACCAAGTCATAACACAATAGAATGCTATCTAGATCATGACAATATACGTATAGACAAGTTAAGCCAAATAAGTCATAATCTAAAAATTAGATGAATTTCTTAGCATGTCAAGTTATCCAAGATCATAGTCTAGCTAAAGGTATCTAAGGATGATGCAAGGCATGTCAATATTCTAAGTAGAACCAAGAAGTTCTAAGAGTGCTACAAGTTCTAAGATGAACCATTTGTTCAAGCACTTGATCATTTTTATAATTAAGCAATTTTAGCACAACTGACATGTTTTTCTTTTTAGAAACTCATGGTTGTTTCCAACCAGATTTTTGTTTAGTCATGTGCTAGATCTCAGGCCTTATGCGACCACTCCAAGCTAGAAGTTTAAGAAGATGATCTTGGTCAACCAAAACTGCCCCTGAGTTCATGCCTAGTGCAATGGCAAGTAGTCTCATGAGAAAGAATTGGTGGTATCAGTTGTTTCGTACAAAAGAGATCTTTTGCTTATGTTGAATTTAGTTCAAGAACAAGGAGTTAAAAACTAACTCATGCTTCATAAAAAAACTAGTATAGCTCACTCTAAAGCTCAATAAAGATTCAAAACTCAACTCAACATATTTGACATGGCATGAATCATAAAAGGATAACTAAAGACAGACTAGACTTATGAGCTATCATGACATGAATTAATTCAAGTTGTGTACTGACACTCCTGAAAGAGAGAGGTGCAAGAACAGCAAGGGGAAGAAGAGACAGCAGGAGGAGAGGAACTAGAACCAACAGCAGAAGAGCGAATAACATGTGCGTATCTCATCTTATGCACGGCCGCTATAACACCCCAGCCAAACAATGACCTGGAATGCTACCCAACTAGAAGTAAAACAATGACAACTAAATACATTATACAAAATTTCGGCAGAGCCTCCTTTGTTATCTATCTAAATCGAAGATTTCACAAGCAGTATCAATAATAATAGACAATCCGCAAGTAGTAAGATCAATGCTAAGCAAATAGATTAAACATTACTAAAACATTCATGGATATAATACCTAGAGAAAGAACAAGAGCATTATAAACATTCAAAACTCTTATTACAATTAAAATTCAAGGGTAATAATCAAACGGTACTTAAATAGTCCTTGCATCTAATATTTAATTGTTTCTTCCTTTATTTCCAATATGGGTGTAACGTGCAAGTGCAACAAGTTTATTTCTTCCCTTTCCCCATGCATGCCGACCTCATAACCCCAGGACCCACATTACCCTGGGATGCTACTAAAACCACTCCACAACTAGCCAATTTACAAGATAAATTAAATTGGCAACAATTACTAAACAAGATAATATAAGCGGAAGCATAAACAACTAATGAAAACAGAATAGTGATAACAATTCAATATTCATAATCAACTTCAACATAATAACCAAAAGAATAGTTCTCCAATTTAACATTATTAAGATGAAACAATCATCAACAACGTAGCTAAGCAAAGACTAGAATCCTTTCAACTTTATTTCAGCATTAAAATATAATCCAAGTGCATCAGTGTGGTGCCGCTCTACCATTCTCATGCATGCTCAAAGTCTACCTGTAGGGAGGGGAAAACAAGGGTGAGATAAAAATCTCAGCAAGCAAACAATTTAACATGTTATTCAAACTACAAATAATTATACATCATCATTTATAATTCCATACCACCACAAACACAATTCGTGTCCACAATTATTAAACCACCACAGACTTCCATGAGTCATACCTCTTCAATTTCAGATTTAAATGGCATATGAATGCAGTCATTTTATCCTCCAATAAATGCATATGAATGCTTTCATGCTATACTCCACATCACTCTTTCCCAGCGGGAGAAGAGGTGCATCGTATTACGGCAATATACGATGATGTACCGGTACAGTCGCGGCTAGGTGCGGCGACATCCACATACGCAAATGACATGATATGATAATCATAAATCACATTAATCCATCCTACAAGGAGAAACATCATGCTCACAACATATCCACATCCACAAGTTCACCACATGTTTATTTTCATATTCCACATTCGCACATTAAGCAAAATATCACATGACTACTAGCAGTTTATCAACATATCAATTGATCAATACTTGCTACTATCACCACATTTAGAATATCATGCAACCAAGGTATAATGTATCAAATTACGATAATAATATAAATTGCAAGTAGAAGGAATAACGAGTTAAACGGTAGCAACCACCGCTACGTTTACTTGCCTCCACCGACGAAGTGAAGCAAATCAAGAGCGCTCAGGGACAAAACCACATGTCCGAAAGGAATCTCTCAGCACAAAGCTACAGCATACAAACATGACTTAATAATTAAAAACATCGCTAAAACCCCGAACCCGCGCAAACTCCTCTCCGCTCCACAATTCAACAATCTACCCACTACAGCAGCACTGTTTAACATTTTCATATCTTTAAAAATATTAATCCAATTACAGCAAACGATACACCTATGGATTCATAACTTAAAAGCCTACATTTTTCATGTAGATCATATATTTTTATTGTGATCACAGCTAGGTGTAATTTAATGCCCAAAACAGAGGAAGTTCTCTGTTTGTCAGACTAGACAACAAGATTAAATCGCGTCCCAACAACAGTACAGGGGTCTAAAAATCTGAATTTTATACAACAGCTAGATTTCGAAATTATCTACAACTTTATCAATTGCGACCATAATCATAAAAATCATTTACTACCTCTAAATCACAGTTTAATAGCAGTCTATCCTAATCTGTTCCCCTGACAGACAGCGGTATTCCCGACCCTGTTACTCCCAGATCCCACGGTCAAAAATTCTAAAAAATATACAGAAGATAGGTCTGGAAGTCCTCTACAATTTTTCTTTTGGGAAGATCCGCAGGACAAATCGTTTGATGGGTTGAAACCGCGCAAATAGACGCGCTGCAAGAATCAATCTACAGACAAACAACAGGTAATCTCTAATCAGGCAATTAAACTATTAATCCCCTTCCAATTCCGTGCCAAGAACCCTAATTATTCAGAAAAACAGAGGGTTTTGGATGGTGTAAAATTATCTAGATGAGGGATCACCCATCTTTGTAATATCCCAAACGTCGTTACGGCGTAAGTTTTTAAAACAATCGCGGAGTCGCCGGTTTTTCGGTAAATAAAAAAAATAAATTAATTGAAGGGAAAAATAAAAATTGTAGAACATTGAAAAATAAATAAAATATATTAAAAATTAATTTAAAAACCCAGTGTGGGCTGCATGGGGAGTGGGCCGACCGCCCTGGGCCAAGGCCCAAGGGGTGGCGCACCCCAAGGCCGCACCCCTTTCCCTCAACCCTAGCACCCCTCCACCTTTTGGCCGCCACCCCACCCCTCCACCTTTGGCCGCCGCCTCCCTCCGTTACGCCTCCCCTTCCTCCTGTTGCTGCCATTGGAGAGGAGAAGAAAGGAGAAGGAAGGAGAAGAAGAAGAAGAGAAGAAAAAAAAGGGTGATCCATCATCTAGGTAATTTTTCCCCATCGCAAATCCTCTGTTTTTTAGAATAATTAGGGTTCTTGGCACGTATTTTGAAGGGGATTAATAGTTTAATTGTCCGATTAAAGATTACCTGTTGTCTGCCTGTAGATTGATTCGCGCAGCGCGCCTATTTGCGTGGTTTCGACCTAGTAAACGATTTTTCCTGAGGACCCTCTCAAAATAAAAGTTGTAGAGGACTTCAAAACACATCTCCTGTATATTTTTTGGAATTTTTGTCCATGGGATCTGGGAGTTACAGGGTCGGGATTTTCGCTGTTCGTCAGGCGAGCAGATTTACTCGTGCTTGTGCGGGTTCGGGGTTCTAGCGACGTCTTTAATTATTTAGTCGTGTTTGTATGCTGTGTCTTTGTGCTGAGAGATGCCTTTTGAACAGGTGGCTTTGTCCCTGAGCACTCTTGATTTGCTTCGCTTCGTCGGTTGAGGCAAGTAAGCGTAGCGGTGGTTGCTACCGTTTAACTTGTTATTCCTTCTTCTTTCAATTTACATTATTATCGTAATTTGATACATTATGCCATGATTGCATGATATTCTAAATGTGGTGATGTTAGCAAGTATTGATCAATTGATATGTTGATAAACTGCTAGTAGTCATGTGAAATTTTGCTTAATGTGCGAATGTGGAATATGAAAATAAACATGTTGTGAACTTGTGAATGTGGATATGTTGTGAGCATGATGATGCTCCTTTGAGGATGGATTAATGTGATTATTGATTATCATATCATTCTATCATATCATGTTATTTGCATATGTGGATGTCGTCGCACCTAGCCGCGACCGTCATTCTGACATCAAAGATCGTATATTACCGTAATCGATGCACCTCTTATCCATACCGAAAGAGTGATGTGGAGCATACGCATTCATATGCATTGCATTGTGGAAAGATCATTTGCATTCATATGCAATTTATTGTGGTGAAGTTATTTTGTGGATTATTCAACTACATAGTTGTAATGTGGAATTGGCTCATCTGAGCTCCTTGTGGTATGTGGATTGTGGATGTGGTCGTGGAATGGGGTTCGTCCCTTGTGTATGGTAAGGGTTGTGCTTGTGGCATGAGATACTTTTCTCTTGTGGTAATTGTTGATAACAGTTGTGGATGTGAGAAATAATAAAGTATTGAAGTACAACATACATATGTTTTATTGTCTTTGGTGGTGATAGGGGTTGAAGTTTTAAACTAGTCAAACAAGATTTATTTGTTAATGATTTACCGTCATTGATGGTGATTTGAGGTTGAGGGTATAAACATTGTTAATTGTGAAAGATTATGAGAGACCATGTGGAGGTCATCCTGTGTGTATGATGAGTAATTGACATCGGTTTAGGAAAGTCGAGTTTGAGTTGGTTGGTTTGGACCTTGACGTTGCGTAGTGCAATCGGGCTCGGTCGGACTTGGTCAAACCTGGTCAAATTGATTAGGATGCATATTCTGTTGAATCAACAGGTTTGGGCTTAATGTGGTTTCATTAATGCTATTTATGCTTTCATGTGTCGAGCGGTGCTATGTGACGGTTTGCTTGTCTATGTGGCTACAAGACTTCGGAGTTAGGTCATGGTGAAGCGTGGGAAGACCGAGACTAGGTACAGGAGGTGTTGACGTCCAGACGGTTGGAGACGCCAAAGATGATCGAGACTGCTGAGGTGGTTGCGAGCCAGGAGACGAGGAACCGGAGCTGGAGCTACCGGAGGTGGACACGACGGGGCAGCGGCGAGGTGGACCGAGACTAGACTCAGGGAGGAGTCGAGGTCCAGACGGTCAGGATGCCAGGTGCAGTCGTATGCAGCGGAGCGGACTGGGACTAGACCCAGGGAGGAGTCGAGGTCCAGTCGGTCGGAGTCAGGTGCGGTCGTGCGTTATCGACAAGAAACGAGGAAGCTTTCCGGAAGGTACAGGAGGGGCATTTCGGTAAAAGCGCAAAGCTGCACAAATGGAAGCGGGTTTGGATAAAGCATTGGAGTTGTTGGAGGCTTAGCGGGTAAAGGCATGTTGCAAACCCGCTAGTGGAGGCTATAAATAGAGAGGTGCTCTCTAGTGTTGAAATTGAGAGAGTGGGTGCAAGAGTTAGGGTTTTATTTAGTTCTCTCCTTGTATGGAAAATGAGAGTGTTTTAGTGCATTGGCTCTCCATGTTTGTGTTAGAGAGATGAGCTGAAAACAACACTTTTGTAATCGCGTATGTCTCCGTATCAATATCAAGAAATCTTATGCTGAAATTTGTTTGCTTCATGCTCTTTTCAGTCTCTCTTATTTGCACTTTGTTTCTCATTTGAGTTCTTTTGAGTTTGAGATGCTATGATTGTTTGTTTTCTCTTGTGATTGTAATACCCCAAAAGCGATTCGAGAGTTAATCGATTAATTGGAGGTATGGACCTTTTAGAAAAGAATTAAACAAGAATTTTAGTGGGTGATTTCTGAAAATTCCTGACAATCTGGGCCTGGGCCATGGCCCAAGTGGGAATTTTTGGCCCAAAGGGGAGGGCCGCCACTCCCCCACTCCCCATTGCGCCCCTCCTGCCCCATTGCGCCCCTCCAACAGCAACGCCCTTCCCTCCCCATTGAAGCCCTTCTACCGGTGGGAAAAATCCTCCTTCGGCTGTCGGTCGAACAGAGAAGGGAGATCATGCGCAGCGCGGCGAATGGATCCGAAGGAAGGGAAGAGGAAGAAAAAAGGGAAAAAGGAGAATAGAAGGAGTTCATGGGGTGTTCGTCGTGTTCTTCATCGATTTATCAAGGGTAATCCCTGTTTTCCCCAATTAGATTAATAATTTAGTTGTGCTAGCAATATCGTAAATCTGGACTGCTGGGACAGATCAGGTTAGACGACTGTTTTGGGATAGATCCGTGGGTATTCAGGTCTGGACCTCTGCTAGAGATTTGTAGAGGACGTCGTTATCTTTCCATGAAGTCCTAGAACGTGTCATTCGGACTTGCGTAGCAAAAGTTATGATTTTTCTATTGGGACTGTTCTGCGGATCGGGGGAATTCCGGACAGGTTTTGGTAGATTTGTTTGGGCGACCGGAAAACGGGCGAATCAGAAGATCTTCATCTTCGGAGAGTTGTAGATAATTTTCTTAGCTTTCCAGAAAGGTCAAGAAGTTCTGATTCCGACTTTCGGGGTGAATGTTATGGCCATTTTAGTGCGCTGTCCAGAGAGGCAATCGTGATTGCAGATGCTTTAGAAAATGGGTTGGTGCGGGTAGAAGATGGCCGAATCTGGGAGGCTCACCAATAGGTTTTGTTAGATAATTTAATTATCTTTCTAGGGAATCTGAGAACTCCCTATTTGGACCTCTATATCAAAAGTTATGAATTTTTGAATGTGACTGTCCACAGAAGGGCAGAGGTTGGCCGAAAGTAATTGGGGATTAAGTCTAGATAAATGTGTTGGTTTAGTTTGGGGGTGTTGTTATTTTATCTAAAGACCCGCTACTGTTATCTTAGCAATTATTATAATTATTGTTCAGGAGGAGGACGAATTCCAGGGGCCGCACCTTCTGTTCATCCCCCGTTTTCTCGCGGTTAAGGCAAGTATAATTGTGGTTTTAAATTTATAGTGTGGATTGTTGATGATTATTGGTTTGAAGATGTTTGACTTTGATAATAAATATATGTGTTCATGATTATGTTATTGCTATGTTGGTATTGTTTATGATTGTCTGTAATTGTGAGTATTTATGAGAATTTATGATGCATAGATATGGTGAATGCAAGTTTTTAATTATTGAGACATTCACACATATGCATCATGCCGATATATTGAAGTCTTGGTCACGAGATGACCAAGCGCCGATGTCCCCGTCATGTTGATGTCATGACGGGCTAAAGGACCCCATACTTGTGGAGTATGGGCAATTGGTCCCTGTACTAGATGGTACAGGCATGGGTGTGCATTGACGGATGCACACTCCGCATTACCGGTAAAATGCGAAAGAGAAGAGATAAAGAGATTTTTGATCATATTGCATAGCATGGTTAGTTATAAGATTGATGGATAAATTTGTGAGATGATGTTCATGGTTGCTCTTGTTATTACTTATTATATCTGCTGAGTCTTTGGACTCACACTTGTTGTTGTTGTTATTATTTGTTGTTTGTTTTAGGTACCTTCATGAGATCAGCATGCATGGGGATAAAGAAGGAATAGTTTTATTGCACTTGCACGTTCTATCCATCATGGAAGAAATAGAGAACTTTAATCACTATTTGTTGATTAGCCCAAGTGGTATTTGATTAATGATTATCAGGTTTAAAAAATGTTATAATGGATTAGGAACCCTTTTATATTGCTTCCGCGCTTTAATTAGATTTTATAAGTATTCTGCTTAGTATTGATTACATTGAGTACGGTTAATCATATCTTTGGATTATACTTGTGAGAACTTCAGTTTTAGACAATAAACAAAAGAGACTCTGCCGAAATTTTGTAGAATGCAATTGGTTTAGCTTTGTTATGTTGTTAGTTTAGTAGCATTCCAGGTCATTGTTTGGCTGGGGTGTTACAGTGATTCTCTTCTATTTTGTGATTGCCTCTGTTCCCTGCGTTTTCTTTTTGTGCTTGAGTCCTTGCTGCCCTCTGCTTATTTCTTGCTTCATTTTGTTCAGCGATGAGGTGATAAGCAGCATATTATCTCTTGTTTCAGCCCTTGCGTGTAGCTCATGGGCAGCAGCAGCATGTGGCTGTAGTATGCACTTCTTTGATCTTTGTTTTGACTGCAAAAACAGCTCTTTGCCTGCAGCAAAAACCTTCTTTTGGTAGTTGCTTTAATCTTTCTCTTTTAGTCTCTTTTCAGTCCCTTTTAGTTGTGCTTGCAGTTTTCTTTTAGTGCAGTTTTCTGTTGTTTGTAGCAGCAAAGACTCCCTTTAGCCAGCTATATTTTTCGGCCTTAGCCGCAGTTTTTGATACCTCTTTATTTCCTCTCGGCTGGCAGCAAAATCTGCTTTTTTTCCCCTGCCGTGGCAGCTGATTTGCTTTGCCATGGCAGCCGATTTCCCAGTATCTGCTGCCATGACAATGCTTTGAGCACAGTGCCCGTCGTGACAGTGTTTTGCTGCTATTTTCTCTGCCATGGCAATATTTTACTGATGGATCGTTGCCGTGACAATGCATTGAGCTTCATTTCTGTCGTGACTTTGTTTTGAGCTCAATTGTCTTAATCTTTTTAGCGCTCGTTCTTATTCAACTTCATAGCTACGATAGCTATCGGAGTGGAGTTTTTCCTAGACACTTTGGGGGTCGATTTTTAAGAGGCACCATTCACCCCCCTCTATTGCCATTTCCGATCCAACAGATTAAATGTTGATGATTAATCTATTGTGGTTTGTGAAAGATTAAATGTTTCATTTGCATTTAATTGTGGATAAAATGACTGCATTCATATGCCAATTAAATCTGAAATTGAAGAGGTATGATTCATGGATGTTTGTGGTGGTCTAATAATAGTGGACATGAATTGTGGTTGTGGTTGTATGGAATTATAGATGATGTATAACTGTTTGTAGTTTGAATAGCCTGTTAAACAGTTTGCTTGCTGAGATTTTATCTCACCCTTGTTTCCCTCTCCCTACAGGTGGACTTTGAGCATGCATGGGAAGGGTAAAGCGGCACCAGACTGATGCACATGAATCATATTTTTATGCTGTAATAAAGTTGAAAGGATTGAGACCTTTGCATAGCTTTGTTTACATTATCTTAATAATGTTAAATTTGTGAACTATGTTTTAGATTAAAATGTTGGAGGATGTTTTAAATATTGAATTGCTATCACTATTCTGTTTTCCTTAGTTGTTTATGCTTCCGCTTATATGATCTT
Source organism: Bonia amplexicaulis (assembly GCA_036346245.1). Taxonomy (NCBI): domain Eukaryota; kingdom Viridiplantae; phylum Streptophyta; class Magnoliopsida; order Poales; family Poaceae; genus Bonia; species Bonia amplexicaulis. Next base: position 1,794,096 of record CM070749.1, on the reverse strand, counting down.
GATTAGTAATTGTTGCCAGTTTAATTTATCTTGTAAATTAGCTAGTTGTGGAGTGGTTTTAGTAGCGTCACAGGGTAATGTGGGTCCTGGGGTGTTACAGTTGGTATCAGAGCAGGCGTTAGGTCCGTGGTAATTAAATTATTAAATTGACACACTGGTGCGCAGTAGGATGGGAAGGGTCAAGCATTGCATTTATGCTTTTGACATGTTGTATTGATGATTTACGTTATGAGATGATCTTGTATGATTATGATTTGCTCCTATGACTTTTATGAGTGAGGATAGTCAATGATAAGATATAGAGGTTGTAGTTGCTGCCTTAGGATTGCCAGGTTATACCACTATTGGTAGCATGGGGATTAGCAATGTAGTTACCTCAGGTAACTTAATTGTAGATGTTGTGAGTTAGTTTCTTAGAAAAGTTGCTATCTTCCTTAAGTTGATTTTTGGCAATTCTTGGCCTATTACAGTTAATGAATTTCTCTTGAGATTGTGGTTCATTGCAGTTGAGGGTTTGCAATTGGTCTCTACCTGTTCTTTGAAACAATTATTGTTTCTTCTCGGAACATTTGAGACACTTTTGCTCCTTGTGAATATTGTTGATTTGTAAGGATGTTCCCTTCGGAAGTTTTGTCTTCTTGTGAAATGCGAGATTACAACAAGTTTGAAGTGCTCGCTGGTGAGTCCCTTGATGAGTTTTTTGCGCGTTTCCACAAGATCTTGAGCAACCTCCGAGCGGTCGGTCTCACTTACCCCGACTCGGATAACGCTCGACAGATGCTCGCAGCACTCGACCTTCGTGTTTGGGAGATGAAGGTGACTACCATCAAGGACACCACAGACCTCTCAACCTTGACTCTTGACGTGTTGTATTCACGCCTCAAGACTCACGAGATTGACGTAGTCTCTCGTAGGTCGAAGTCACAGTCGATGGCCCTAGTCACCGATCCCACTTCTGGGGTTTCTTCCGAGTCGCCTTGCGGAGTCTCCCTTGCTGCTTTTTGTGACATAACTGATGATCAGTTGGAGCAGCTTGCGGATGAGCAGTTAGCCCTCCTAGCTTAGAGATTTTTCTATGCTTACAAGAGGAGGAGGGACGGAAAGAGAGGAGGACCTGTGATTTGCTTCGAGTGTGGTGGCCCCAACCACATTCGGGCAAACTGCCCCAAACTGGAGAAGGGCAAGAACGACTACGGTGGTTCGGGCAAGAATGACTACACCAACAAGAACCGCAACAAGAAGTCTCCAGTCCATGCCCAAGGGAAGAAGAAGTTTCGCGACATTGGCAAAGCCAAGAAGCTCTTCCACCGCGTCATCACCGCCTTCGACGACCTCGACCTCAGCGAGGTGGAGGGATGGAGCGACGACGACGGGACGGGTGACCAAGACCCCAAGGGCGGCGACGACTTCTCCGGCATGTGCTTCATGGCCCTTGAGGGCGAACTAAACGACAGCAAGCTGTACTCCGACTCCGACAAGGTAAGCCCCACCTACGACCAGCTTAATGATGCTTTCCTTAAGCTAGGTAGATTCCATGTTATGTCTAGGGCTAGGTGCACTGAGTTGGAGAAGGAAGTAGCTAGACTATCACGGGAGCTTACTTCACTTACATCTGCTCCATCCCGTGATGATTGTGATACTTGTTGTGCTCTATTGGGTGACATCGAGAAACTAAGGACCTCGCATGATAGTCTGTCCTCTGAACTTGATATTGTTAAGGTGGAGAACATTAGTCTCTTGGCTGAACTAGAGATGAGTAGGGTTGCTTCTATTTTATCTACTACTGTTGAGACTATTGCTTGCACCTCATATGAGGATAATGACAGCACTGTTAGAGGTCTTTATACCATGCTTCTGAATCTGCCCGAGTCTTGTGAAAATTGCAATAATCTGAAGATGAACCTAAAACGGGTAGATCATAAAATTGCTGAATTACAAGCTTTTCTTCTTAAGCCTATTGCTTCGTGTGTGAATTGTTCCAACTTATTGCTGAACTTGAATCTGTCTCCAAACAGTTTCAAGAATTAGTTGATGACAATAACAGATTGACTCAGTATGCTTCTAAGGACCCTGTTAGCTCACTATGCATGAACTGTAACAAACTAAAATATGACTTGATTGCATTGGATGAAAAATATGTGAAGCTAATTAAGGACCTTCTAGAGAAGCCAATTTTTGCTTGTAATGTGATTGCTGAGAAGGGGGAGGAGCCCCAGGGTAAGGTGGAGACGCTTAGCGACGTGAACCAACTGGCTAGTAGTAGGACTGTCCCCTCAGAGTCCGCTGTGCGTGCACAAGCCAATCTTTCCTCTACTGTTGGTTTTTCTTCTGCTCCCTTACCTTTTGCTGTTCCTTCTTCCCCCTGCTCTTCTTGCACCTCTCTCTTTCGGGGGTGTCAGTATCTTATGAACACTCTCGAGAGATTTGTAGGAGGCAAGAAGAAGCTCAATCTTATTCTAGACCAATCTAAGATCTGCAGATTTAATTAGGGTCTAGGATACAATTTCTATGAGGACATGAGGAAGCATCCACCTGCCGTGCTCAGAGCGATAGCACCAGGTGTGATCGAGACTAAGCCCAGGACCTAGAAAGTCCAATTTATGTCGACGGGTTTTGTCGAAGGGATTTCTAACAGCAAGGTGATTCCACTTGCAGTTTCAGCCTCTCAGAAGACGAAGCCTCATCATGCTACTTCTACCTCTCAGAAGGTGAAGTATCATTGCACCTTCTGTCAAAAGGATGGACACTTGATTGATCGATGCTTCAGGCGCACCAAGATCACGCGTAGAGACTGTGTTGAGTATCTTAGGCGTATTCAGGGTCAGCCCCAGACTTTGAGTGCACCTAAGATCAACACGAGATCTAGAGTTGCTTCAGCTGATGGGTTTGGGCAGCATCGAGGACTTGGTTTTTTCGAGTTTTCTGGTTTTCGTCCTCATGCTCCCTTTGGTCATGACTTCCGCCGTTCTAAGGGTAGATCTCGTTTCCTCCGTCGAGATGACTACCCGCGGCGTGTTCAGCGTGTTGCCGGTGCTCCGACTCGCTCGCCCGTAGCAGTCGGACCCAACAACAGCTTTGGGTCTGCTCACAGACCTTCTAGCTTGTTGAGTGACAAGGAGCGTAGGGTAGATAGAGGTCAGTCGTGCTTGACTACTTCATCTACTCGACGTGTTACTCAGTATTGGGTGCCAAAATCACTCTTGATTTACCCCAGTACTGAGACTGTACTCTCTGTTTGACTCAGGTTCGCCGGGCTGGGAAGGGAAAGGTTTGGCTCGTAGACTCCAGGTGTTCACGACACATGACCGGAGGCTCCCGTTGGTTTTCTTCCCTTGCTCGTGCTCTAGGTGATGAGACGATCACCTTCGGAGACGCTTCATCTGGGCGCGTCATCGCTAAAGGTACAGTGCGTGTTAATGATTCTTTCATGTTGAAAGATGTTGCCTTGGTTAGTAAGCTGCAGTATAATTTGTTTTCCATTTCTTAGCTTACCGATGACGGCTTTGAGGTGAGCTTTAAGAAAAATAATTACAGAATTCTTGATTCTTCAGGTAGTCTGGTTTGTGGGATTTCTTGTTTTGGGAGGATCTTTCGTGCTGATTTTTCTGAGTTTTCTGGTGATCCTCTCAGGTGTTTAGTTGCTTCTGAGTCCCGCGACCTTTCCTTCTGGCATAGGAGACTTGGTCATATTGGATTTGACTATTTGACCTGAGTTAGCGGCCACGATCTCATTCGTGGTCTGCCGAAACTCAAGATGGTCAAAGATCTTGTTTGTGCTCCATGCCGGCACGGCAAGATGGTTGCCGCTTCTCATCCTCCGGTCACAGTGACTATGACCGATGCACCGGGACAGCTGCTCCAAATGGACACCGTTGGACCAGCTCGAGTGCAGTCAGCAGGAGGGAAGTGGTATGTCCTTGTCGTGGTCGATGACTTCTCGAGGTATTCTTGGGTGTTTTTCTTAGCCTTGAAGGATGAGACGTTTTCACATTTTTGAGGTCTTTTCAGTAGGCTTTCTGTTGAGCTCCCTGGTGCCTTACGAGCGATCCACAGTGACAATGGCACGAAGTTCAAGAATTTCTACTTTGAGAGGTTCTATATTGAGACATGTGTAGAGCATCAATTGTCCTCTCCGCACGTCCGACAACAAAATGGCGTCGTGGAGAGAAAGAACCCTACCTTGGTCGAGATGGCCAGGACGATGCTTGATGAGTACTATACACCGCGGAAGTTTTGGGCTGAGGCTATAGCTACCGCGTGCCATGTCTCAAATCGAGTTTTTCTGAGGGCACACTTGCACCGCACTTCTTATGAGCTGAGATATGGGCGAAAGCCCAGCATCTCTCATTTTCGTGTGTTTGGTTGCAAGTGCTTTATTTTGAAGTCCGGGGACTAGGCCCGATATCTCAGGTTCTTTAGAGCAATCCGAGACCATCTTTGTGGATGATGAGGATGATGGAGACGAGGGTTGTCTACCCGATCCAGTCCTTCATCCACCCCTTGAGGTGCCCTCTTCCACCGCACCTCGAGACGATCAGTCTATGCCTTCTACTTCCTCTGTAGCTAGTGGCTCTGTTCCTACCTCATCAGCTCATGAGGTAGAGGCCACTTCTTCATCTCATCCTGGACCTCCTAGACACATTCAAAAGGATCATCCTTCTGAGCAGATTATTGGAGACCTTTTTGAGCGAGTCACTCGTTCAAAATCTGGCATGTCACTTTTCTGTCTCCATTCTACCTTTGTTGCCTCATTCGAGCCCAAGGACGTTTGTCATGCTCTCTCTGACGAGTCTTGGGTCAATGCCATGCATGAGGAGTTAGAGAATTTCGAGAGGAACAAGGTCTGGTCGCTTGTTGAGCCCCCACGAGGTACAATATCATTGGGACTAAGTGGGTGTTCAAGAACAAGCAGAGTGAGGATGGTGTGGTTATTCGAAATAAGGCTAGACTGGTAGCTCAAGGGTTCTCCCAGGTTGAGGGTCTAGATTTCGAGGAGACCTTTGCCCCTGTAGCTAGACTTGAGGCCATTAGAATCCTGCTTGCCTTCGCAGCTTCTAAGAGTTTCAAGCTTTACCAGATGGACGTCAAGCGTGCCTTCCTCAATGGCTTCATTGAGGAAAAGTCTATGTGAGACACCCTTCAGGTTTTGAGAACCCCAAATACCCTAACCATGTCTGCAAGCTTTCCAAAGCCTTGTATGGACTTAAGCAGGCCCCTAGAGCTTGGTATGAGAGGCTTAAGTCCTATCTGTTGAGTCATGGTTTTGAGATGGGTAAGGTGGATAAGACCTTGTTCATTCGTAGGCTTGGCACTGACCTTCTGCTTGTCCAGATTTATGTCGATGACACTTTCTTTGGTGGCTCTTCTCATGCTCTGGTTTCACAGTTCTCGGATGTCATGATCACCGAGTTTGAGATGAGCATGATGGGTGAGTTGATCTTCTTCCTTGGCATCCAGATCAAGCAGACTCGGGAGGGTACTTTCTTGCATCAAGGCAAGTACACACGTGACCTTCTGAGACGCTTTGATATGAGTGATGGTAAGCCAGTGTCAACTCTGATGGCTTCTACAGCTTCTCTTGACCCAGTTGAGGATGGCGAATCAGTTGATCAAAAGGAGTACAGAAGCATGATTGGCTCCCTCTTGTACCTCACTGCCTCGAGACCGGACATACACTTCTCCGTATGTCTTTGTGCTCGGTTTCAGGCTTCTCCTCACGTGTCTCACCGCCAGGCGGTGAAGCGCATCTTTCGGTACCTTCGATATACCATTGACTATGGTATTTGGTACTCTTCCTCTTCATGTCTTTCCCTTAGAGCCTATTCCGACGCAGACTTTGCTGGTTGTAGGATAGATAGGAAGGGCACTTCTGGCACTTGCCAATTCATTGGCATTTCTCTTGTTTCTTGGTCTTCTAGGAAGCATTATGGTGTTGCACAGTCCATAGCAGAGGCCGAGTACGTTGCCGCAGCTAGTTGCTGCAGCCAGGTACTTTGGATGGCTTCGACCCTGCGAGACTTTGGGTTAGTCATAGACAGTGTTCCACTCTTTTGTGATAACACTTCGGCTATTAATATTGCTAAGAACCTAGTGCAGCATTCTCGGACCAAGCACATTGATATCAAATTCCATTTCCTTAGAGACCATGTAGAGAAAAGTGACATAGTACTCCAGTTTGTGGAGAGTGATCACCAATTAGCCGACATCTTTACCAAGCCATTGGATAGCTCTCGGTTTTCAGCTCTGCGGGGAGAGCTTGGGGTGGTTTGTCTTTATGGACTATTGTGAGGGGGAGCTTGTGCTTTACTGCTTTACTATATTTATTATGCTCTTACTCCTTTCTGATTGCATTGCATAAAGGTGCATTGGGTTTAGTTCTTCTAGCATAGGTTAGACTGGTTCTCTTGCCGAGTTGCTTATACTTCTTACTCTTGTGACTCTAGGATGCTGCTTATTAGCTGGTTCTCTTCTTACTAGGTCGAGCTTACCTACTGCTTATAGGTTCTAGCGAGGGTTGGGCCACTCTCGGGTAGACAGGGTATGTGTTTGCTCCTTAGTCTGTTAGATGTCCAGTTGATAGTCCTAGAGTCATATGGGGTAGATGAGAGTCAATCTGAGTCATAGTTTTCTCTTTGTCTTATCTATGCTTTAAGGACTGCCCTCCTTGATTTCTTTGCCAGTTTCTCGTTTTTATTGCTTTGGTTCAGGGGGAGTTCATTTGGGAACTTCTAGATCTTAATGTTGACCTAACTCAACTTGAACTAAAAGTTGCATTTTATGTTGAGGGGGAGCTGGATTTTCTGCATGTCATTCTGCATTGTAATATAACTACATTGAGCCTTGATTATTATCTTGTTATGACATGCTTAAAATGCTTTACACCTTACCATGACTTGTGCTTATTTGCTACATTTATCATGACTTCATATGTGTAAACTAGCTTTTGCCATGATAAGTTAATTAAACTTGCTCAATTTGAACTGAAACTTGTCATGTTAGCACTCGAGATTAGTCTTTCTTGAGCTATTCTTTTATGATCCATGCCATGTCAAATAGGCTGAGTTGAGCGTTGAATCTCTATTGAGCCTTAGATTGAGCTGTTTTAGTCTCTTGATGATGCATAAGTTAGTACAATCTGCTAAAAAGCAAAAAGATCTCTTTTGTGCGAAAAAACTGATCTCACCAATTCTTTCTCATGAGACGGCTTGCCATTGCACTAGGCATGAACTCAGGGGGAGTTTTGGATGACCTAGACTATCTTCTTAAGCTTCTTGCTTAGAGTAGTCGCATAAGGCTTGAGATCTAGCACATGATAAAAATATTGGTTGGAAATGACCATAAGTTTCAAAAGAAAATATGTCATTTGTACTCAATTTACTTAAGCTACTAAAAGATCCAACTACTTGAACCAATGTTTCACTCTTGAGCATATAGCACTCTATTTGGACTCAATATTAGCTTCTTGGTTCCGCTTAGCTTAATTGACATGGCCGGCATCATCCTTGGGTGTCTCTAGCTAGACTTTGCTTATTGATGACTTGACTTGCTCACAAATTGCACTACATTTCAGATTGTCATCTCTTGGATTAGCTGTCATATACATATCTTGTCATGATCTAGATAGCCTTTTATTGAGTTATGGCTTGGTGTAATCCGTTATGGTCATTTTGGATAATTCTCATGGCTCTAAATGCTTAGAATAAACAAACTTTAGCCATTTCATCCAAATCGTGTTATAGTCTCTCTTTTGCATCTTTGATGTGTTTATTGCCAAAAGGGGGAGAATATTGGAGAAAAAGTCTTTTGGGATCTTTCTAGAGCTTTAGAGAATAATTTGCTCTTTCTTGAGTTGCTCTAGTGATTCTTTCTGTCAACATGGTCATTAGCTTCATTTCCTAACTTCATTTCCTTCTTTGGACCATGTTGGATTCTTCAAACTCAACTTCATGCTTTTTCTTGGTTTGTCAATATACTCATCAAGGGGGAGATTGAGAGACCATGTGGAGGTCATCCCGCGTGTATGATGAGTAATTGACATCGGTTTAGGGAAGTCGAGTTTGAGTTGGTTGGTTCGGACCTTGACGTTGCGTAGTGCAATCGGGCTCGATCGGACTTGGTCAAACCTGGTCAAAGTGATTAGGATGCATATTCTGTTGATTCAACAGGTTTGTGCTTAATGTGGTTTCATTAATGCTATTTATGCTTTCATGTGTCGAGCGGTGCTGTGTGACGGTTTGCTTGTCTATGTGGCTGCAAGACTTCGGAGTTAGGTCATGGTGAAGCGTGGGAAAATCGAGACTAGGCACAGGAGGTGTTGATGTCCAGATGGTCGGAGACGCCAAAAATGATCGAGACTGCTGAGGTGGTTGCGAGCTGGGAGACGAGGAACCGGAGCTGGAGCTGTCGGAGTTGGACACGACGAGCAGCGGCGAGGTGGACCGGGACTAGACTCAGGGAGGAGTCAAGGTCCAGACGGTCATGATGCCGGGTGCAGCCGTATGTAGCGGAGCGGACTGGGACTGGACTTAGGGAGGAGTCGAGGTCCAGTCGGTCGGAGTCAGGTGCGGTCGTGCGTGATCGACAAGGAACGAGGAAGCTTCCCGGAAGGTGCAGGAGGGGCGTTTTGGTAAAAGCGCAAAGCTGCACAAAAGGAAGCGGGTTGGATAAAGCACTGGAGTTGTTGGAGGCTTAGCGGGTAAAGGCATGTTGCAAACCCGCTAGTGGAGGCTATAAATAGAGAGGTGCTCTCTAGTGCGGAAATTGAGAGAGTGGGTGCAAGAGTTAGGGTTTTATTTAGTTCTCTCCTTGTTTGGAAAATGAGAGGGTTTTAGTGCATTGGCTCTCCATGTGTGTGTTAGAGAGATGAGCTGAAAACAACTCTTTTGTAATCGCGTATGTCTCCGTATCAATATCAAGAAATATTATGCTGAAATTTGTTTGTTTCATGCTCTTTTCAGTCTCTCTTATTTGCTCTTTGTTTCTCATTTGAGTTCTTTTGAGTTTGAGCTGCTATGATTATTTGTTTTCTCTTGTGATTCTCTTCTATTTTGTGATTGCCTCTGTTCCCTGTGTTTCTTTTTGTGCTTGAGTCCTTGCTGCCCTCTGCTTATTTCTTGCTTTTTTCCCTGCCATGGCAGCTGATTTGCTTTGCCGTGGCAGCCGATTTCCCAGTATCTGCTGCCGTGACAATGCTTTGAGCACAGTGCCCGCCGTGATGTTGTTTTGTCTTGCTTTTCTCTGCCGTGCAATATTTTACTGATGGATCGTTGCCGTGACAATGCATTGAGCTTCGTTTCTGCCGTGACTTTGTTTTGAGCTCAGTTGTCTTAATCTTTTTAGCGCTCGTTCTTATTCATCTTCATAGCTACCATAGCTATCGGAATTGAGTTTTTCCTGGATACTTTGGGGGTCGATTTTTAAGAGGCACCATCACCCCCCTCTGTTGCCATTTCCGATCCAACATGTTAAATGTTGATGATTAATCTATTGTAGTTTGTGGAAGATTAAATGTTTCATTTGCATTTAATTGTGGATAAAATGACTGCATTCATATGCCAATTAAATCTGAAATTGAAGAGATATGATTCATGGATGTTTGTGGTGGTTTAATAATGGTGGACATGAATTGTGGTTGTTGTTGTATGAAATTATAGATGATGATGTATAACTGTTTGTAGTTTGAATAGCCTGTTAAACAGTTTGCTTGCTGAGATTTTATCTCACCCTTGTTTCCCGCTCCCTACAGGTGGACTTTGAGCATGCATAGGAAGGGTAGAGCGGCACCACAGTGATGCACGTGAATCATATTTTTATGCTGTAATAGGTTGAAAGGATTCTAGACCTTTGCATAGCTTTGTTTACATTATCTTAATAATGTTAAATTTGTAAACTATGTTTTAGATTAAAATATTAGAGGATATTTTAAATATTGAATTGCTATCACTATTCTGTTTTCTTTAGTTGTTTATGCTTCCGCTTACATCATCTTGATTAGTAATTGTTGCCAGTTTAATTTATCTTGTAAATTGGTTAGTTGTGGAGTGGTTTTAGTAGCATCCCAGGGTAATGTGGGTCCTGGGGTGTTACAGTTGGTATCAGAGCGGGCGTTAGGTCCGTGGTAATAGAATTATTAAATTGACACACTGGTGCACAGTAGAATGGGAAGGGTCAAGCATTGCATTTATGCTTTTGACATGTTGTATTGATGATTTACGTTATGTGATGATCTTGTATAATTATGATTTGCTCCTATGACTGTTATGAGTGAGGATAGTCAATGATAAGATATAGAGGTTGTAGTTGCTGCCTTAGCGTTGCCAGGTTATACCACTATTGGTAGCATGGGGGTTAGCAATGTAGTTACCGTAGGTAAATTAATTGCAGATGTTGTGAGTGAGTTTCTTAGAAAAGTTGGTATCTTCCTTAAGTTGTTTTTTGGCAATTCTTGGCCTATTGCAGTTAATGAATTTCTCTTGAGATTGTGGTTCATTGCAGTTGAGGGTTTGCAATTGGTCTCTACCTGTTCTTTGAAACAATTATTGTTTCTTCTCGGAACATTTGAGACACTTTTGCTCCTTGTGAATATTGTTGATTTGTAAGGATGTTCCCTTCTGAAGTTTTGTCTTGTTGTGAATCATGACTCATTGGTTCGCTTGGTATTTTTATTAATGAAAGTTTTATGTTGCAACCTCATTAATATGTTACAGCCTTGGATCTATGTATTTCTTTTGGATTATTTTGAGTGTTGAAGTTTATTTCCACTCCTTTCTGAAAAAGGGTGTTAAAACCCTTTGTGGTGTTTTGCTATGCTTAAGTGGAAGGTGGTAATTACATAAACTAATTCATAAGGTATGAATTATCAAGTTGAGTTGTTAGCGTGGTGCATAATTAATTTCAACCATCATCCTCGGAAATATAGTTGATTAATTTGATATCACTTTGTAATAGTTTTTTGAAGAACTGTGATTAATAAATTGTCTATATATGATTGGAACTCATGGAATTATTGAGGAGTGTGCAAAAGAATTGGAATGATTATTATGATTGTTTAAATTTCTATCATGTTGGTTAAATTGAATTATTTTTGACTTTAGTAATTAATCTGACCGTTTGAAATTTATTAAGTAAGGAGGTGTTGGAATATTGTCTTGGTAATATTAACCTTTAATCTGTCCTTTATTTAGGTACTTTATGAGCATGTACAATTTCTAGATTCATCTATCTTTCACCATGCTAAATTGTTGAAATATGTATAAAAAAATAGAGGAAGGTTGATATATTGACTTGTGAGACCTTGTCTTATAGAGCTATATTACTGAAGTTTAAAGTTATTTCGTTCTAACTTCTGAACATAAGGTGGGATACTGAATCTATGTTCATGATTATTTTACGATTGTAAAACGGAGTTAGGATCATGATTGTTGTATGATAAAATAATAATTAATTATTATCAGTAATGACTAGAGTACAATCAATTTGTACTAAATTAGAGTTGAGCATCAATAAGAATTGAATATATGAAATCTAATAAGAGATTTGTACTAGCATGTTTTGTGAGATTGTCATGTTCTAGTATCATCTTGTTTAAGAGCTTTGTTCTACTATGTGGCTTATGCACTAGGTTTTCTTAGATCAAGTAGTTGCAATCTTATTTAGATAATTGAAACATGATGGAGTGATTCCTTGTGTTTCTTTTCGAAAAGTTTGTGAAGGGATTTGAGGTTATGATGATGTTTGTTAAGAATGTATTATTCTGATGTTAGCATAATGGTCAGTATGTGGTTGTGACGATAATGTTGCATGTTATGTAAATAAAGGAATTTGATAACTTCCATGATACTATTTAAATCAAAAGTTTTGATATTTGCGTACGCGATCTTTTGGATCTCATGACTTATGTGGCAGCTAAAATTGTTTTGAGCAAAGTGACACGTTGAGAGCTTTTATTAGTTCTTAATGGATTAATGTGTTGCGGTCTTCAAATCTCTTTTGTTGGAATTGTCAAGGTAATACCGTAATCAATGGAAGTTGCTCTCTTGTTAAAAGAAAGAGTGTGGTAGAAGTATTGGAGGTTGAAGTCAAGTTGTGCAATTTTTTTTGGTGTGTTTGACTTCTTATTTTTTCGCCACATAAGAGTTTATTGAGCTCAAATGGCAATGTTGTATTCTTAAATTTTCAAAGGGAATGGATTGAAAAATTAATAATATCTTCAGCAATAATATGCTCTCTTGATTCTTGTTTAAACTGTGTGTTTATGGCAGAGGTCATCTGCAAATTGAGTTGTTTGATGTTGAGGCGTACTCTTTTCCAGTTAGAAAAAGAAAATCATTGTTTTGGTCTGTCGAGTGATTTTCACTCTTGGCTTATGCAGTGTGGATCCTCCAAATGTCTATTTGGAGAGTGTAAATGGTTTTGTTGTGAATCCTTTGATTTGGACAGTGGTCCTTTGAAGGAAAGTTGGTTGCTAGTGTGTTGCTTAAGAATGCTTTATTCTTCTTGTGGTTGTGTTACATTAAGTCTCTAACTCTCTGTTTACCTTTTCTCTTCCATGCCTCCTTGGCTTGATTTTTGAGATTTTCAATTTCCTGTTGTTTCTTACCCGTGAGATGTAAAATGGGTTGCTCTATGTTGGGATGGTGCCACAAGATCATTTGATCAATTTTCCCAAGAGCTAAACACATTAAAATCTCAGATTTCACTTTTTGACTCCTCTGTTCCTCATTTTTATTTCTAGGGTTCTTGGTCCCCCTTTGATTTTCTTTGAAAGAAGGCTTGAGTTTTGGTCTGGAAAGCCCTGAGGTTGTTGCTAACCTCCGTGCAAAAGCTCATAAGCAAAGGATTCAAGATTGATGAGCAAATTGAAAATCAATCACACTTTCTGTCAGTAATCAGTTTTCTGGTTGAATTTGATTTCTTGCCCTCTTGGTATGGATTCACTTGTTCCTGAGATCTAGTTGGTTTTCAGTTCAAAGTCCTTTTTATTTTGTCTTGAGAAGAGCAGCCAGTTGGTGAGGATTTTCTCGTTTTTGGTTGACTTCAATAGTTACTGTGCAGTTTTCTCTTTTTCCGGTTGCTTTGTCTCCCTGTTTTCAGCATTTACCGATTTGCTGTTTTCAGTCTGCAGGATATGCTCTTTTCAATCTGTTTGGTAGCTGCATTTACTCTATGGTCTGGAGCATCCAAATAGTTCAGTTTTCAGATTGCTACAAGTTTTTATGCTCCATTTTTCAGATTTCGATTTGCTGCAGTTTTTCAGTATTCTCAACTGCAGCTCTATTTCTCTGTTCTCAGCCCTGTTCGGCATTTACTTTTTCTTGTGCTGTCTGCAGTAAAATCTTTGCAACTCGGCAAACTGGTGCTCTGCATTGTTTTTCAGGTTTCAGTTCCTGTTAGTGGTTTTCGGCAGCAGTGTATCATCCCAGTTTCAGTTTTATCTTCAGTTTGTCTTTTTCTTTCGGCTCGCAGTCAGTTTTCTCAAGGTAGTAATTCTTGCTCCTTAGTGCTTCTTCTTTTTATTCTTTTTCTGATTTTCCTCCCTTCCACATGCAGTCTAAACGAGATTATTTTCAGCTAAAATTTTTATTGTTTACTCTCTGATTTGTGCTGAATTTATTAGTATCGCATGCGTTCCAGTTTCCAGCAGAATTAATTTTCGTAAGTTACTTTGTTCTGCATCTTTTTGAGTAATCAGTGTACAAATTCTCGGGGGCGATTTTTCAAGAGAACGACATTCACCCCCTCTATCGCCATTTCGGTCCTTCAATTGGTATCAGAGCCGGTTAGCTCTAATCCATAGATCTTAACTGGTCTCAAGAGCCATGGCGACGGACAAGTACTCGACCAAGCCGCCCGTTTTCGATGGCATCGATTACCCCTTCTGGAAGAGCCGAATGGAGACATACATCCAGGCCCAGGGGTATGCTATCTGGCGTAAGGTCAAGGTCCGATTTGTTGTTCCTGCCGATGAGAACATCAATGCTGGGAACATGGCTGATGTTGAGGCGAATGCTAAGGCAAGGAACATCATTATTCAAGGCCTGAGTCGTAGTGAGTTTGACCGCATCTCTCATCTTCCGTCCGCTTTCGATATCTGGGAGACCCTCGATGCATACCATGAGGGCACCACCCAGATTAAGACAGTGAGACAGGACCAGTTCAAGCGAGATTACAACAAGTTTGAAATGCTCGCTGGCGAGTCCCTTGATGAGTGCTTTGCGCGTTTCCACAAAATTTTGAGCAATCTCCGAGCCGTCGGTCTCACATACTCCGACTCGGACAACGCTCGTCAAATGATTGCTGCACTCGACCTTCGTGTCTGGGAGATGAAGGTGACTACCATCAAGGACACCACCGACCTCTCAACTCTGACGCTTGACGCGCTGTACTCGCGCCTCAAGACGCACGAGATAGACATTGTCTCTCGTAAGTCGAAGTCACAGTCGATGGTTCTAGTCACCGATCCCAGTTCAGCTTCTGGTTTTTCTGCCGATTCACTTGGTAGGTTCTCCCTAGCTGCTCTCTGTGACGTAGCTGATGATCAGTTAGAGCAGTTAGAGGATGAACAGCTGGTCCTCCTAGCTCGAAAGTTTTCCCATGCTTACAAGAGGAGGAGGGACAGAAAGAGAGGGGGACTAGTCATTTGCTTCGAGTGTGGTGGCCCCAACCACATTCAGGCAAACTGCCCCAAACTGGAGAAGGGCAAAGCTGACTTCGGCGGTTCGAGCAAGAACGACTACATCGACAAGAACCGCAACAAGAAGACTCCAGTGCACCCACAAGGCAAGAAAAAGTTCCGCGACTTCGGGAAGGCCAAGAAGTTGTTCCACCGCGTCCTCACCGCGTTCGACGACCTCGACCTCAGCGAGGTGGAGGGATGGAGCGACGACGATGGGACGGGTGATCAAGATCCCAAGAGCGGCGACGACTTCTCTGGCATGTGCTTCATGGCCCTCGAGGGCGAACTGAGCGACAGCGAGTTGTACTCCGACTCGGACGAGGTATGCCCCACCTACGATCAGCTCAATCATGCTTTTCTTAAGCTAGGTGGATTTCATGCTAGAGCTAAGGCTAGGTGTACTGAGTTAGAGAAGGAAGTAGATAGATTGTCACTAGAGATTATTGCCCTTACATCTGCTCCTTCTAGTGATGATTGTGATACTTGCTGTGCTTTGTTGGGTGACATGGAGAAACTAAGGATCTCGCATGATAGTGTGACCTCCGAGCTTGATATTGTTAAGGTGGAGAATGTTAGTCTGCTTGCTGAGTTAGAGTTGAGTAGGATGGCTGTTATCCTACTTGCTATTGATGAGACTACTTCTCCCAACTCATGTGAGGCTAAGGACATTTCTGCTAGAGGGCCTTATGCCATGCTCCTTGATCTGCCCGAATCTTGTGAAAATTGCAATAACTTGAAAATGAACTTAAAACGGGCAGATCATAAAATTTCTGAACTACAAACTTCTTTACTTGAGCCGATTGATTCATGCTTGAACTGTCCTAAGTTAACTACTGAACTTGAAGCTGTCTCAAAACAGTTTCAAGATATGATTGATCATGATAGAAAGATGGCTCAGTTTGCTTCTAAGAACCATGTTAGCTCACCATGCATTAACTGTAACAAACTAAAATCTGACTTGATTGCATTGAATGAGAAATGTGTGAAGCTAACTAAGGACCTTCTAGAGAAGCCACATTGTGCTTGTAGTGTGATTGTGGAGAAGGGGGAGAAGCACCAGGGTAAGGATGAGACGCCTAGAGACGCGAACCAATCTGCTAGTAGTAGGACTGTCCCTTCAGAGTCGGCTGTGTGTGCACAAGCCATTCTTTCCTCTACTGTTGGTTCTTCTTCTGCTCCCTTACCTTCTGCTGTCTTTTCTCCTCCCTGCTCTTCTTGCACCTCTCTCTTTCGGGAGTGTCAGTATCTTATGAACACTCTCGAAAGATTTGCAGGAGGCAAGAAGAAGCTTAATCTTATTCTAGACCAATCCAAGATTTGCATATTCAATCAAGGTCTAGGATATGATTTTCTAGAGGATGTGAGTAAGCATCCACCTGCCGTGCTCAGACCCATAGCCGCAGGTGTGATCGAGGTCAAGACCAGGACTGAGAAAGTCAAATTTAAGTCGGCGGGCTTTGTCCAAGGGATTTCTGACAGCAAGGTGATTCCGCCTGCAGCTTCGGCCTCACAGAAGGCGAAGTATCATTGTACCTTCTGTCAAAAGGATGGACATGTGATCGATCGATGCTTCAGGCGCGCCAAGATTGCGCGTACTGACCGTGTTGAGGCACTTAGGCGTATTCAGGGTCGGCCCCAGACCCTGAGTGCACCTAAGACCAGTATGAGGTCTAGGGTTGCTTCTTCTGACAGTTTTGAGCAGCATCGAGGACTTGATTTTTCTGAGTTTTCTGGTTTTCGTCCTCATGTTGCTCCTGGTCGTGACTTCCGCCGTCCTGAGGGTAGATCTTGTTTCCATCGAGATAGCTACCCGCGGCGTGATCAGCGTGTTGCCGGTGCTCCGACTCGCTCGCCCGTGGCCGACCAGACCGAATGCGACTTCGGATCTGCACACAGACCTTCTGCTTCTTTGGGTGACAGAGAGCGTAGGGTAGATAGAGGTCAGTCGTGCTTGACTACTTCATCCGCCGACGTGTTACTCAAGATTGGGTGCCAAAATCACTCTTGATTTACCCCAAGATCGAGACTTTACTCTGTTTGACTCGGGTTCGCGGGCGGGGAAGGAAAGGTTTGGCTCGTGACTCGGGTGTTCACGACACATGACCGGAGACTCTCGTTGGTTTTCTTCCCTTGCCCGTGCTCCAGGTGATGAGACGATCACCTTCGGAGATGCTTCATCTGGACGCATCATCGCCAAATGTACAGTGCGCATTAATGATTCATTTATTTTGAGGGATGTTGCCTTGGTTAGTAAGCTGCAGTATAATTTGCTTTCCGTTTCTTAGCTTACCGATGACGACTTTGAGGTGAGCTTTAAGAAAAATAATTGCAAAATTCTTGATGCTTCGGGTAGTCTGGTTTGCGGGATTTCTCATTTTGGGAGGATCTTTCGTGCTGATTTTTCTGAGTCTTCTGGTGATCCTCTCCGTTGTTTGGTTGCTTCTGAGTCCCGTGACCTTTCCTTCTGGCATAGAAAACTTGGTCATATTGGTTTTGATCATTTGACCCGAGTTAGCGGCCACGACCTCATTCGTGGTTTGCCGAAACTCAAGATGGTCAAAGATCTAGTTTGTGCTCCTTGCCGGCATGGCAAGATGGTTGCCGCTTCCCATCCTCCGGTCACAGTTACTATGACCGATGCACCAGGACAGCT
Organism: Bonia amplexicaulis; assembly: GCA_036346245.1. NCBI lineage: Eukaryota > Viridiplantae > Streptophyta > Magnoliopsida > Poales > Poaceae > Bonia > Bonia amplexicaulis. The sequence continues at coordinate 1,776,769 of CM070749.1, read as the reverse complement.
GCTCCATATGGACACAGTTGCACCAGCTCGAGTGCAGTCTGCAGGTGGTAACTGGTATGTCCTTGTCGTGGTCGATGACTTCTCGAGGTACTCTTGGGTGTTTTTCTTAGCCTCGAAGGATGAGACGTTTACACATTTCCGATGTCTTTTCAGTAGGCTTTCTGTTGAGCTTCTGGGTGCCTTGCGAGCGATCCGCAGTGACAATGGCACGGAGTTCAAGAATTCCTACTTCGAGAGGTTCTGCGATGAGACAGGTGTAGAGCACCAGTTCTCTTCTCCATACGTCCCTCAGCAGAATGGCGTAGTGGAGAGGAAGAACCGTACCTTGGTCGAGATGGCCAGGACGATGCTCGATGAATACTCTACACCGCGGAAATTTTGGGCTGAGGCTATAGCTACCGCGTGCCATGTCTCAAATCGAGTTTTTCTGAGGGCACACTTGCACCACACTTCTTATGAGCTGAGATATGGGCGAAAGCCCAACGTCTCTCATTTTCGTGTGTTTGGTTGTAAGTGCTTTATCTTGAAATCTGGGAACCTAGATAAGTTCGAGTCACATTCTTGTGATGGGATCTTTTTAGGTTACTCGACTTCTTCGCGGGCTTATAGGGTCTGGAACTGCGAGTCTAGCAAAATGGTAGAAATCTGTGGGGTGACCTTCGATGCGGCCAGTCCGGGGACTAGGCCCGATATCTCAGGTTCTTTAGAGCAGTCCGAGACCATCTTCGTGGATGATGAGGAGGATGGAGATGAGGGTTGTTTACCCAATCCAGTCCTTCATCCACCCCTTGAGGTGCCGTCTTCCACCGCACCTCAAGGCGATCAGCCCATGCCTTCTGCCTCCTCTGGAGCTAATGGCTCTGTTCCTACTTCGTCAGCTCACGAAGTAGAGGCCACTTCTTCATCTCATCCTGGACCTCCTAGACACATTCAAAAAGACTATCCTTCTGAGCAGATTATTGGAGATCTTTTTGAGCGAGTCACTCGTTCAAAATCTGGCATGTCTCTTTTCTGTCTCCGTTCTGCCTTTGTTGCCTCATTTGAACCCAAGGACATTTGTCATGCTCTCTCTGACGAGTCTTGGGTAAATGCCATGCATGAGGAGTTAGAGAATTTCGAGAGAAACAAGGTCTGATCGCTTGTTGAGCCCCTACGAGGTCACAATATCATTGCGACTAAGTGGGTGTTCAAGAACAAGCAGAGTGAGGATGGTGTGGTTATTCGAAACATGGCTAGACTGGTAGCTCAGGGGTTCTCCCAGGTTGAGGGTCTAGATTTCGAGGAGACCTTTGCCCCTGTAGCTAGACTTGAGGCCATTAGAATCCTGCTTGCCTTCGCAGCTTCTAAGGGTTTCAAGCTTTACCAGATGGACGTCAAGAGTGCCTTCCTCAATGGTCTTATTGAGGAAGAAGTCTATGTGAGACAGCCTCCTGGTTTCGAAAACTCCAAATACCCAAACCATGTCTACAAGCTTTCCAAAGCATTGTATGGACTTAAGCAGGCCCCTAGAGCTTGGTATGAGAGGCTTAAGTCCTATCTGTTGAGTCATGGGTTCGAAATGGGTAAAGTAGACAAGACCTTATTCATCCGCCGGCATGGCAATGATCTTCTGCTCGTCCAGATTTATGTGGATGACATCATCTTTGGCGGCTCCTCGCATGCTCTCGTTTCCTATTTTTCCGAGGTCATGAGCTCGGAGTTTGAGATGAGCATGATGGGCGAGTTAAGCTTCTTCCTTGGCTTCCAAATTAAGCAGACTCAGGAGGGTACCTTCTTGCATCAGGGCAAGTACACTCGAGACCTCCTGAAGCGCTTCGACATGAGTGATGGCAAGCCGGTGTCCACTCCGATGGCTACATCAGTTCCACTCGACCCAGATGAGGACGGTGAGCCAGTTGATCAGAAGGAGTATCGTAGTATGATCGGTTCCCTCTTGTACCTCACTGCCTCGAGACCGGACATACACTTCTCCGTGTGTCTTTGTGCCCGGTTTCAGGCTTCTCCTCACGTATCTCACCGCCAGGCGGTGAAGCGCATCCTTCGGTACCTTCGAGCTACCATTGACTATGGTATCTGGTACTCTTCATCATCATGTCTATCCCTTAGAGCCTATTCGGATGCAGACTTTGCCGGCTGTAGGATAGATAGGAAGAGCACTTCGGGCACCTGCCAGTTCATTGGCACTTCTCTCATTTCCTGGTCTTTGAGGAAGCACTCCGGTGTTGCACAGTCCACCGCAGAGGCCGAGTACGTTGCTGCAGCCAGTTGCTGTAGCCAAGTGCTTTGGATGGTCTCGACTCTGCGGGACTTTGGATTAGCTATCGATCGTGTTCCGCTCTTCTGCGATAACACTTCTGCGATTAGCATTGCTAAGAACCCAGTGCAGCATTCTCAGACCAAGCACATCGATATCAGATATCACTTTCTTCGAGACCATGTAGCGAAGGGTGACATCGTGCTCCAGTTTGTGAAGAGTGACCACCAGTTGGCTGATATCTTCACCAAGCCATTGGATAGCTCTCAGTTTTCAGCTCTACGGGGAGAGCTTGGGGTGGTTTGTCCTTATGGACTGTTGTGAGGGGGAGTTTTGTGCTTTACTACTTTATCATATTAATTATGCTCATACTCCTTTATGATTACTTAGCATATGGGTGCATTGGGTTAGTCCTCCTAGTATAGATTAGAGTGTTTCTCACGTCTAGATGCTTAGATTTCTTACTCTTATCTTATGCTTTCAGGATGCTGCATATTAGCTGTTTCTTATCTCACTAGGTTGAGCTCACTCACTTCTTGTAGGCTCTAGCGAGGTTGGGCCACCCTCGGGTGAGCAGTGCGTGTTTGCTCTCTAGTGTGTGTTTTCTCGTCAGCTGATAGTCCTGGAGTCATATGAGGTAGATGAGAGTTAGTCTGAGCTATATTATCCTCTATATCTTGTCTATGCTTCAAGGACTGCCCCGTTGGATTTTCTTTGCCAGCTTCTCTTATTTATTGCTTTGGTTTAGGGTGAGTTCATTTGGGAGCTTCTGGAGCTTAATATTGACATAACTCAACTTGAACCAAGAGTTGCATCACATGTTGAGGGGGAGCTGGATTTTCTGCATTGTAATATAACTACATGGAGGCTTGATTATTATCCATTGATGACATGTTTAAACTGCTTTACACCTTGCCATGACTTGTGCTTATTTGCTACATTTATCATGGCTTCATATGTATAAACTAGCTTTTGCCATGATAAGTTAATTAAACTTACTCAATTTAAACTAAAACTTGTCATGTTAGCACTCGAGATTAGTCTTTCTTGAGCTATCTTTTTATGATCCATGTCATATCAAATAGGCTGAGTTGAGCATTGAATCTCTATTGAGCCTTAGATTGAGCTGTTTTAGTCTCTTGATGATGCATAAGCTAGTACAATCTGTTAAAAACCAAAAAGATCTCTTTTGTGCGAAAAAACTGATTTCACCAATTCTTTCTCATGAGACGGCTTGCCATTGCACTAGGCATGAACTCAGGGGGTGTTTTGGATGACCTAGACTATCTTCTTAAGCTTCTTGCTTGGAGTAGTCGCATAAGGCTTGAGATCTAGCACATGATAAAAATATTGGTTGGAAACGACTAAGTTTCAAAAGAAAAATATCATTTGTGCTCAATTTGCTTAAGCTACTAAAAGAACCAAGTACTTGAACCAATGTTTCACTCTTGAGCGTATAGCACTCTATTTGGACTCAATATTAGCTTCTAGGTTCCACTTAGCTTAACTGACATGACGTGCATCATCCTTGGATATCTCTAGCTAGAATTTACTTATTGATGACTTACATGCTCACAAAATGCATTACACTTCAGTTCGTCATCTATTTGTGCTAGCTAGCTTATACATATTATGTCATGATCTAGATAGCATTCTATTGAGTTATGGCTTGATGTAATCCGTTATGGTCATTTTGGATAATTCTCATGGCTCTAAATGCTTAGAATAATCAAACTTCAGTCATTTTATCCATTTTCATGACTTTTTCTCCTTCTTGCATTCTTGATGTGTTTATTACCAAAAGGGGGAGAATTGTGGTAGAAAATGTCATTCTGGGAGCTTTGAGGAAAACTTGTTCTTTCTTTTGCTCCTTTTGTCGACATGGTCATTAGCGTCATTTTATTCTTTGGATCATGTTGGATTCTTCAAACTCAACTTCATGCTTTTTCTGAGTTTGTCAATATACTCATCAAGGGGGAGATTGAGAGACCATGTGGAGGTCATCCTATGTGTATGATGAGTAATTGACATCGGTTTAGGTAAGTCGAGTTTGAGTTGGTTGGTTCGAACCAAGACGTTGCGTGGTGTAACGGGCTCGGTCGGACTTGGTCAAACCTGGTCAATATATTTAGGATGCATATTCTGATGATTCGACAGGTTTGTTGATGCTATTTATGCTTATATATATCGAGCGATGCTATTTGATGTGTTTCTTGTCTGTGCTGACTGCAGGACGTCGAGGCGAAGTCGTGGCGAGACACGGTGGACCGGACTAGGCGCAGGTGGCGCTGAGGTCAGAACAGTCGGGATGTGTCGAAGACGGCGTGGACTCGAGGTGGTTGCGAGGCGTGCGAGGCAAGGAGCGCGGAAGCTTCCCGGAAGGTGCAGGAGGGGCGAAACGGGAATTTCGCAAAGCTGCACAAGCGGGAGCGGGCTCCGTTGGATTTAGCGGGTGTAACGGGGCGGAGACCCGTTAGCCAAGGCTATAAATAGGTTGGAGGGGCTGCATGCCCACTTGAACACTTGAAGGGATTTTAGGGTTTCCTTTAGTCAAAATAGGCTTTAGAGTTTGTTTTTGGCTTTAGGCTTTGGTGGTTAAGAGTTGTTGGTGGAGGCAGAGTTGTGTTCCCTCTGTGTCTCCTTCGTAGCTTCTTCCTCCCCTGTTCTTGTGTTCTTGAGAACAGTTCTTGAGGTGGAGAGGGTGAAGGAGAGTTGATCTTTCATGTAATCTTTACTCTTGAATGTATATGCGTATGGGGACATCTCTCTGATCCTCTATATCAATATGAGATGGCTTTTAGTTGAATCCATTAAGTCTCTAACTTGAATTTTGAGATTTTCAATTTCTTGTTGTTTCTTGCCCGTGAGATGTAAAATGGGCTGCTCTATGTTGGGATCTAAACACATTAAAATATAAGATTTCACTTTTTGACTCCTCTGTTCCTCATTTTCATTTCTAGGGTTCTTGGTCCCCTTTGATTTTCTTTGAAAGAAGGCTTGAGTTTTGGTCTGGAAAGCCCTGAGGTTGTTGCTAACCTCCCTGCAAAAGCTCATAAGCAAAGGATTCAAGATTGATGAGCAAATTGAAAATCAATCACACTTTCTGTCAGTAATCAGTTTTCTGGTTGAATTTGATTTCTTGCCCTCTTGGTATGGATTCACTTGTTCCTGAGATCTAGTTGGTTTTCAGTTCAAAGTCCTTTTTATTTTGTCATGAGAAGAGCAGCCAGTTGGTGAGGATTTTCTCGTTTTTGGTTGACTTCAATAGTTACTGTGCAGTTTTCTCTTTTTCCGGTTGCTTTGTCTCCCTGTTTTCAGCATTTACTGATTTGCTGTTTTCAGTCTGCAGGATATGCTCTTTTCAATCTGTTTGGTAGCTGCATTTACTCTATGGTCTGGAGCATCCAAATAGTTCAGTTTTCAGATTGCTACAAGTTTTATGCTCCATTTTCAGATTTCGATTTGCTGCAGTTTTTCAGTATTCTCAACTGCAGCTCTATTTCTCTGTTCTCAGCCCTGTTCGGCATTTACTTTTTCTTGTGCTGTCTGCAGTAAAATCTTTGCAACTCGGCAAACTGGTGCTCTGCATTGTTTTTCAGGTTTCAGTTCCTGTTAGTGGTTTTCGGCAGCAGTGTATCATCCCAGTTTCAGTTTTATCTTCAGTTTGTCTTTTTCTTTCGGCTCGCAGTCAGTTTTCTCAAGGTAGTAATTCTTGCTCCTTAGTGCTTCTTCTTTTTATTCTTTTTCTGATTTTCCTCCCTTCCACATGCAGTCTAAACGAAATTATTTTCAGCTAAAATTTTTACTGTTTACTCTCTGATTTGTGCTGAATTTATTAGTATCGCATGCGTTCCAGTTTCCAGCAGAATTAATTTTCGTAAGTTACTTTGTTCTGCATCTTTTTGAGTAATCAGTGTACGAATTCTCGGGGGCAATTTTTCAAGAGAACGACATTCACCCCCCCTTGTCGCCATTTCGGTCCTTCTGGGTGAAAACCCGTTGTTGTTGTTCCCGTGGGATGTCCTATCCTTGGGATGCTTTATTCTTTGGTTGCTCTTTCCCTAATTGTTCTCTTGATTTGTGGACGAATCGTTTGTAGGTGGGGAGAATGTAATATCCCGAACGTCGTTACGACGTAAGTTTTTAAAACAATCGCGGAGTCGCCGGTTTTTCGGCAAATCGCGGGAAGGGAAAAATAAAAATTGTAGAACATTGAAAAATGAATAAAATACATTAAAAATTAATTTAAAAACCCAGGGTGGGCTGCCTTGGGAGTGGGCCGACCGCCCTGGGCCAAAGCCCAAGGGGGTGGCGCACCCCCAATGCCGCACCCCCTTTTCCCCTCAACCCTAGCACCCCTCCACCTTTTGGCTGCCACCCCCACCTCCTCCACCCTTTTGCCGCCACCCCTCCCTCCTGTTGGGCGCCTCCCCCTTCCCCCTGTTGCTGCCATTGGAGAGGAGAGGAAAGGAGAAGGAAGGAGAAGAAGAAGAAGAGAAGGAAAAAAGGGGTGATCTATCATCTAGGTAATTTTTCTCCATCCTAAACCCTCAGTTTTTCAGAATAATTAGTTTTTGGCACGGATTTTGAAGGGGATTAATAGTTTAATTGCCCGATTAGAGATTACCTGCTGTCTGCCTATAGATTGATTGGCGCAGTGCGCCTGTTTGCGCGGTTTCGACCTAGTAAACGATTTTTCCTGTGGACCCTACCAAAAGGAAACTTGTAGAGGACTTTGAAACGCATCTCCTTGATATTTTACGGAATTTTTAGCCGTGGGATCTGGGAGTTACAGGGTCGGGATTTCCGCTGTTCATCAGGCGAGCAGATTTGGACAGACTGGTATTAAACTATGATTTAGAGGTAGTAAATGATTTTTATGATCATGGCCATAATTGAGAAAGTTGTAGAGAAATTGGAAATGTAGCTGCTGTACACAATTCAGAATTTTTAGACCCCTATACTGGTGTTGGTACGCATTTGAATGTTGATGTCCAGTCTGTCAGAACAGAGATCTTCCTCTGTTTTGGGCATTAAATTACACCTAGCTGTGATCAAAATAAAAATATGTGTTATACATAAAAAATGTAGGCTTTGAAGTGATGAATCCAGAGAGGTATCGTTTGCTATATTTGATCAATATTTTTAAAGATACGAAATTGTTAAGCAACGCTGCTGCAGAGAGTAGTTTGCTGAATTGTTGAGCGGAGAGGAGTTTGTGCGGGTTCGGGGTTTTAGCGACGTCTTTAATTATTTAGTCGTGTTTGTATGACGTGGCTTTGTGCTGAGAGACGCCTTTTGGACAGGTGGCTTTGTCCCTGGGCGCTCTTGATTTGCTTCGCTTCGTCGGTTGAGGCAAGTAAACGTAGCGGTGGTTGCTACCGTTTAACTTGTTATTCCTTCTACTTGCAATTTTCATTATTATTGTAATTTGATACATTATGTCATGATTGCATAATATTCTAAATGTGGTGATGTTAGCAAGTATTGATCAATTGATATGTTGATAAACTTCTAGTAGTCATGTGGAATTTTGCTTAATGTGCGAATGTGGAATATGAAAATAAACATGTGGTGAACTTGTGAATGTGGATATGTTGTGAGTATGATGATGCTCTTTTGAGGATGGATTAATGTGATTATTGATTATCATATCATATCATGTCATTTGCATATGTGGATGTCGCCGCACCTAGCCGCGACCGTACCGGTACAACATCGTATATTGCCGTAATATGATGCACCTCTTATCCCGCTGGGAAAGAGTGATGTGGAGCATACGCATTCATATGCATTGCATTGTGGAAATATCATTTGCGTTCATATGCAATTTATTGTGGTGAAGTTATTTTGTGGATTATTCAATTAAATAGTTGTAATGTGCAATTGGCTCATGTGAGCTACTTGTGGTATGAGGATTGTGGATGTGGTCGTGGAATGGAGTTCGTCCCTTCTGTATTGTAAGGGTTGTGCTTGTGGCATGAGATAGTTTTCTCTTTCGAGACCCATCTTTTATATTTTTTTCAGAATTTTTGGCAGTGGGATCTGGGTGTAGCAGGGTCGGGAACATTGCTGTCTGTCAGGGGAGCAGATTGTGACATACTGCTGTTCAAGTGTGATTTAATGGTACTAAATGATTTTTATTATTGTGGTCGCAATTGAGAAAAATATTGAAAATTCAGTAATCTAGATGATGTACAAAAATTATATTTTTTGGATCCTTGTAATGTGGTTGGGACGCGTTAGTACCTTGCTGTCCAGACTGCCAGAACAGAGCACTTTCTCTGTTTTGTACATTAAGTTACACCTAGCTATGATCAAAATAAAAATATGTGATCTACATGAAAAATAAGGCATTTAAGTAAGGAATCTAGAGATATATCGTTTGCTGTAAATTGATTAATATTTTTAAATATATAAAATATTAGCAGTACTTGCTGATGGGTAGATTATTGAATCGTTGAGCGGAGAGGAGTATGTGCGGGTTCGGGGTTCTAACGACATTTTTAATTATTTAGTTGCGTTTTGTATGCTGTAGCATTGTGCTGAGAGATACCTTTTGGACAGGTGGTCTTGCTCCTGAGCGCACGTGGCTGCTTCGCTTCAACGGTTGAGGCAAGTAAACGTAGCAGTTGTGCTACTGTTTAACTCGTTAATTATTCTACTTTCGCATTAATTAATTCTTTAAATTTGAGGTGCTATGTCTATGTTAAATGCTTCCTTAATGTGGTCTAGATAGTAGTATTTGTAAAGAATTCAATTGTTTATGATCTTGATGATTTAATTGTGGATATGCAAAATTGTTCTTGATGAATCAATATAGTTGTGGGTAGAAAACTTTACGAGCATATTGTGGTCTAAGTGGTAGTATTCCTAGTGAATACTTATGGTTGTGATGGTAGCAATTATTGATCAATTGGTATATTTGGATAATTTGCTCGTAGTCATGTGGAAATTTGTTTAATATGTTAATGCAGAATATGAAAACAAATATGTGGTGGATATGTGGTTGTGGATATGTTGTGAGTATGTTGATGCTCTTTTGTGGTTGGAATTCATGTGGTTTATGATTATCATATCATTCATATCATATCATGACATTTGCATATGTGGATGTCGCCGCACCTAGTCAGCGATCAGTACCAAGACAAAGATCGTATATTGCCGTAATACGATGCACACTCTTACCTTGATGGGTAAGGGTGCTTTGGAGCATATGCATTCATATGCATTGCATTGTGGAAAGATCATTTGCATACCAATGCAATGTATTGTGGTGATGTTATTTTGTGGAATATTCAACTTCATAGTTGTAATGTGGAATATACAACTTCATAGTTGTAATGTGGAATATATACAACTTCATAGTTGTAATGTGGAATTGGCTCATGTGAGCTACTTGTGGTATGAGGAACGTGGCAATGGTCGTACTGAAGTTGTGGATGTGAGAAACAATAAAGTACTGAAGTAAATCATACTTATGCTTTATTGTCTTAGGTAGCGGTAATGGTTGAGGTTTTAAAGTAGTCAAACAAGATTTATTTGCTATTGTTTTACCGTTGTTGGTGGTGATTTAAGGTTGACGACATAAACGTGGTCATTGTGGAAAATAAAATGTTGATGATTAAACTGTTATAGTTTAATTAGCTTGTTAAACAATTTGCTTACTGAGATTTTTATCTCACCCTTGTTCCCCCCCTACAGGTGATCATTGAGCATGCATGGGAAGGGTAGAGCGGCACCACAATAATGCACGTGGATCATAGATTTATGATGTAATAAAGACAAAGTGATTCTAGTCTTTTGCCTAGCTATCTCGTCAAAGTTTACTTTAACTATTAGTGTTAAACTTGTGAACCATTCTTTGGTTAGATTGTTGGAGGTTGATTTAAATTATTAAATTGATTATCACTATCCTATTTTGTTTAATTGATTATGCTTCCGCTTATCCTATTTTGTTTAGGAATTGTTGCTAGTTTATTTTATCTTGTAAATTGGCTAGTTGTGGAGTAGTTTTAGTGGCATCCCAGGGTAATGTGGGTCCTGGGGTGTTACAGTTGGTATCAGAGCGGGTGTTTGGTCCGTGGTAATTAAATTATTAAATTAACACGCTAGTGCACAGTAGGATGGGATGGGTAAAGCATTGCATTTATGCTTTTGACATGTTGTATTGATGATTTACGTTATGAGATGATCCTGTATGATTATGATTTGCTCTTATGACTGTTATGAGTGAGGATAGTTAGTGACAAGATGTAGAGGTTGTAGTTGCTCCCTTGGCATTGCCAGATTATACACTGTTCACAGTATGGGGATAGCGATGTAGCTACCTCGGGTAACTTATTTGCAGATGTTGTGAGTGAGTTTCTTTAGAAAAGTTGTTATCTTTCTTGAGTTGATTTTGGCCAATTCTTGGCTTATTGTGGTTGATAAATTTCTCTTGAGATAGCGGTTCATTGTAGTTGACGTTTTGCAATTGGTCTCTACCTGTTCTTTGAAGTAATTATTGCTTTTTTCGGACTATTGAGACATTTTTGCTATTGTGAACATCGTTGATTTGTAAGGATAGTCCCTTCGTGGGAGTTTTGTCTTGTTGTGAATCATGACTCATTGGTTCGCTTGGTATTTTTATGAATGAATGTTTTGTGTTACAAACTCATTAATATGTTAAAGCCTTGGATCTACATATTTCTTTTAGATTACTTCGAGTGTTGAAGTTTAATTCCTCTCCTTTCTGAAAGACAGTGTTAAAACCCTTTGTGATGTTTTGTTATGCTTAAGTGGAAGGTGGTAATCATACAAACTAATTCATAGGGTATGAATTATCAAGTTGAGATGTTAGCGTGGTGCATAATTAATTTTAACTAGCATCTTGGATGTGTAGTTGATTAATTTGATATCACCTTGTAATAGTTTCTGGAAGAACTGTGATTAAGAATTTGTCTATACATGATTGGAACTCATGGAGTTATTGAGGAGTGTGCAAAAGAATTGGAATGATTATTATGATTGTTTAAATTTCTGTCATGTTGGATAAATTGAATTATTTTTGACTTTAGTAATTAATCTGACCATTTGGAATTTATTAAGTAAGGAGGTGTTGGAATATTGCCTTGGTAATATTGATCTTTAATCTGTCCTTTATTAGATACTTTATGAGCATGCACAATTGCTAGATTCATCTATCTTTCACCATGCTAAATGATTATTGAAGTTTGAAGATATTTTGTTCTAATTACTGAACATAAGGTGGAATGTTGAATCTATACTCATAACTTTTTTCGAGATTGCCATGTTCTAGTACCAGCTTGTTAAAAGAGTTTTGTTTCAATATTGTGGCTTGTGCACTAGGCTTTCCTTAGATTAAGTAGTTGCAATCTTATTTGGATAATAGAAACATGATGAAGTGATTTCGTGTGTTTCTTTTAGAAAAGTTTATGAAGGGATTGGAGGATATGATGATGCTTGTTAAGAATGTATTATTATGATGTTAGTATGATGGTCAGTATGTGGTTGTGATGATAATGTTGAATGTTCTATAAATAAAAGAATTTGATAACTTCCATGATACTATTAAAATAAAAAGTTTTGATATTTGCGTACGCAATCTTTTGGATCTGATGACTTATGTGGCAGCTGAAATTGTTTTGAGCAAAGTGACGCGTTGAGAGCTTTTATTAGTTCTTAAGGGATTAATGTGTTGTAATCTTCAAATATCTTTTGTTGGAATTGTCAAGGTAATACCGTAATCAAAGAAAGTTGTTCTTTTTGTTAAAGGAAAGAGTGCGGTAAAAGTATTGGAGGTTGAAGTCATGTTGTGCAATTTTTTTGAGGTGTGTTTGACTTCTTATTTTCACCGCATAAGAGTTTCTGAGCTTAGATGGCAAAACTGTATTCTTATTGGTTGAGATTTGATATTTTCTTCTTGAGGGGCATGTGCTTTCAACTGTGATCTTATCTTTTGTTGTTCAAGACCATTGCTATTTCTTTTGGTCTTGTGTCTATTGCAAATGGTAACATCTTCCTTTGTTCTGGAATTTACTTCTTTTTGCCTCTTCTAAGAAAGGAATAATCAGTTTGGGTTGCAAAGTCCTTTAAGAGGTGTATGGCAACTAGTTGTTGTGGTTATGCGATTGTTTTTGGTGAGATTGTGGGTGTAAAGTTGTTTGACATCCATAAGAGCCCTGGAGATGGAAAATTTTGGCTTGGTATTCTACGCTGAACCTTAGAGGCTCAGCGTCTCTGTGTGGGAATAGTGGATCAGAATGGAATCCAAATAGTGTGATGATCGGGATAGCATCCTTGGGGTGTAGTAAATGAGTATGTGTGGGTGTGATATGATTTTCGAGTTGTTATCCTTAAGGGATTGAGGTGCTTTAGGGATTATTGTCAAAGTAATTCCATTGGTCGAGGGCTTGGCTAGAATGTGTTTTGTGGAGACAGTAGAGTTTCTCTACAATGGTGTGGATGATGTACTCAGTTTGAACGCATTGTCAAAGTTGGCAACTTAAGATAAATGAGTTGGGGTGTTGGGCGATGATTTGAAAATTTTTGGTTCAAGAAAGTTAAATTTTCAAAGGGGATAGATTGGGAAATTAATAATACCTCGAGCAGTAATATGCTCTCTTGATTCTGGTTTAAACTGTGTGCTTATGGCAGAGGCCATCTGCAAATTGAGTTGTTTTATGTTGAGGCGTATTCTTTTCCAGTTAGGAAAAGAGAATGATTATTTTGGTCTGTCGAGTGATTTTCACTCTTGGCTTATGCAATGTGGATTCTTCAAAAGTCTATTTGGAGAGTGTAAATGTTTTGTGGTGAATTCTTTGATTTGGATCGTGGTCCTTGAAAGGAAAGCTAGTTGCTAGTGTATTGCTTGAGAATCCTTTATTCTTCTTGTGGCTGGGTTCTCTTTGTAAAAGTTATTCTTTGTGTTTCGAGTAAAATGTTATGAGTGAAATCTGTGGTCGAATTCTTTAAAAGGGGTACAATGTATTATCCTAATTATAATATATAGATGAAAATGTTTAAAGAAGGAGGATGGTATTAGATAGTGGCTTGATAGTTGTGGCGGGAAATTTCGTGAGATCGGTAGGATCTGTTGACCGCCTAGAGCTGGCAGAACAGTTGCGGGTGCTCGGCGTTGACCGGCGCGTGTCGTGGACTCGTCGGAGTTGGTCATGAGGAAGAGGGCCACAGGTATGTGGAGGCCCTCTTGACGAATCAGTCCGAGCGGGAGGTGACGTGGGAGCTTGAAGTTCAAATGTAGAAGAAGGACCCGAGTTCTTTGAGGCGGGTGAGAACCCGTAGTTGTTGTTCCCTTGGGATGCTTTATCCTTTGGTTGTTCTTTTCTTGATTGTTCTTTTGTCTTGTGGGTTGAGGAGTTAGATTCGAGGACGAATCCTTTTTAGGTGGGAAGAATGTAATACCCTGAACGTCGTTACGGCGTAAGTTTCTAAAATAATCGCGGAGTCGCCGGTTTTTTGGTAAATCACAGAAGGGAAAAATAAAAATTGTGGAACAGTGTAAAGTGAATAAAATAAATTAATAATTAAATAAAAAACTTGGAGTGGGCTACCTAGAGAGTGGGCCGACCACCTTGGGCCGAAGGCCCAAGGGGTGGCTGCACCCCCCTTAACCTAGCCGCCCCTTTTCCCCTCTCCCACCCCTTGGCCGCCACCCCACCCTTGGCCGCCCCCCATCCACATTGTGCCTCTCCACATCCCCCACAAGCTGCTGCCATTGGTGCCAACGAGAAAAACAAAGGGAAGAGAAGAAAGGGAAGAGAAGGAAGAAGAAGGGAAGGAGGAGAAGAAGAGGAGGGAAGAAGAGGAATGATCGCAAGGGATTCTGTAGGTAAAATTTTCTCATCCCAAACCCTCTGTTTTATAGAGTATTAGGGTTCTTGGCACGAAATTTGAAAGGAATTAATAAATTGATTGCCCGATTAGAAATTCGCGCAGTGGGTCTGTTTGCGCGGTTTAGACCCATGAAACGATTTTTTCCTGCGGATCTTCCCAAAAGGAAAATTGTAGAGAACTTTGAGACCCATCTTCTATATGTTTTTCAGAATATTTGGCCATGGGATCTTGGTGTAGTAGGGTCGGGAACACCGCTGTCTGTCAGAGTAGTAGATTGGGACAGACTGCTGTTCAAGTGTGATTTAGGGGTAGTAAATGATTTTTATGATTATAGTCGCAATTGAAAAAAAATGTAGGTAATTTAGCAATCTAGATGTTTTATAAAAATTATATTTTGTGGATCCTTGTACTGTGGTTGGGACGCGTTAGAACCTTGCTGTCCAGACTGCCAGAACAGAGAACTTTCTCTGTTTTGTACATTAAGTTACACCTAACTATGATAAAAATAAAAATATGTGATCTACATGAAAAATGAAGGCATTTAAGTGAGGAATCCAGAGATATATCGTTTGCTGTAAATAGATTAATATTTTTAAAGATACAAAAATATTAAGCAGCGCTGCTGCAGTGGGTAGATTGTTGAATCGTTGAGCGGAGAGGAGTATGTGCGGGTTCGGGGTTCTAGCGATGTCTTTAATTATTAAGTCGCATTTTGTATGCTATAGCACTGTGATGAGAGATACCTTTTGGACAGGTGGTCTTGCTCCTGAGCGCACGTGACGGCTTCGCTTCAACGGTTGAGGCAAGTAAACGTAGCGGTTGTGCTACTGTTTAACTCGTTAATTATTATACCTTCACATTAATTAATTCTTTAAATTTGAGGTGTTATGTCTTTGTTAAATGCTTCCTTAATGTGGTCCAGATAGTAATATTTCTAAAGAATTCAATTGTTTATGATCTTGATTATTTAATTGTGGATATGTAGAATTGTTCTTGATGAATCAATATAGTTGTGGGTACAAACCTTTACGAGCATATTGTGGTCCAAGTGGTAGTATTCCTAGTGAATACTTTGGTTGTGATGGTAGAAATTATTGATCAATTGGTATGTTTGGATAAATTGCTCGTAGTCATGTGAAAATTTGTTTAATGTGTTAATGCAGAATATGAAAACAAATATGTGGTGGATATGTGGTTGTGGATATGTTGTGAGTATGTTGATGCTCCTTTGTGGTTGGAATTCATGTGGTTTATGATTATCATATCATTCATATCATATCATGACATTTGCATATGTGGATGTCGCCGCACCTAGCCGCGACCGTACCGTACAGCATCGTATATTGCCGTAATATGATGCACACTCTTACCTTGATGGGTAAGGGTGTTGTGGAGCATACACATTCGTATGCATTGCATTGTGGAAAGATCATTTGTGTACCTATGCAATGTATTGCGGTGATATTATTTTGTGGAATATTCAACTTCATAGTTGTAATGTGGAATATACAACTTCATAGTTGTAATGTGGAATTGGCTCATGTGAGCTACTTGTGGTATGAGGAACGTGGTAGTGGTCATGGAATGGGGTTTGTCCCTTGTGGTATGATAGAGGTTGTGATTGTGGTAGGAGATTCTTTTCTCTTGTAGTAATTGTTGATAGCAGTTGTGGATGTGAGAAACAATAAAGTAGTGAAGTAAATCATACTTATGCTTTATTGTTCCCTCTTCTTCCCTCTTCTTCTTCTCCTCCTTCCCTTCTTCTTCCTTCTCTTCCCTTTCTTCTCTTCCCTTTCTTTTTCTCCTTTGCTCCAATGGACAACAGTTTGTGGGGTGATGTAGGGGGGAAAGGGTGCGGCCAGGGGGTGGACAAAAGGGGTGAGGGGCAAGGGAGGGGGTTTATAAAGGGGGTGCTAGGGTTTGGGAGGGGGTACGGGCCCCTATTTGGGCTGGCTGGCCCAAAGTGGCTGGCCCACCCCTCCGGACAGCCCAAGATATCCAAATTAGTTGTTTTAATTTATTTTTTTAAGTTTAGACAATTATGCAATTTAATTTTCACCTCCCGCGATTTACCAAAAAATCGGAAAACTCCGCAATTATTTTAAAAACTTACGTCGTATCGACGATAAGGATATTACATTCTCCCCACCTAAAAAGGATTCACCCTCAAATCTATCTCCTCAACCCACGAGACATAAGAACAATCAAGGAAAGAACAACCAAAGGATAAAGCATCCCAAAGATAGAACATCCCAAGGGAACAACAACCACGGGTTTTCACCCGCCAAGAAGAACTTGGGTCCTTCTTCTACGTTTGTAGTTTGAATACCCTGTTAAACAGTTTACTTGCTGAGATTTTATCTCACCCTTATTTCCCCTACCCTACAGGTGGACATTGAGCATGCATGGGAAGGGTAGAACGACACAACACTGATGCACTTAGATCATAGTTTAATGTTGTAATAAAGATGAAAGAATTCTAGACCTTTGCATAGCTTTGTTTACATTATCTTAATAATGTTAAATTTGTGAACTATGTTTTAGATTAAAATATTGGAGGATGTTTTTAATAGTGAATTGCTATCACTATCCTGTTATTCCTTAGTTGTTTATGCTTCCGCTTATACTATCTTGTTTAGTAAATGTTGCTAGTTTAATTTATCCTGTAAATTAGCTAGTTGTAGAGCAGCAATAGTAGCATCCCAGGGTAATGAGGGTCCTGGGGTATTATAGTTGGTATCAGAGCGGGCTTTAGGTCCATGGTAATTAAACTATTAAATTGACACACTGGTGCACAGTAGGATGGGATGGGTCAAGCATTGCATTTATGCTTTTGACATGTTGTATTGATGATTTACATTATGATATAATCTTGTATGATTATGTTTTGCTCTTATGACTGTTATGAGTGAGAATTGTCAATGTTAAGACGTAGAGATTGTATTTGCTGCCTTGGCATTGCTAGGTTATACCACTGTTTGTAGCATGGGGATTAGCAATACAGTTATCTCAGGTAACTGAATTGCAAATGCTGTGAGTGAGTTTCTCTAGAAAGGTTGTTATCTTCCTTAAAGTTGATTCTGGCTGATTCTTGGCCTATTGCAGTTAATGAATTTCTCTTGAGTTTGTGGTTCATTACAATTGTTGTTTTGCAATTGGTCTCTACCTGTTTCTTGAAACAATTATTGTTTCTTTCTAGAAAATTTGAGACACTTTTGCTCCTTTTGAATATTGTTGATTTGCAAGGTTAGTACTTTTGTGGGAATTTTGTCTTGTTGTGAATCATTACTCATTGGTTCGCTTGGTATTTTTATTAATAAAAGTTCTATGTTGCAAACTCATTAATATGTTAAAGCCTTCGATCTACGTAATTCTTTTAGATTATTTTGAGTGTTGAAGTTTAATTCCTTTCCTTTCTGAAAGAGAGTGTTAAACCCTTTATGGTGTTTTGCTATGCTTAAGTGGAAAGTGGTAATCATATAAACTAATTCATAAGGTATGAATTATCAAGTTGAGATGTAAGCGTGGTGCATAATTAATTTTAACTAGCATCCTTGGAAGTGTAGTTGATTAATTTGATATTGCCTTGTAATAGTTTATTGAAGAACTGTGATTAAGAAATTGCCTATACATGATTGGAACTCATGGAGTTATTGATGAGTGTGCAAAAGAATTGGAATGATTATTATTATTGTTTAAAATTCTATCATGTTGGATAAATTAAATTATTTTTGTCTCTAGTAATTAATCTAACTGTTTGGAATTGTTAAGGAGGTGTTGGAATATTGCATTGGTAATATTGACCTTTAATCTGTCCTTCATTAGATACTTTATGAGCATGTACAATGCTATTTTCATCTATCTTTCATCATGCTAGATTGTTGAAATATGTATAAAGAAATAGAGCAAGATTCATGTATAGACTTGTGAAACTTGGTCTTATAGAGCTTATAATAATATTGAAGTTTGAAAATGTTCCGTTCTAATTGCTGAACATAAGATAAAATGTTGAATCTATGCTCACGATTGTTCTAGGTGCAAGACATAAGCGTATCCGCATCAACATGCAGTACATATTGTAACTAGGACGAAAGGCGCGCAATAAGTGTATGGTAGGCATACATGATGTTCAGTGAAAGAAAAGGAATTTTACTTTCTTGCAGCAGCAATTTTCTTGGGAATAGTCTCTAAAAGTTCTAGTGTCCTAGAGGAAGCTAGAACCAAGTCGATTGCAGGTGCCCTAATTACTAATGTGTTTGTGTCCTAGTGGTATGAGCGTTGGCTGCCAATCAAGCGGTCCCTAGTTCGATTCCTAGGTGGCTTCCCATTTTTTCAATTTTCATAATTTTTTTGCTGCATGACTGCATAGCTAAACAAAAGCCCACGAAACAAAAGAGTTGCAATAGAATACCATATTGCAACGAAACACACTACTCTATAGCAACAAAATTTACACGTGACAATATAAATATGTTATTGCATCGATTTAGTTTTTCGTTGCAATACGCATCTACCTATTGCAACGCCGCTGAAGATTATCCCAACGAAAAAACACCGTGCCAATAATATCACCCAATAGCAACGAAATTATATATGGTTGCAATAGTAGCAAATAATTGCAACGAAAATCAACACTAACGCAACAAAAGAGTGTCGTGGCAATATATCCAACCTATTGCAACACGTTTTCAAAATGGTTACGATAACACCTACCTATTGCAACGACATTTACGAATATCGCAATGCAATATAATAGTGGCAATAAAGTCCACCTATTGCCACTGTTTTGGAAAAACGTTGCAATAAGTCCTACCTATTACAACCAAATTGGTGGCGTTGCAATTTCTTTCGTGGCATTAGACCAAAAATCTAGTAGTGTTAGGATCATGAATGTTGTTATGATAAATTAATAATCAATTATTACCACTAAAGACTAGAGTACAATCAATTTGTGCTAAAGTAGAGTTGAGCATCAATTAGAATTGAATATATGGAATCTTATAAGAGATTTATACTAACATATTTTGTGAGATTGCCATGTTCTATTGCTAGCTTGTTAAAAAGAGCTTTGTTTCAATATTGTGGCTTGTGCACTAGGCTTTACCTAGATCAAGTAGTTGCAATCTTATTTAGATGATAGAAACATGATGAAGTGAATTCTTGTGTTTCTTTTGGAAAAGTTTAGGAAGGGGTTTGAGGATATGATGATGCTTATTAAAAATGTATTATTCTAATGTTAGCATGATGGTCAGTATGTAGTTGTGATAATAATGTTGAAGGATCTTTAAATAAAAGAATTTGATAACTTCCATAATACTTTTCAAATCAAAAGTTTTGAGAATTATGTACGCGATCTTTTTGATCTCATGACTTATGTGGTAGCTGAAATTGTTTTAAGCAAAGTATCATGTTGAGAGGTTTTATTAGTTCTTAAGGGATTAATGTGCTGTGGTCTTCAATTATCTTTGTTGAAATTGTCAAGGTGATACCGTAATCAAAGAAAGTTATCCTCCTTATTAAAAGAAAGAGTGTGGTAAAAGTATTGGAGGTTGAAGTCAAGTTGTGCTTTTTTTGAAGTGTGTTTGACTTCTTATTTTTGCCGCCTAAGAGTTTTCTTGAGCTCAAATGGCAATACTGTATTCTTATTGGTTGAGATTCGATATTGTTCTTCTTGAGGAGGCATGTGCCTTCAGCTGTGATCTTATCTTTTGTTGTACAAGATTTATTGCCTTTTCTTCTGGTCTTGTATTTATTGCAGATGGTAATATCTTCCTTTGTGCTGGAATTTACTTCTTTTTGCCTCTCCAAGAAAGGGGTAATTAATTTGGGTTGCAAAGTCTTTTAAGAGGTTTATGGCATCTAGTTGGTGTGTTGGGCGATGATTTGGAAATCCTTGGTTCAAGGAAGTTAAATTTTCAAAGGGAATGGATTGGGAAATTAATAATATCTCGAGCAGTAATAAGCTCTCTCGATTCTTGTTTAAACTATGTGTTTATGGCATAGGTCATTTGCAAATTGAGTTGTTATATGTTGTGGTGTATGCTTTTCCAGTTAGGAAAAGAAAATGATTGTTTGGGTCTGTCGAGTGATTTTCACTCTTGACTTGTGCAGTGTGGATTCTCCGAATGTCTATTTGGACAGTGTGAATGGTTTTGTTGTGAATCTTTTGATTTGGGCCGTGGTCATTTGAAGGAAAGCTGGATGCTAGTGTGTTGCTTGAGGATGCTTCATTCTTCTTGTGGTTGTGTTATATTTGTAATAATTATTGTTTGTGCTTCGAGTATTGTTATGAGTGGAATCTATGGTTGAATTCTTTAAAAGGGGTACAATGTATTATCCCGATTATAATATATAGAGGAGAATATTCTAAGAAGGAGGATGGTATTAGATAGTGTCTTGATAATATTGCGAGAACAGGCAGGATCTGTTGGCCACTCAGAGCCGACAAAAAAAAGTTGTGGGTGCTCGACGTTGACCGACGTGCGACGTGGACTCGCCGGAGTTGTTGAGGAGGCCCTCTTGACGAATCAGTCCGAGCAGGAGGTGACGTGGGAACTTGAAGTTCAAATGTAGAAGAAGGACCCGAGTTCTTCGAGGTGGGTGAGAACCCGTAGTTGTTGTTCTATCCTTGTGTTGCTCTATTCTTTGGTTATTCTTTTCTTGGTTCTTCTTGTTCTTTGTCTCGTGGGTTGAGGAGCGAGATTCAAGGACGAATCTTTTTTTGGTGGGGAGAATGTAATATCCCGAACGTCGTTACGGCGTAAGTTTTTAACCAATCGCGGAATCGCCGGTTTTTCGGCAAATCGCGGGAAGGGAAAAATATAAATTGTAGAACATTGTAAAATAAATTAAATAAATTAAAATTATTAATTCAGATGTTTTGGACTGTTCGGAGGGGTGGGCCAGCCGCTTTGGGCCAGCCAGCCCAAATGGGGCCCGCACCCCTCCCAAACCCTAACACCCCTTTATAAACCCCTCCTTGGCCCTCCATCCTCCCCACCCTTGGCCGCCCCTCACCCCCTTGGCGCCTCCCATCCCTCCAATTGCAACCATTGGTGCCCCAAGTGCTGCTGCCATTGGAGGAGAAGAAAAGAGAAGGAAGGAGAAGAAGGAAGGAGAAGGAGAAGGAGAGGAGAAGAAAGAAGAAGAAGAGGAGGAAAAAGTGGGGAAATTCTTCATCGTGGTGATTTTGCCCCATCCCAAACCCTCTGTTTTTCAGATTAATTAGGGTTCTTGGCACGAATTTTGATGGTAGTTAATAGATTAATTGCCCGATTAGAGATTAGCTGCTGTCTGCCTGTAGATTGATTTGCGTAGCGCGTCTGTCCTCGCGGATTTTACCTAGTAAACAAATTTTCCTGCGGACTCTCCTAAAAGGAAAGTTGTAGAGGACTTCTAGATGCATCTCTTGTAATTGTTTTGTAATTTTTGGCCGTGGGATCTGGGAGATACGGAGTCGGTAATCCCGCTGATAGCACTCCCTCTTGTTATGGCTTGATGTAATACTTAGATGGCCATTATGGATACTCTTCATGGCTCTAATGCTCAAATTGAATAACATACAGTCATACCATTCAAGTCATGCTCCATTTTTTTCCTTTCATCTTGATGATTTTATTGCCAAAAGGGGGAGAAGAATGGAGAAAAAGGCATTACAAGGGAATTTTCTGGAGCTTTTGAGAAAAAATTGCTCTTTCTATTTTTACTCCTTTCTGTCGACATGGTCTTGAGCTTCTCTGTCTTCCATTTGGACCATGTTCGGTTTTCTCTATCAAAACAAAAAAACAAACTCAACTTCATGTTTTTCTGTGTTTGTCAATATACTCATCAAGGGGGAGATTAAGAGACCATGTGAAGGTATCTCATGTTTGTGATGAGTAATTGACCCTTGTTTTGGAAAGTTTGAGTTTAGTTTGAACATTTTTTGCTCAGTTGTAAGCCCCTGCGAGTGGTCGGTAGTCTCTACGACCATGTTGTTGGTAGCACGAAGTCGGCTGGAAGGCTTACGATCACTTTGGCCGTGGTCGAAAACTGTTTCGACCTCATTGGCCGTGGTCATAAGCAGTTACGACCACATTGGCTGTGGTCGGAAGTCGTTTCGACCACATTGATTGTGGTTGGAAGTCATTTTGACCGCACTAGCCGTGATCAGAAGTCTTCACGAACACATTGGCCACGATCGAAAGTAGCCAGACAATTTTACGACAATGTTGTAGCTGGTCGGAAGTCGGTTGGAAGTTTTACGACCACCTTACTAAAAGTCGGAAGCCGAAAATCGAGTTTACGACCACTCTGCCGAAAGTCGGAAGTCAGCTAGACCATTTACGACCGCTCTATCGAAAGTCGTAAGCTTCGGGTCACCGTGGTCGGAAGTCGGAGGCGCTGACTGGCCGTGGTCGGAAGTCGGGTCTTCGACCATGTTGTAGCGAGTTGTGGTCGATAGTCGGCGGTCGGCCTGGCGACCACGTTGAGAAGTTGGTGGGTTTCGACCACCCTATCGTGGGCTGCGATCGGAAGTCGAAGCCACGCCACTGCGGTCGATAGTCGGCAGACTTCGACCATGACCATGTTGGGAGTCGGCGGACACCGACCACGTTGTGAAGTGGTTGAATGCGGTTGATTGAAGTTGTAACGCGGTCTGACTTCGTCGGAAGCGCTCGAACGCGGCTGGTTGCAGTCGGAAGTGCTCGGATGAAGTCGAATAATGTCGGACATGCTCGGGACGAGGTCTGACACGATTAGTTGTGGTCGAATTTGGTCAGACATGCTCCGGACGCGGTCGGACGTGGTCGAAAGGGTTTCGACCATGGTGAAACTCAGTGTACGTGATTTGAATGGGGTTCGATCATGGTGGAAAGCGATGAATGTGGTCGGAAGGTACTTCGACCACGTGGTAAGCGCTCGTAGCCTTTGCTCAAGTGGTCGTAGCTTATGGTAATCGGTCGTATGGACTTCTGGGATGGTCGTAAACATCTGGGATGTGGTCGTAAGCTATGAGCGTTGGATATCTTGTGAGTTCGACCAGTCGTAAGTGATGTACGACCAGCAGGGATGTCTTGCGAGCTGTAGGACCGAAATGGCAACAGGGGGGTGAATGATGCCTTCAAACCTCCCCAAGTATTCTCACAAAATTTTTTCTCTGATAGCTATAGTAGCTATGAAGAAAGAGGGAGTTCGGTTACTGGATGCCGACAACAATTTTGCCAATTGACCGAAGATAATCAAGGAAGAGACAAAAACTAGACCTACATAATCTTCTCTGAAGAACAGCAGAAAATAGACAAAACGGCAAACACAAAAATCAAAACAACCGGATAGAAACCAGCAGCCGAAAAGGAGAACCGAAGAAGCAGCCAAAAAACTGAACCAAGAAATACAATCCAAAAACTAAATGCAGACACTGCAGAGAAAACAAAAAATGAGCCAAAAAGGGCACAAACTGAAAATAAGCTGAATGCAAAAAGCAGAACAAGAATCAAGAGGTTCAGAAGGAAAACTTCTCTAGAAGCCTACTAAAACAGAAACTACAGCTGTCGAAAAGGAGACTGCACAGTGAATACCGAAACTGTCAAGACAAAAACTGGACAGGCCGAAAACTGATTGAAATGGCCGAAAGACTTGAAAGATTACAAGCTGCAGATTATCTAGACGGAACCAGAACAGACCAAACACTAAAATACTACAAGCAGGCAGGAAAAACAAAAGCAAAACTAAAAGAAGAAAAGCAATCAGAAATCCTAAAGAAGGCAGACTGCAGCTGTCTGAAATATTGTCGGCACAGTAACAACAGGATACAAAAGGGGAAATAGCAAAGATGATCGACCAATAGCTATTCTTCTCAAGTCAATTGATCTGGTCTTCATCTTAAATAGCAAATGGACCTCACGGAGAAAAGAAAACACAGTCAAGAGCAACTCGGCTGGAAGAAAGAAAACAGATAGAGCGAAAAGGACAACCAATTGAGACTCTGAACTGAAAACAGAAATGCCGAATAGAAAAAGTGATCAAGCTCCAAATCGCATGTGATACTCAAATCTTTTGATCATGAGTCTATTTGAATGCGATACTTCAAACTCTGCAAGAGCACAACAACTGAAGGCGAAAATACAAGAGAAAAAGACCTCCTCAGCCGAGACCACCAAGAGACTTGATTCCTCTGTTTGTAGAAATAGTAAACCCTTGAAATGGATGAAACAGAGGAAGTTTATAGCAAACGATCTCTTGGGAAGAGGGCAGCGATTAAAATATTTTCTCTCGGGAATATACTAGCCAAGGTAACTTGGAGAACACTTCCCAATTCAGAGACAAAGATGAATTGGGGCTTCTCAAGCAAGAACTCAAACCAGAACGAAAAATTACAGAAGAGACCAGACAATTAAAAGAAGAACACTAAGACAGAAGCAAAAGAAGAGAAGCAAGAAATCAAAACACCTCAAACACAAGGCTACTCAAATGGATTCATAGAGATGAATGATTACATAATATGAGTGTTACAGCCAACTCAATACATCTACCATCGTCCAGCCACTACTCACGCAACAAAAGCAAAAACTCACACAGACATGGAGAGAAACACCCAACTCCCTCACAGACTCTCTCCTGGCTCTAGAGAACAACTTCTCTATTTATAGCCTCCCACTAGTGGGTTCACAATTTGCTTTACCCGTTAGCTCAAACCGAATCCGCTTCCACATTGTAGCCTTGCGCATTTACCAAAATACCACTACTGCAGCTTCCTGGAAGCTCTCCTTTCTTGTTGTCCACGCCTCGCAACCACTTCGAGTCATCGCCGTCTTCAGCATCTCCCGACCGCTTTGACCTCAGCACCACCTGCGCCTAGTCCGGCCATCTCATGCCTCGCCACGACTCCACCTCAAAGTCCAGCAACCATCACAGACGAGAAAACATCACATAACACCGCTTGAAACAATATAATCATACATTAGCATCAGAAGAAGAAACTCAACCACGAAACACTCAAATCAAACTCAAACTTCCAGAACATGTGTCAATTACTCATCACAAACATGGGGTCACCTCCACATAGTCTCTCAATCTCCCCTTAATGAGTATATTGACAAACACAGAAAAAGAGCATAAAGTTGAGTTTGTTTGAAAGTCACACATAGTCTAAAAGAAAGACAAAGAAGCTTATGACCGTGTTGACAGAAGAGAATGCTTGGAGCTGAAACAGAAAGAGCAAGTTTTCCTCAAAAGCTCTAGAAAATCCCCATGAAATGGCTTTTTCTCCATTATTCTCCCCTTTTGGCAATAAAATCATCAAGATGCAAGGAGAAAAATAGAGCATGATTTGGATAAAATGGCTGGATTGTATTTGTAATATCCTGAACGTCGTTACGGCGTAAGTTTTTAAAACAATCGCGGAGTGCCATTTTTTTGGTAAATCGCGGGAAGGGAAAAATAAAAATTGTAGAACAGTATAAAATAAATTAAAATTTTAATTAAAAACCCAGAGTGGGCCGCCTGTGGGGTGGGCCGACCACCCTGGGCCAAGGCCCAAGGGGGTGGCCGCAGCCCCCAAGGCCTCACCCCCTCTCCCTTAACCCTAGCACCCCTCCCCCTTTTCCACCTAGACCAGCCGCCACCCCTCCCCTCTCCACCCCTTTTGGCCGCCCCTCCCCAGCAATTAGTGCCCCCCTTGCTGTCATTGGAGCCAATGAGAAGGAAGGAGAAGAAGAAGAGGAGGAAAAAAGAGGGGTGATCCATCATCTAGGTAATTTTTTTCCATCCCAAACCCTCTGTTTTCAGAATAATTAGGGTTCTTGGCACAGATTTTGAAGGGGATTAATAGTTTAATTGCCCGATTAGAGATTACCTGCTGTCTGCCTGTAGATTGATTCGCGTAGCATGTCTGTTTGCGCGGTTTTGACCCATCAAACGATTTTTTCTGCGGACCCTCCCAAAAGGGAAATTGTAGAGGACTTCGAAACGCATTTCCTGTATTTGTTTTGGAATTTTTGGCCGTGGGATCTGGGAGTTACAGGGTCGGGAATACCGTTGTTCGTCAGGCGAGCAGATTTGGACAGACTGCTATTAAACTGTGATTTAGAGGTAGTAAATGATTTTTATGATCATGTCCGTAATTGAGAAAGTTGTAGAGAAATTGGTAATCTAGCTGTTGTATAAAAATTATTTTTTTTGGACCCCTGTAGAGGTAGTAAATGATTATAATATTTTTATATTATAAAAATTGATTGTTGTTGTCTGGTCTGCCAGAACAGAGATCTTCCTTTCTTTTGGGCATCAAATTACACCTAGCTGTGATCAAAATAAAAATATGTGTTCTACATAAAAAAATGTAGGCTTTTAAGTGATGAATCCATCAAGGTATCGTTTGCTGTAATTGGATCAATATGTTTAAAGATACGAAAATATTAAGCAGCGCTGCTGCAGTGGGTAGTTTGCTGAATTGTTGAGCGGAGAGGAGTTTGTGCGGGTTCAGGGTTCTAGCGACATCTTTAATTATTTTAATTGTGTTTGTATGCTGTGGCTTTTTGCTGAGAGTTGCCTTTTGGACAGGTGGTCTTGTCCCTGAGCGCTCTTGATTTGCTTCGCTTCGTCGGTTGAGACAAGTAAACATAGCGGTTGTGCTACTGTTTAACTCGTTAATTATTCTACCTTCACATTAATTAATTCTTTAAATTTGAGGTGCTATGTCTTTGTTAAATGCTTCCTTAATGTGGTCTAGATGGCAGTATTTTTAAAGAATTCAATTGTTAATGATCTTGATGATTTAATTGTGGATATGCGGAATTGTTCTTGATGAATCAATATAGTTGTGGGTAGAAAACTTTACGAGCATATTGTGATCTAAGTGGTAGTATTCCTATTGAATACTTGTGGTTGTGATGGTAGCAATTATTGATCAATTGATATGTTTGGATAAATTGCTCGTAGTCATGTGAAAATTTGTTTAATGTGTTAATGCGAAATATGAAAACACTTATGTGGTGGATATGTGGTTGTGAATATGTTGTGAGCATATTGATGCTCCTTTGTGGTTGGAATTCATGTGGTTTATGATTATCATATCATTGATATCATATCATGACATTTGCATATGTAGATGTCGCCGCACCTAGCCGCGACCATACCGTCTGACAAAGATCGTATATTGTCAGAATACGATGCACACTCTTACCTTGTTGGGTAAGGGTGCTGTGGAGCATACGCATTCATATGCATGAAAGCATTCATATGTATTGCATTGTGGAAAGATCATTTGCATACCTATGCAATGTATTGTGGTGATGTTATTTTGTGGAATATTCAACTTCACAGTTGTAATGTGGAATATACAACTTCATAGTTGTAATGTGGAATATATACAACTTCATAGTTGTAATGTGGAATTGGCTCATGTGAGCTACTTGTGGTATGAGGAATGTGTTAGTGGTTGTGGAATGGGATTTGTTCCTTGTGGTATGATAGGGGTTGTGATTGTAGCGGGAGATTTTTTTCTCTTGTAGTAATTGTTGATAGCAGTTGTGGATGTGAGAAACAATAAAGTAGTGAAGTAAATTATACATATGCTTTATTGTCTTTGGTAACGGTAGTGGTTGATGTTTTAAAGTTGTCAAACAAGATTTATTTGCTATTATTTTACCGTTGTTGGTGGTGATTTGAGGTTGAGGATATAAATGTGGTCATTGTGGAAATTAAATGTTGATGATTAAACTGTTGTAGTTTAATTAGCCTGTTAAACAGTTTGCTTGCTGAGATTTTTATCTCACCCTTGTTTCCCCCTTACAGGTGATCATTGAGCATGCATGTGAAGGGTAGAGCGGCACCACAATAATGCACATGGATCATATATTTATGATGTAATAAAGACAAAGCGATTCTAGTCTTTTGCCTAGCTATCTCGTGAAAGTTTACTTTAACTTATTAGTGTTAAATTTGTGAACTATTCTTTAGTTAGATTGTTGGAGGTTGATGTTAAAATTATTAAATTGATTATCATTATCCTGTTTCGCTTAATTGATTATGCTTCCGCTTATCCTAACTTGTTTAGGAATTGTTGCCAGATTATTTTATCTTGTAATTTGGCTAGTTGTGTAGAGGTTTTAGTGGCATCCCAGGGTAATGTGGGTCCTAGGGTGTTACAGTATTCGATCTAAGCAATTAGAGCCATGAAGATTATCCAAAATGACTTTTGAAGTATTGCACTGTAACATCCTGTGAAGCTAAATTTTGGATTATAAATTTTCCTTGCATTTATTGCGGTTATTTTGATTTGAAATTGGTTCTCTTTAAAACATTTCTTACTTAAAGAGCTGATGATTTCCAGTGGGCAAAAGAAATGAAATACTAGAACATAAAATAATAAAAGGGAGAATCTGAAAAGATGATCCAGTGCCAAAAAGAATGTAGTTGATCCTAGATAATGGATTGTATATGGGGGTAAATCTTTACAAAAGAATTGGGAGAGAAAAATAAAATAGAAAAGTATATATGTAAATACAAATATTTATATATGAAAAATGGAAATAATAAAAAGGGGTTTTAAATGAATAAAAAAAATGTGTGTAGATGAGCTCCCTTAAAGTTAGGGATTTAGAAATATATATATATGTACATATTTGGAAAATGTGAAAGAAATGAGTGAAATTAAATAAAAGAAATAGAAAAGAAAAAAAATATCTTTTTAGGGTCACCACCAACCTGCCCAGCCTAACCCCCCCAGCTCATGTGACCCCGCCTCCGCACTTTTTTTCTTCCTCCTCCTCGCTCGCTCGCTTCCGGGCAAGCCCCATCTCGCGCCCGCCTCGCCATGCCCATTTCGCTCTCGGCGCCCGCGCGTTCGGACACAGATCTCTGCCCCGCTCGGACAAGCGCGCGCCGTCGTCTTGTCCGAACGCCGCCAAGACCTCCGACCGCGCCTCTTCCCGTCTTGCGCCGCGCCAGTCGCTCCTCTCCCCTTCGTGGCAGCCATGCGAGCCTCCCCGCCTGCCACCGCCCACGGGTTCTTCCCCGCGCCATCCCTCTCTCTTCCTTTCCCCTGCCCCGTGCAGTGACTCTCCCCCCCTCCGTGGCAAGCATGCACCCACTCCACCGCTGCTTGCGCCTGGCACCCGCGCGCTGATGCTCGCCCGAGCGGTCGCGCAGACTCGCCGAGTCCCAAGGCCCTGCCACGCTCTCCGCCGACATTGCCGCCCGAAATGACCACACGGCCACCCTCCTTGCTGACCCTCTTCCGCCGCCTATAAAAGCCGTTCGCCTCCCATTGTTCTCCCACGCTCTCCTCTTCCTCTCCGGCCGTAAATTGAGCCTTAGAAGCCCAAAATCACCCCGCTGTTTCTTCCCAACTCCGTGACGCCTCGCCGACTCCGTCCACCCGAGCTCAATCCTCGCTCCTACACCACCTCCAACACCCCGACTCCATTTCCGGCCTCCCGAGCTCCCGGCCACGTACTCGCCGGCCATGAGACCTCCCACCTGCCGCCGCCGCCGCCGACCCATCTCCCAAGACCTCCCGACCCTCACCACCACCGCCACGAGCTTCACCTCGGCGCCAAGACTACATTTCACGCACCCCAGACCTCTCCGGTCACCCCTCGCCAGGCACCATCACCGACTCCGCCTCGGCCGCCTTTGCCCACCCTCGTGCGCATACCTCAAAAGGTATTAGCGTGCATAAGGGTAGGCAAAGCCTCCCGCCCACTTGGTTACCGCAGCGATTCTCTTCTCCCCCCCGGCTCCCGGCGCTTCGAGCCCCGGCTCCCGCTGGTTGAGCCTTTCTTTTTTTCCATACGACATGTGGGCCCCGGTCCCACCTGTCAGCGAGCGCAGCGGGGGCCCGAGCCGCTGACACACGGGCCCCGCAGATCAGCGACCGCCACCCGTCAGCGCGTGCGTGGGTGGCTCACTGTCAGTGGGCCCCACCTGTCAGATTTTAATGATTTTAAGATTTTATTTAAACTGAGAACTTTGAAAGGTTATAACTTCTTCATTTTAACTCCAAATCGAGTGAGACAAATTTCTAAATTCGTCTAAATTCAAGATCTATCTAATAGAACTGAAATCATAATTTTTAGAGTTTATTTGAATTTCTGGTGTTATTTAGTTGATTATATTGCCTTTCTTTTTATGCAAATTTTCGCGCCCGGTTAAAATAGCGTTCGAGGCTCAAGAAGAGGAGGCCGAAGCAGCAGCAGACCCCAACTTCCAACCCACAGAACCACTTGACCAAGGCGAGTTACCACTTTGACCATATTGAACCCAGATTTATGCAAATTATTTCCTTTTAAATTATCCATGTGCATGCTTTATTTTATGTAGTATATCATGTTCAGAATTGCAGAATGTAGTTATACATCCGATATTATACTTGCTAGTATTACCCGTTGAGACATGTTGATATATGTGAACCTTGTCGCCGTAGTAAAACTAGTATAAAGTAGATTTCCCCAAATAGAGCATAATGTAGCGACTTGCTTAGTCATGCTAGATAAACGGGGACACTCAGTTGTCCCAAAAACTCACATACAATATGGAAAATGATTTGGGCAGTCATGGTGGGAATGACTGATGAAAAGTTTGGAACTGTTATTTTATGTCCCAAAAATCTCCAAACTTGCTTAGTATCTGGGTGGATGATATGGGGGCTGGAATGTGGTGCGGTGGGAGCACAAAAATTATGGGATGTGGTAGAACCACCCAGATAGCACTAAGGACTGAATCTTGTCATGTTAGCCCGTGTAAAACAGTACAACCACATGTCTGTAAAATACAACTTGGCTAAGTAGCGGTATCGAAACTCCCGACTCATCTCACCGGTAGTGGATAGACGTGGTTATGCAAGGGCAAAGGAGGCCTAAAGGGACACCAAGGGAGGTGACGTTCATCGGTCGTACTAGCATTGGGGGAAGGGGAGCCCGCATAATGTTAGTAGCTGTGGTGAACATCCCGTGCAACGTATGGGGCCCACCGCAAGTGGGAACAGCCCATAGGGTGAGATGACTAGTGGAACTAGATATTCTGAACAGTCATGTGATAAAATATTTGACCACCTGACCAAGGAATCAGGTGGGGCAATGGGTGGATTATCGCTTGTGGTGAAAGTGTACACACTCTGCAGAGTCAAAACTATTCGAATAGCCGTGCCCACGGTCATGGGCAGACATGGGATACTTAACTAGATATAGTTCTGTTTCAAAATGGTTTGTGGAGGGAATGGGGGAATAGAGGGCGATGGACTGCCCTAGTTTGGAATTGGTCTGGGTTTTGTCCCAGTGGTAAGTTAAGTGGCTATAACACTGAAAGATACAATATGATGTAGATGCCATGTAATGGTGGATGGTATCTGTATCGTTATTATAAAAGTTGTATTTCACTCTACTTTTATTAAAAAGCTGCTAGATCTCAGAAATTTTAATTATGTTTTCACATGCAATTTTTGGTAAACAAACAAACCCCAGCCTTACCTTGATTTAGCCTAGCATATAAATTCTCGTGATTCGTGGTAACTTGTCGAGCACGGTGGATAGTGTGCTCACACTCGCAATATCAAAACAGAGACAGGAACTCAGGGTCACTATGAGCATGAAGAGGTCCCGGTCAAGGAGGAAGGAAACAACGATGACAACTAGGGCGCTGCTCGCATTTCTTTTGGGCTCAGACAAGTTAGACTTTAGGCTGTGTGTGCACGTATATGATCTAAGTCTAGATGATATACACTACACACATATTCCCCAGTCGCTTGCCTGTGGCGTTGGCTTACTTTTGTTCCGCTGTGATTACTTTGATGACTGATAACATTTGGCCTTAGGGCCCCTTTTGTAAACTATTGCCCGACGTGGCGTATTTCCAACTTTGGGATTGTAATGTTTGATGTATGCGATATATGAATGATTCAGCAATGTACTGTGTGCACTAACTACTGATCCAGGGATTAGTGCAATAATCACAGAGGATTTCGGATTGAAAAATCCGGGTCCGACAGAGCTGGTATCATAGCATACGACTGTAGGGTAAAGGCCTTAGTATGGACGATAGACAAAGGATAGGATTACAATTTTATCAAACTTATAAAAAGAGTTTCCAAAAATATAGCGTAATATTTCTTTTCATATCCTCTTTAGTTCTGCTCTATTCTATCTTCATTGAATATTTTAAAATGTTACTAACTTTAGTAATTCCTTCTACAGATGGCGGGATATGCAGCGGAGGGTGACTGGGACTTCCTGTCTCACGGCCTCCCCCACGGGGAGTTCGCCAGCCTCCTCCGCGGGCTTTTGCACCACCTGGGCTATAAGGACCAGCCCATGTACCGCGGCCGTAAGGCCGTGGCCGATGGAGTGGAGAGCTGGGTGGTCGAGGTGTTCATCTATGCCTTGAGTGAACAAGATCCCCCTCACGTCTTCCGAACCGAGCACACCAGGAGCACCCGGGTAGCGGCCATCCAGGATGCAGCCCGTCTCGCCGCTGCCCGACTCTGCGACATATACAAGACTAAGCTGCAGCACACGCCATTCTTCTACTTCCCCTCGCGCCAGTAGGGCGCACAGTACAACGAGACCTACCTGCCGGTTATTGAGGACAACCCGATGCTTACGCATCAGGTTGATCTCACCCGCGCTATGGGCTCGGCGCACACAGCCGCTCTGCAGGAGATCACCACTCTCCGCGCCCACCTTGTCTCCCAGCACACGGAGATGGCGATCCTCGGGGCAGCTTGCTCGATCTTGGCGGGCCTTGGCGGCAGCCAAGGCGGAGGCAGCTGCAGCGCAGGCACGATCGCAGCAGGTCCCAGCTCCTGCTGCTACTCCAAAGACCTTCCGCCCCGGCCGGCCAGGCGCAATGGACCCGCACCACGCTATCACAAGCAGAGCGTGCGACCTCCGGGACCACGATCGACTCTAGGCCACGGAGGGTCACGCCGCAGCCGCAGCCGCTCCCGTTCCGAGACCGACCCCTCCGAGTTCAGTGGCAGCCGGTCCCGTTCTCAGTCTCCGACTTACAGTCCCTCCAGCCCAGGCGCCGGATTCATGGAGGAGTAGACCGGATGGCGCGGTACTTGCTCGATGTGGCGCAAGTACTGAGGGGCGTATCGTAGCATGTTATCCAAGATCTTTTGTATCGTAGTAGTTATTTCCGTCAGACTTTAATTAATTATGATGTAATTGTAAGTCCAGCCTAGAAGCTGGCTATGTGGTGTCTTATCCTATGAAACTGGCCTTGTGTTCAAAAATTGCTTTTGTCGTTTATTTTGTTGGCTTTTGTTAGCTGAATTGGCAGTCTTATTTTGCTTTGCCTAGCATTAGTGCTAAGCCAATCATATGTATAATATAACTGCAGATGGCCAGCCAGAGGGTAACTAGGGCCCAGACTCATGCCACCCACAACCAGGCGGAGGTTGACTCCACCCCTGGGGTCTCGCCGACAAGGCGTGGACCGGTGCAAGACCAAGGGGCCGATCTCCCACCCCCACCGACAAATCCCACGATGGCTCAGGTCATGGCGCAGCAAACCCAGCTGCTGCAAGCCATTGTTAATGGACAGCAAGGCGGCCCCAGCCGGTCCAGGGCTGACCTGGCCGATTTTCAGAGAACCCGACCCCTCACCTTCTCTTCTGCCGACGAACCTCTCGAAGCCGAGGATTGGCTTCGGGATACTGAGAGGAAACTGCGCCTAGCTAAGTGCGCGGAAGAAGACAAAGTGATATTCGCAGCTCACCAGCTCCAGGGGGCAGCAGCAAACTGGTGGGAAAACTACCTTGCTGCTAGAGGACAAGAAGAGACCTCCACAGACAGCGACATGGAGGCCATACCATGGACCGAATTTAAGACAGCATTCAAGTCCAACTTCATTCCGACCGGAGTGATGCGGATGAAGAGGAACGAGTTCCGTACCCTCAAACAGGGGAACATGTCAGTTAATGAGTATCTTACCAAGTTCACACAGCTTGCCCGCCACGCCCAAGGACGAAAGCGAGAGGAGGAGGAGAAAATTGATGATTCTTTGAGGGTATGAATGAAGAGTTAAGGGTACAGCTGATCGTCCAAGACTTCCCCAGCTTTCATCAACTGGTGAACAAGGCACTGATCCTGGAAAACGAGAAGAAGAGCTTGGAAGCCAGCCGTAAGCGCAAGATGGCAGCACAGAGGCCACAAGGAAGGTTTGTCCAAAGGTTCTTCAACAACTCTAACTTTTCAAGGCCGAACCAGTTCAAGCCCTCAGCCTCATCGCCTAGTCCCAGTGGCAGTTCAATGCAAGGACGCCAAAATGTGAGCTCAGGTCAGACCACAGGCCTTAAGTGTTTCAGCTGCGGTGAAAAGGGGCACTTTGCCAATAGATGCCCACACAAAGAATGCCCTATTCGCGGTCAAGCCTCGGCGCCGGCAAGGGACCTCGGACATCTCAAGCCGCCAG
This sequence comes from Bonia amplexicaulis, assembly GCA_036346245.1. Lineage (NCBI taxonomy): Eukaryota > Viridiplantae > Streptophyta > Magnoliopsida > Poales > Poaceae > Bonia > Bonia amplexicaulis. The sequence continues at coordinate 1,742,262 of CM070749.1, read as the reverse complement.
AAATGCCCCAATGCCCAACCGTGGCAGGGTCAACCACGTCACGGTAAGAAGTCGAGGAAGCAGCGGGAGTCCTAATGGGTACGTTCTCTGTCAAGTCCATACCAGCACAAACTCTATTTGATTCTGGAGCTTCACACTCATTTATATCCAAGGGGTATGCGGACAAACTAGGGTTACCTACCTATCCTCTAAAGAGGCCAGTAGTACTTAAGTCCCCAGCTGGTATGATTACAGCTACCCTAGTGTGCCCTGGGGTAACAATCGTCATGGAAAGGTACAACTTTCCAGCGGACCTGATAGTGCTAAGTTCCCAGACTCTGGATATTATACTAGGAATGGACTGGTTAGCCAGATATAAAGGAGTTATAGATTGTGCCTCCAGGACAGTAAAGCTGACTAAATGCCTTGGAATGACCATAGAGGTGAAAGTGGACCGACCTTACCGCTGGGGTCGTGCAATATATTATTGTGAAGATGTACCCTTAGAGGGAATGATAGTGGTACAGGATTATCAGGAAGTATTTCCCGAAGACCTACCCGGCATGCCCCCAGACAGAGACCTAGAGTTCGTTATTAATTTGAAGCCAGGTGCCGCTCCTATTTCCAAGAGACCATATAGGATGACGGTGGAGGAGCTAGAAGAGTTAAAAACCCAACTCCATAAACTGCAGGAAAAGGGATTCATTAGACCCAGTTCCTCACCTTGGGGATCTCCAGTACTATTTGTAAAGAAGAAGGACGACACAGCCAGGATGTGCGTGGATTACCGAGCATTAAATGAAGTAACCATCAAGAATAAATACCCCCTTCCCAGGATCGACGATCTATTTGACCAACTTGGTGGAGCCACCATCTTCTCTAAAATAGATCTAAGATCGGGTTATCACCAGCTGAAAATTAGGGCTGAGGACATACCCAAGACAGCTTTCACCACCAGATATGGATCAGATGAGTTCTGATCATGTCCTTGATCGACAAATGCACCAGCTTACTTCATGAATCTCATGAACAAGGTGTTTATGGAGTATTTGGACAAGTTTGTAGTAGTGTTCATTGATGACATCCTCATCTACTCCAAGACAGCAGATGAGCATGCAGAGCATCTACGCCTAGTGCTAGAGAAGTTAAGAAAACATCAGTTATATGCTAAGTACAGCAAGTGTGAATTCTGGCTAAGTGACATCAGCTTCCTAGGGCATATAGTATCCACTGAAGGAGTATCAGTTGATCCCGCCAAGATTGCGGCAGTGACCGAATGGAAGCCACCCTCCTCCGTTACTGAAGTGCGAAGTTTTCTGGGATTGGCAGGATACTACAGAAGATTCATAGAGGGATTTTCTAGAGTAGCTAGGCCATTGACTCAGCTACTCAAGAAGGAACAGAAGTTTGAATGGACCACAGCCTGTGAAGGAAGCTTTCAAGAGCTCAAGAAAAGATTGACTACCACCCCGGTGCTAGTCCTTCCTGATGTACGCAAAGATTTTGAAGTATACTGTGATGCCTCCCATCAAGGGCTGGGGTGCGTATTGATGCAAGGAGGCAAGGTTGTGGCATATGCATCCAGGCAACTCCGCCCTCATGAGGTTAACTATCCCACCCATGATCTGGAATTAGCGTCAGTGGTTCATGCCTTAAAACTTTGGAGGCATTATCTGATTGGCAACCACTGTGATATATACACAGATCACAAGAGCCTCAAGTACTTCTTCACTCAGTCACACCTTAATCTGAGGCAAAGGAGATGGTTAGAGTTGATCAAGGATTACGATCTGAGTGTCCATTACCACCCAGGGAAAGCCAATGTGGTAGCAGATGCTCTGAGTCGGAAGGTCTACTGCAATAACCTTATGGTTCAGGAACACCAGCCCGAACTCTATAAAGAGTTGGCAGCCCTGAACTTGGGGATCGTAGAAGAAGGAGCTCTAACCACCTGGGAAGAACAAACAAGCATTGAAGAAATGATAGAAGCTGCACAGAAGGAAGACCCAACTGTTTTGAGGTGGAAGAAATTAATGGAAGATGGGAAAGCCCCTAAAATGACTATGGATCATCAAGGAGTTCTAAAGTAAGGAAACCGTGTTTTCGTACCTCACAAAAAGGACCTTAAGGATCTAATGCTCCGGAAGCCCATAGCTCAGCATATTCCTTCATCCCGGGAGTACCAAATGTACCAAGATATGAAGCAATATTCGGTGGCTGGTATGAAGAGGGACATTGCCGAGCACGTCGCTTCTTGTGATGTCTCGCAAAGAGTGAAGGCCGAGCACCAAAGGCGGCAGGATGTTACAACCCCTGAAGATACCACAATGGAAGTGGGAAGAAGTAGGGATGGATTTTATCACGGGGTTTCCCCGAACAAGGTCGGGATATGACTCCATTTGGGTCGTGGTAGATAGACTGACCAAGGTTGCTCATTTTATCCCTGTCAAGACAACTTACAAGGGAGACAAATTGGCAGAACTATATATGTCCCGTATCGTGTGCTTACACGGTGTGCCAAAACGGATAGTCTCAGATCGAGGGTCCCAATTTACCTCGCATTTACAGGCTCGCATGAAGCCCTTGGTACTCATCTCGATTTTAGCACCGCCTACCACCCCAGATGGATGGTCGAGACGTAAAGAGTAAATCAAATATTGGAAGATATGCTTGGGCTTGTGCCTGGATTTCTCAAGGATCGGGATAAGTGTCTGCCAGATGCGAGTTCGCACAACAACAGCTACCAAACCAGCCTTCAGATGTCCCCTTTTGAAGCATTGTACGGAAGAAAATGCCGTACTCCGTTACATTGGTCAGAAGTAGGGGAAGGATATATATTCGGGCCTGATACTCTGAAGCAAGCAGAAGAGAAAGTTCGCCTGATCAGAGATCGGTTATTGGTAGCCCAATCTAGACAAAAGAGTTATGCAGATAAAAGGAGAAGGCCATTAAGTTTTGAAGTCGGAGACCACGTCTACTTGATGGTGTCACCCCTACGAGGAATCCGACGATTTAAAGTCAAAGGCAAACTTGCCCCTCGCTATGTCGGGCCATTTCCGATCATAGCTAAGAAAGGAGAAGTGACTTATCAGCTTGAATTGCCTGCGAGCCTAGCAGATGTACACAACGTCTTCCATGTGTCCCAACTCAAGAAGTGCCTTCGGGTACCCGAGGATCAAACTCCGATAGAAGCAGTGGAGCTCGAGAGCGACCTGACCTACAAGGAGCGTCCAATTAAGATCTTAGACACTGTAGAAAAGAAGACCAGGAATCAAACCATTCGCACCTGCAGAGTGCAATGGAGTCATCACTCCAAGAAGGAGGCCACCTGGGAACGCGAAGACCAGCTAAGGAAGGATTACCCCGAACTATTCACCAACTAGACTGAATCTCGGGGTCGAGATTCTCTTTAAGGGGGGTAGGTTTGTAACATCCTGTGAAGCTAAATTTTGGATTATAAATTTTCCTTGCATTTATTGCGGTTATTTTGATTTGAAATTGGTTCTCTTTAAAACATTTCTTAATTAAAGAGCTGATGATTTCTAGTGGGCAAAAGAAATGAAATACTAGAACATAAAATAATAAAAGGGAGAATCTGAAAAGATGATCCGATGCCAAAAGAATGTAGTTGATCCTAGATAATGGATTGTATATGGGGGTAAATCTTTACAAAAGAATTGGGAGAGAAAAATAAAATAGAAAAGTATATATGTAAATACAAATATTTATATATGAAAAATGGAAATAATAAAAAGGGGTTTTAAATGAATAAAAAAAATATGTGTAGATGAGCTCCCCTTAAAGTTAGGGATTTAGAAATATATATATATGTACATATTTGCAAAAATGTGAAAGAAATGAGTGAAATTAAATAAAAGAAATAGAAAAAGAAAAAAAAATATCTTTTGGGGTCACCACCGAACCGCCCAGATAACACCGCCGCTCATGCGACCCCCGCCTCCGCATGCTTTTTTTCCTCCTCTCTCCTCGCTCGCTCGCTTTCCGGCCCGCCCCTCTCGCCGCCCCTCGCCCCCATGCTTTCGCCTCGGCGTCCGCGTGTTCGGACAGTAGATCTCGCCCCGCTCGGACAAGCAGCGCCGCCGTCTTGTCCGAACGCCGCAAAGACACTCGACCGCGCCTCTTCCCGTCAAGCGCGCCAGTGCTCCTCTCTCCCTTCGTGGCGCCATGCGAGCCTCCCGCCGCCACCGCCCACGGGTTCTTCCCGCGCCATCCTCTCTTCCTTTCCCCGCCTGCAAGGACTCTCCCTCCGTGGCAAGCATGCACCCACTCCACCGCTGCTTGCTGCCAGGCACCTCGCGGCGCTGATGCCTGCCCGAGCGGTCGCGCGCACTCGCCGAGTCCCAAGGCCCCTGCCGCTGCTCCGCCGCCTGACATTGCCGCCCGAAATGACCACACGGCCACCCTCCTGTTGCCGCCCTCTTCCCGCCTATAAAAGCCGCTCGGCCTCCCATTGTTCTCCCACGCCTCCTCTTCCTCTACAGGCGGTAATTGAGCCTTAGAAGCCCAAAATCACCCGTAGTGTTTCTTCCCCAACTCGTGACGCCCTGCCCGACTCCGTCCACCCGAGCTCAATCCCTCGCTCCTACACCACCTCCAGAACACCCCGACTCCATTTCCGGCCTCCCCCGGAGCTCCCGGCCACCGTACCTCGCCGACGCCGCGAGACCTCCCCGCACCGCCGCTGTCGCCGCTGCCGACCCATCTCCGGCACCTCCCGACCCTCACCACCACTGCCACGAGCTTCACCTCGGCGCCAAGACTACATTTCACGCACCCCGGCACCTCTCCGGTCACCCCTCGCCGCCGGCGCCATCACCGACTCCAGCCTCGGCCGCCTTTGCCCAGCCCCCTTGTGCCGCATACCTCAAAAGGTATTAGCGTGCATAAGGGGTAGGCAAAGCCTCCCCGCCCACTTGGTTACCGTAGCGCATTCTCTTCTCCCCCCTGGCTCCCGACGCGTTCGAGCCCCCGCCCGCTGGTTGAGCCTTTTTTTTTTCCGCACGACATGTGGGCCCCGGTCCCACTGTCGGCCGAGCGCAATGGGCGCCGAGCCGCACACACGGGCCCCATGGTCAGCGACCGCCACCCGTCGGCACGTGGGTGGCTCACCGTCAGTGGGCCCCACCTGTCAGATTTTAATGATTTTAAGATTTTATTTAAACTGAGAACTTTGAAAGGTTATAACTTCTTCATTTTAACTCCAAATCGAGTGAGACAAATTTCTAAATTCGTCTAAATTCAAGATCTATCTAACAGAACTGAAATCATAATTTTTAGAGTTTATTTGAATTTCTGGTGTTATTTGGTTGATTATATTGCCTTTCTTTTTATGCAAATTTTCGCGCCCGGTTAAAATAGCGTTCAAGGCTCAAGAAGAGGAGGCCGAAGTAGCAGCAGACCCCAACTTCCAACCCACAGAACCACTTGACCAAGGCGAGTTACCACTTTGACCATATTGAACCCAGATTTATGCAAATTATTTCTTTTTAAATTATCCATGTGCATGCTTTATTTTATGTAGTATATCATGTTCAGAATTTCAGAATGTAGTTATACATCCGATATTATGCTTGCTAGTATTACCCGTTGAGACATGTTGATATATGTGAACCTTGTCGCCGTAGTAAAACTAGTATAAAGTAGATTTCCCCAAATAGAGCATAATGTAGCGACTTGCTTAGTCATGCTAGATAAACGGGGACACTCAGTTGCCCCAAAAACTCTCACATACAATATGGAAAATGATTTGGGCAGTCATGGTGGGAATGACTGATGAAAAGTTTGGAACTGTTATTTTATGTCCCAAAAATCTCCAAACTTCCTTAGTATCTGGGTGGATGATATGGGGGCTGGAATGTGGTGCGGTGGGAGCACAAAAATTATGAGATGTGGTAGAACCACCCAGATAGCACTAAGGACTGAATCTTGTCATGTTGGCCCGTGTAAAACAGTACAACCACATGTCTGTAAAATACAACTTGGCTAAGTAGCGGTATCGAAACTCCCCGACTCATCTCACCGGTAGTGGATAGACGTGGTTATGCAAGGGCAAAGGAGGCCTAAAGGGACACCAAGGGGAGGGTGACGTTCATCAGTCGTACTAGCATTGGGGGAAGGGGAGCCCGCATAATGTTAGTAGCTGTGGTGAACATCCCGTGCAACGTATGGGGCCCACCGCAAGTGGGAACAGCCCATAGGGTGAGATGACTAGTGGAACTAGATATTCTGAACAGTCATATGATAATCTATTTGACCACCTGACCAAGGAATCAGGTGGGGCAATGGGTGGATTATCGCCAGGTGAAAGTGTACACACTCTGCAGAGTCAAAACTATTCGAATAGCCGTGCCCACGGTCATGGGCAGACATGGGATACTTAACTAGATATAGTTCTGTTTCAAAATGGTTTGTGGAGGGAATGGGGGAATAGAGGGCGATGGACTGCCCTAGTTTGGAATTGGCCTGGGTTTTGTCCCAGTGGTAAGTTAAGTGGCTATAACACTGAAAGATACAATATGATGTAGATGCCATGTAATGGTGGATGGTATCTGTATCGTTATTATAAAAGTTGTATTTCACTCTACTTTTATTAAAAAGCTGCTAGATCTTAGAAATTTTAATTATGTTTTCACATGCAATTTTTGGCAAACAAACAAACCCCAGCCTTACCTTGATTTAGCCTAGCATATAAATTACTGCATTCTGTGTGGTAACTTGCTGAGCACGGTGGATAGTGTGCTCACACTCGCAATATCAAAACAGAGACAGGAACTCAGGGTCACTATGAGCATGAAGAGGTCCCGGTCAAGGAGGAAGGAAACAACGATGACAACTAGGGCGCTGCTCGCGTTTCTTTTGGGCTCAGACAAGTTAGACTTTAGGCTGTGTGTGCACATATATGATCTAAGTCTAGATGATATACACTGCACACATATTCCCCAGTCGCTTGCCTGTGGCGTTGGCTTACTTTTGTTCCGCTGTGATTACTTTGATGACTGATAACATTTGACCTTAGGGCCCCTTTTGTAAACTATTGCCCGACGTGGCGTATTTCCAACTTTGGGATTGTAATGTTTGATGTATGCGATATATGAATGATTCAGCAATGTACTGTGTGCACTAACTACTGATCCAGGGATTAGTGCAATAATCACAGAGGATTTCGGATTGAAAAATCCGGGTCCGACATGCACCAAGCCATAACACAATAAAATGCTATCTCGATCATGACAATGTATGTATAGACAAGTTAAGCCAAATAAGTTATAATCTGAGAATTAGTCGAATTTCTTAGCATGTCAAGTTATCCAATATTATAGTCTAGCTAAACGTATCCAAGGATGATGCAAGTCATGTCAATATTCTAAGTGGAACCAAGAAGCTTGTATTGAGTCAATTTAGAGTGCTCCAAGTTCAAGAATGAATCATTTGTTCAAGTACTTGGCCTTTTTGTAATTAAGCAAATTTAGCACTATTGACATGCTTTTCCTTTTAGAAACTTATGGTTGTTTCCAACCAAATTGTTTTGTTTAGTCATGTGCTAGATCTCAAGCCTTATGCGACCACTTCAACTCAGCTTATTTGACATGGCATGAATCATAAAAGGATAACTGAAGATAGGCTAGTCTCAAGAGCTAACATGACATGATTTAATTCAAGTTGTGCATTTAATTCAAGTTGAGCTAACAAGGACTAGACCACACATATAAAGTCATGATAAATCAAGCAATTTAGCACAGGTCATAGCAAGATGTAATGCAATGTAGACGAATCATAAAAGGATAATAATCAAGGCTCCATGTAGTTATATTACAATGCAGAATGCTGAAATGAAATGCAAGAAAATCTAGCTCCCCTCAACATGTGATGCACTTTTAGTTCAAGTTGATTTGTGACGACATTAAGATCCAGAAAATCCCAAATGAACCCCCCGAACCAAAGCAACAAATACGAGAAGCTGGTAAAGAAACCAAAAGGGAGTCCTTAGAGCATAGATAAGATATAGAGAAGACTATGATTCTGACTGGCTCTCATCTACCCCATATGGATCCAGGACTAATAGCTGGTCTACTAACACACTAGGGAGTAAACACATTCCCTGTAACCCAAGGGTGGCCTGACCCTCGATAGATCGCACGAAGTGAGTGAACTCAACCTAGTGAGAAGAGAAGCATCTAAAAGCAGCAACCTAGAAACATAAGATGAGAGGAAGCAATCTAAGCAACTAAGCAAAAGAACCACTCTAATCTATGCTAGAAGGACTAACCCAAATGCACCCTTATGCAATACAACAGTAGGAAATAGGAACATAAAAGATAAAGCATAAAGTATGAAGCTCCCCTCACAATAATCCATAAGGACAGACCACCCTAAGCTCTCCCCGCAAGGCTAAAAACCTAGAGCTATCCAAAGGCTTGGTAAAGATATCGGCCAACTGGTGGTTACTCTCCACAAACTAGAGCAATATGTCACCCTTCTCAACATGGTCTCTAACGAAGTGATACTTGATATCAATATGCTTGGTCCGAGAATAATGCACTAGGTTCTTGTCAATATTAATGGCAGAAGTGTTATCACAAAAGAGTGGAACATTGTCTATGACTAACCCAAGTCCTGTAGGGTCAAAGCCGTCCAAAGTACCTGGCTGCAGCAACTGGCGGCAGCAACGTACTCGGCCTCTGCGGTGGACTATGCAACACCGGACTGCTTCCCGGAAGACCAAGAAACAAGAGAAGTGCCAATGAATTGGAAAGTGCCAGAAGTTCTCTTCCTATCTATCCTACAGCCAGCAAAGTCTGCGCGTCAAAATAGGCTCTAAGGGAAAGATAGGACGATGAAAGTACCTGTAACAGCCCAGCTGTTATTTTCAAAATTTCAGTAAAAAAAATAAATATATTAATTAAAAATTAATTCAATTTAAAATAAAATAATTGTAAAGGCTTTGTCATGATCTCCTCGCCGCACACCAAAGGAAGTGTGTTTATCCGGTGGCAATATGGGATGATCATGTCTTGTGGATAAAGCAAGACAACCTCTCAGAGAGTGTAAACCTATCACGATAGCCGTGCCCACGGTCATGGGCAAGCTGAGTAAAGTTTTTCACGGATTAGATTTTGATTTTAAAAACGTTTTATGAAACCTTATGGATGGATGTAATCCATGAGAGATTTTGTAAAACCTTGTGGATGGATGGAATCCATGAGAGTTTTTGGAAAACCATATGGATGGATGGAATCCGTACGAGTTTGATTTTAAGAAAAGTTGGTCCGGGTGGGATGCCCGTGAATAGGTTAGTGTTTGGTTGGAGCCTGCACTAACGTTACTTATGTTGATTACAATATTGTTTTACTTATTGTATCAAATTCAGCTTTCGCACTTACTTTATGATATTTATTTCAATGCTGTCTTTTATGCAAACTAACCATATTTGCCTTCCTTTGATATCCATATGCATGCATCCACTCTATTAAAACTCCTGGTGTAACTTGTGGAGTACGTTTATACTCATGTGGCTATATCTAAATCTTTTCAGAGGAAGCCTTCGACGACTTCGGTGAGGATTGCGACTAGGCCACGTCTTTCAGTCATTCGCCTTGTGGGAAGGCAGGATGGGCCGCTACTTATTGTTTTGTTCCGCTGTTATCTTCCGCTGCTATTGTAAACTTTGGCCATCAGGCTCATATCTAGTTAAATAAAAATTTATCATTATGCATGATATTTGTCTTTGTTCTGCTGTGTGCACTAAGCTTTCCTGGGATAGTGCGATTAACACGAGGGTTTCGAGTTGTTGCTCGGGTCCCGACAGTGATGGTATCAGAGCATTAATGACTCTAGGACGTGACCGAAGATAGAATAGAATGGTTGGACCTTAAGGATTTATTTTAATAAAAGTAATTTCAAAAAGTTATGCTTATTCTTACCTCTCAATCTTTGCTCACTCTTATCTCACATTCCTTTCTCATCTTTATGTCATCTTTGAAAAACTTATTTCTGATTCTTGTCTTGTTCCAAGACAACTATAGATGGTCAACAGTTGAACTTCGTCGACTCTGCCTCAACTTCAAGGATCAGACCTCAAGAGCTGCGAAGGATCACACCAAGACAACCTTTACCCTTTTAAGATTAAGTTGTTAAGCTAGACAGTAGACGAAGTTATGCGCTGTCAGTTTCCTCTTTTGTCAACAGCCGTAACTATTATTTAATAAAGGTTTTTGCTAAAAATTGGTGTTTCTGTTGGATTGTGCAAAACAACCCCTTTCCCTCCTTTGCCTTAAGTCTCCTCTTATCTAAACTTCAAGCAGATGGTGAACACAAGAAGAAATGTCATTGACAACAACCCCAATGCTAGCAAGCGTATGAAATCGATCTGCTCCAATCCCTCCGCCTCCACCAGAAGTCGGACCTGACTGGGCTCAATTAATGGCAATCGACTCACCGATTCATTCGGCTCCTAGCTCAAGCCATCAACAACGCACTCAAGAATTGCATCGACCACCACTCAAGCTCCCGAGCAGTTATCGAATTTCTAAGGATAAGGCCTCCGACCTTCTCAAGCAGTACAGAACCAATGGATGCAGATGATTGGCTCCGCGCAATCGAAAAGAAGCTGGACATCCTGCAGTGCACCGACCGTGAAAGAGTCCTGTTTGCCACTCACCAGTTGAATGGACCAGCATCCGAATGGTGGGATACCCTAACCGACTGTCATGCCAACCCTCAAGCTATTACTTGGAATGAGTTCGTGAACAATTTCCGGAAAGCTCACATCCCAACAAGCACCAAGATCTTGAAGAAGAAAGAATTCAGAGCTTTGCGTCAAGGAAGCCGTACAGTGAATGAATATCTGCAAAAATTTAATCAGCTATCCCGCTATGCACCAGAAGACATAGCCAATGATGAAGGCAAGCAAGAAAGATTTCTAGAAGGCTTGAACGACGACATCTCCGTGCAGTTGATATCCAGTGACTATGCAGATTTTCATCAGTTAGTCAGCAAGGCCATTCGCCAAGAAAGCAAGAATGTGGAGATTGAGAATCGGAAAAGAAGAATGTCTACCCAGCACATGCATTCTGGAAGCTTTTCCAAAGTCAGAAGAACCCTGCCGCAAGTCAACAGATTCCAACCGTCACCAGTAGCAGAAGAGTTAGTACTAGCAAACACCTCCACCAACACTGAAGATAGCAAAACTCAGATGATTGGCTTTCCACCAAAGGACCAGAACACCGCAGCCGGAGTAACTTGTTTCAACCGCCATGAAACAGACACTACGCCAACAATCGCCCTAAGAAGCGTACCGTGAAGAATGGTACATCCGAACCTCGATCGCCAACACCCTCCGAACAAGAAGAAGAATACCGCAAAAGGACGTCGAATCAAATCTGCTCAAGCCAATCGAGTAAGATCCACACCTATTTCTTTGTTAGTTCGCATGAATCTAGGGACGAGATTCTTTTAAGGGTAGTTTGTAACAACCAATTGTTATTTTCAAAATTTTAGTAAAAAAAAATAAATATATTAATTAAAAATTAATTCAATTTAAAATAAAAAAATAAGTGTTCTTTAGTTACTTGAATCTGAGAGTTTGTGTTTGCCTGTTTTCAGCCTTTTCAAAAAGGTTTTTGCTAAAAGTAATTTTACTAAAAACATAAAACTATTGTCAAATAAAAAGGTATTGGTAAGTTTCATAAAAGAAACTACTTCAAATTAAGTATTTGAAAGCATTTGGCTTTTATTTGGATTTCCTGTGATTTTTTGAATTTTATTTCAAAGCCTAAAGTAAGAAAATGTATTTTTAATAAAGCTAAAAAGAATTTATTTATCCTTTTCCAAGCTTCCCAAAATTTTATAGTAATTTCTAAGATTTTCTGAGATCTCAAAATCAATTTTAAAAGCTAAAGGGTATTTTGGTAAAAGCTAAAAGAGCAATTTTTAGTTGAAAATATTTTTAGAAAGTCTAAAAATATTTTATAGAATTTTTGGGAATTTTCTGGAATTAAAAATCAATTTTTGAAGTTAAAAGATATTTTAAATAATTTTAGAAAAGCCAAAATGAATTAAAAATATTTTTCATAAGTGTAAAATGTCTCCGGGAATTTTCTATAAATTTTCTGGAATTTTTAAATATTATTTGCTATTTTAAAAGTATTTATAAAGTTTCCTCCTATTTTCTGAAAATCTAAATCCGACTTTAAATCCAAAATCCCCTCGTGTTGACATGTGTCGCGATCTGGTTGAATCTGATTTTCTTGATTTAATCCTATCCATTCACCCTCACTTAATGCACCGGATGGCCGTGATCTAACCTTTGACACGTGTCAAGCATCTAAGAGGCCGATACCCCTTCACCTCCCTCTCTCTCTCGCAAATGGGGCCCACATGTCAGCTTCTTCTTCTACCTCCATCTTCTTCTACCTCTCTCCCTCTCTTTCTTCTCCTCCACATGCCGCCATTGCCGCCCGGCCGAGCTCGTCTCCGCCATCCTCGCCGCCCCCCCTCGGCCTCCCGCCGCCACCACCACCGCCTCGGCCGCCGCGCGCCTCCACGCCCAAACCGAGCCACCGCCGCCGCATTTATTGCCTCCCGAGCTCCGCCGCCGTCGCCTTCTCCCAAAATTGGTGCCTCGGCCCCTCGCCACCGCCGCACCCCGCCGGCCATTAATGGCGCCTCCCCGCTCGCTTTCCCACCCCAAACCGGTTTCTTCCCCGGGTTCTCCGGCGAGCCCAACCGCCACCACTCCCCTATAAAACCCCCCATCCGAGAGTGTTTTCGGCATCCCCTCACCCCGCCGCCCCTCCTCCCCACCGCGGCCACACCTCCCGCCAGCCGGAGCATCCCCGCCGAGTGCCGCCGCCTCCGCCTCTCCACCACCGCCGCCCCCGCCTCGCAATGCCCCGCCGGTACCACCGGGTTCCCCGCCTCCTCCTCCACCCGCCACCACTCCCGGCCGCCGGCGAGCCCCAGCTCCGGCGAGCCCGCCGCCGAGCCGCCTCCCGTCGCGCACCAGCGTGGCCGCCACGCCGCCGCCTCGCCCGCCGTGGCTACCACGTGGCCACGCTGCGCCACGTCACCCGGGCCGGCAGTGGACTTGGTCCACGGTGGACCCGGTCCCACCCGTCAGCCCCTCATTTTCCCGCCCCAAAATTTTAATTTCTGCTGACGTCATCATGACATCATAAATCTCTTTCTCAGTATAAAAATAATTCTCGAAAATCAGCCCTTTTCCATTTTCTCCCTTTTAAATTTTCCGGAAGCCATATCTTGTTCATTTTAACTCCGATTTAAGCCGTTCAAATTTCTAAATTCTTCTAAAATTCTAAACTATTCAATTATGTACTTATTTTCAATTTTTGAATTTTATTTGAATTTTTTTGTTTGGTTCTTTGCGTTTAGATTTCAGCGATTTCGGAGAGAACGACTTCAGCAATCCGAACCCGGTCTCCAATCAAGGCAAGTTACACCTTTGATCATGTTGATCCCAATATTTAAAATTATTTATATTGTTTTTAAATTAATATGCATGCTTACTTTTATTCAATGTCTAATTTGAATTCAGTTTGAACTGTAGTTATACCCAAATTCCTTTGGACAGCCAAATTGATATTTCATGCAATTATACCTTGTCAACCATAGTTAAAACCTAGTTAGTACATTAGTATTAACTAGAAATTTGGTACAAATGCTTAGTCATGCTTAAACTATTATGATTTGGGAACTTTCTTCACATAAAATGACAAACTTTGATCTTGATCTCTTGACTTTGGAAAATCAGAAAGGTTTACAAACTTATTTCCAAACAAAGTAAAAACTTGGTTTAGACTTAGGCAAATGGTTAGAGTGGTGGGTGCTTGCTGGCATGCATTGTCGTTTGGTGACGCAATGTTGATTGCCCGGCACAAGGGGTTTGTGGTTAGTGCCTAAGTCAGTAAAGGACCGGTCTGTGAGCTACTATTGCAAAGCCCTTTTTGTACTACCACAAGTCCGGTATGGGACGGACCTAGCCAACTAATTTGTCAAGTTCCAACATGATCTCGCTATAGGCTGAATGTGGGCACGGCGTAGTCCGTGAGAAGTCTCACATGGCACAAGAGGGGGCTCCAGCATGTGGATTCATGCTGTGGTGAAACCATAGTGGCGGCGTGATTATGTTGGCAATGGATCATTGTAAAGGCTTTGTCATGATCTCCTCGCCGCACACCAAAGGAAGTGTGTTTATCCGGTGGTGAAACTAAATCTTTGAACATCTTAAGTTTGGTCAGACCACGAATGAGATCATGGCAGCTAACTCGAGTCAAATGATCAAAGCCAATGTGACCAAGTCTCCTATGCCAGAAGGAGAGATCACGGGACTATGAAGCAATTAAACACCTGAGAGGATCGCTAGAAGACTTAATAAAATCAGCACGAAAGATCCTCCCAAATCTTGAAATCCCACAAACAAGACTCCCCGAAGAATCAAGAATTTTGCTGATAGACATCGGTAAGCTGATAGACAGAAAGCAAATTATACTGCATCTTACTCACTAAGGCAACATCTTTGAGAATAAAAGAGTTATTGATCCACATTGTACCTTTAGCGTGACTCGCCCAGATGAAGCGCCTCTGAAGGTGATCGTGTCATCACCCGGAGCTCGAAAAGGAAAGAGAACCAACGAGAGTCTCCGGTCATGTATCGAGAACAACCGGAGTCAACAAGCCAAACCTCTCCCTTCCCTGCCCGGCGAACCTGAGTCAACAAAAGAGCAGTTGTGGCTCAGTACTGGGATAAATCAAAGCAGACTTTGATACCCAATACTGAGTCACACGACAAGCAGAAGAAGTAGTCAAGCACGACAAGCCTCTAACTACCATACGCTCTCTGTCGCTCAGAAAGCCAGAAGGTCTAAGTGCAGACCTGGAGCTGTTGCTAGGCTTGACTGATGTGGAAGAGCGAGTCCAAGCGCCAGCAACATGCTGATCTCGCCGTGGATAGCTATCTTGATGGGGGAAACGAGATATACCCTCAGGACGGCGGATATCATGACCAGAGACAGCTCGAGGACTAAAAACAGAACCAGAAAATTCAAGTCCTTGATGCTGCCTAAACTCCTCAACAGGATCAATCCTAGACCTCGTGTTGGTCTTAGGTGTACTCAGAGTCTGGGGCTGACCCTGAATACTCCTAAGGGCGCGAACACGATCTCTCTGCATGATCTTGGCGTGCTTGAAACATCTTTCGATCATGTGTCCATCCTTCTGACAGAAGGTACAATGAAACTTTGCCTTCTGGGAGGTCGAAGCAACTGGTGTTGCCACCTTACTGTCAGAGATCCCTTGGACAAAGCCCACAGATTTGAACTCAACCTTTTTGGTTTGGGGCTTGACCTCAATCACATCTGCTGCTATGGGTCTGAGAATAGCAGGTGGATGCTTACTAACATCCTCAAGAAAATTTTAGACTTGTCTAAAATCAGATTCAGCTTCTTCTTGCCTCTTACAAATCTCTCAAGAGTGCTCATAAGATACTGATACTCCTTAAAGACAGAGGTGCAAGAAGAGCAGGGGAGAAGAGACAGCAGAGGGAGAGGAAGAACCAATAGTAGAAGAAGGAATAGCACGTGCATATCTCTCCTTATACACAACCGCCTAAGCCTTGAGGGCTTCGCAGGAAACACAGGGGGCAGTCCTAATCATAGCCATTTGGCTCTCGTAGCTCTTCCTAAACGTCTCTATCATGTCCTTATCCTTTTCCAACACCTCAACACAGAAGGCACAAGCAGAATGTGACTTTTCTAGTAATTCCTTAGTTAGCTTCGCACAGTTGTCATTCAATGCAATGAGTTCAGATTTTAGTTTTTCATAATTATTGCATGGTGAGCTAATAGGATCCTTAGACACATATTGAGCCATTTTGTTGTTGTGGTCAATCATTTCTTGAAACTGTTTTGAGACAGATTCAATTTCAGCAGTCAATGTCGGACAATTAGTACAAGACAAATAGGCTCAAGCAAGGAAGCATGCAATTCAGCAATTTTATGATATGACTTTTTTAGGTTAATTTTGAAGTTATTACAGCTTTCACAATTTTAGGCAAATCAAGAAGCATAGTGTAAAGACCTCTAAACGCATTATCCTTAACCTCACATGAGGTGCAAGAAGTAGTCTCAATAGTAGTAGATGAACAAGCAGCTACCCTACTCATCTCTAGTTCAGCAAGCAGACTAACATTCTCCATGTTGTAAGAGTGGCCGCCACCTAAGCCCAGCCGACTTGTTAGGAGGTTGCAAGGCCCAAAATGGGACATGTAAAATGACACAAATACCCTTGAGAGGGACACTAGAGTGTAAGGGTTAGATTGTAAAACACTCCCCATGTGGATATAAATACGCCACGAGGGCTTCGGCGTCGGCAATCGCGAGCGCGAACGTCGGCGCGGGTACGGCGGCTACGAACATCAACGCTCACCGCGTGACGATCGACCCCACCACCGGAGCGACGATCGACCCCACCACCGGCACGATGATCGACCCCACCGCTGGTGCAATGATCGACCCCACCGCTGGCGCGACGATCGACCCCACCCCCGGGTCGGGCATCGAACAGCCCATGAGTGCAGGCCGTGGTCGCAGCGGCTCCGACGGTCCAACCGGGTGCGCCGATAGCCCCAACCGTAGTAACGGGGAGAGCGCTCTGCTGGCAGCCATCGGTACGCTCCGGTGGGAGCTAGTGGACCTCCGCGGAGCTGTGCGGGACATACAAGAGGCTAGCGGGCGGACAGCAGCGAGGCCCCTACGTCCAGCCGTGTCCTGCTACGACGTCTAGACCCAGAATCCCCCTTCTTCACAGGCCTACAACAATCGACATGGCCGGAGGGCTTCAAGTTCCCTAGTGCCATCGAGTCGTACAAGGGCGACACGGACCCTCGGGAGTTCGTGCGCGTGTACGAGACCGCCATCGAAGCTGCAGGCAGAGACGACACCACCAAGGCGAAGGGGCTCCCCCTCCGCTGCAGGGAGTGGCGCCCTCTTGGTTTTTCACCGTAGAGCCAAACTCCATCTACGCGTGGGAGCAGATCCGCGACCGCCTTTACAACAACTTCGAAGGGAACTACATTGAACGTGTCAACGCGAATCAACTATTTGCGGTTAAGCAGAAGCCCTCGGGGAAGCTCCGGGAGTACCTCAAACGTTTCGCAAAGGTCCACTGCTGGGTTAAGGACGTCAACGAGACAACCATCATCAATGTAGTAGTACAGGGCCTTCGCCCGGGGTCACTGGCCGAATACAATGCGCGTAAGCCCATCAAGACGGTCGCGAAGCTATTCGACAAGATAGAAGAGTATGTGCGGGCAGAAGAGGACACGCGGCGGCGCCGGGACGACAACTCCGACGCCAACTAGGTGGAGGACTCGTCGCAAAAGGAAGACCCGCAGATAGGGGACCACTCCCCGAAAGGCCAGCGCAAGCAAGGGTCCTCGACAGACGCAAGGCACAGCCAAGATGCGCCGAATGGCGAGCCCAAGCCCAATAGCAGTCGACGCAAGCCCCAGAAGGCTCGGCACGTCTTTGACATAGATGGTGCCTCCGATGCCGCCCTCGCCCCTCATGGGCAGGCCCGCGACAACAGTTCACGACAAACAGAGAATCGATACGGGTCGCCCGATCTTCACGACGTAGGATGGATACTCACGGGAGCCCCTTCTTCAAGAAAAGCCGTCCTCAGCTTTTGGTAACCTGAAATTGTACTAAGCAAAGAATACAACGTATATGCATGGTATATATATTTGTCATCAACACTTCTTTTGCTTAGCATATCAAGAACATCTGAAGGCATAGTAGATAAAAAGAACAACACATATGCATGGTATATGTATGAATCAATTATCGTGTCATTCTCGTTGTTCCACACAAACATATTAATATAACGGCAACCATAAGATGTATACATTGCAATATTGTCTTTCATATCATTCTCCCTCCCATGAGAAAAAGTCGTCCTCGACTTTGCTAGGCACATGGACAAGTCATTAATGGGTCAAACCAAATTAAGTTGTTCAAATATGGGGGAGAAAATTTTTAGTTCCTTCCATGCTTCAACTGCGCTACTCTGATTATTTGTACATGATTGTACATTAAAGGATGAATAAGTAGGCTTAAGAAATCTTTTGAAACATGCAGCATTATTGTTGAAACTCATCTCATTGTGATCGTGATATGGCACAGAAGATTGTTTATCCAAAATATGGAATTTCAATTCAGCAAACTTATCACATGTAATGCATATTCAGAAAACATAAAACTTATCATCTATACCATAATTTCCAATCAGATTGAACTTATATGTATATGCATAGGTACTAACTAGTGATTTTGAACATGAAATTTCAGCAACATTCTCAATCACACTAGATAACTTTTTAGAATCATCAAACATGATATAATATAAGGAATCATCAGGAGATATTCTCGTAAGAACTTCCTTATGAGTAATCAATTCCACATTACGTAAATTGAGCAAAGAAATTTCAGAACATGGAATTTTCATTCCTATATATGAGTTCTCACAAGTACTCACCGTTTCACAACTAATTTCAGCACCAGTGTTGTTACATTTATTGTTCTCCTCAGTTGATGTAGATGTTGTAGGTATTAAATCATCATGATGTAACAACGGATCAACAAGTACTTCATCTTTAACTATGATTATTTCCTCATCGTTTATCTCCAATGGTGCCAGTTATTGAACATTTGACTCCTCTTCTTTAATATCAACCTGCACAATGTGAGAAACAATACTAGAAGTAGAAATTAATGTGTTAGTTTCAAAATCAACCTCACTTTATCTATCTTCTACTTCTCTCTTTTTTTGATGTATCTCTCACACTCTCAGTTTGTATGCTCTCAAACTCACATATGGTGGAATCACACAGCTCGCTCTTTTTAACACTCTCACTCAATTTGGCTATGTGGCTCTCATTCTCACATAGGTTTTGATGCATTTCAATTGTTGTATGTATCATTGGGGCAGCACAAGACGTCTCCTTTACCGAAGGGAAAGTCCCATGCTCGGTCATCTTCTCATGTGTCACACTAGCGGAACCATAAGAGCTGAAGTATGGATACGGATTGAACCGTGATGTACGTCTCTCCATAAGTCTCTCTTCTTGCTTAATAGCATAATTCACAAGATCATGCACGCTACTAAAATATGTATGTCGAAGTGTAGTGGTAATCTAAGAATTCAAGCCTCCTTTGAACTATGCCATCTCTTCGAATTCACTAGTGACTCCTGCACGACGCAACGCATCTTGCAGCTGAAAATAATAATCATGAACTGTATTACTCTCTTGTGTGATACTTTCCAAATGATGGAGCAATCCCCACTCATAATAGGATGGCACAAACTCGTTTCTCATGATCACCTTCAAACCTTCCCAAGATCTAATGAATCGTTTTCGAGATAATTGTTGCCACCAACTATAAGCATAGTCTTTAAACTTTATAGTGGCTCGCATCACTTCTTGGTCTTTGGGAAGCTTCTGAACTCTAAACTATTTCTCCAATCGCCATTCCCACTCAAGATACTCCTCTGGATATTCACTTCCATAGAACAGAAGAGACAAATTGTTGGGTTTGGAATCGCACCATGAGGAACGAAATACTGAAGATTCATTCCTATTTGGTTTGCACCGAGAGAAACGAATTGTTGAATATCCTATCATGGTTAGTTATGCAACATATATATATATGGAAACACTCAATCTCACTATTTTCTCTCCCAAGTAAAGTTCTGACCTTTCCGAAGTGAATTGAGGCCAAAAGAAACTTACACTTGGTGGTGGCTATAATAACAAGTGATGATCAAGCGGATTTAAAAGTGAATCACAATTGCACGGCAAAGTATATTTTGTGGAGCTTGGTTAGGAAGTATTTATCCTATACGATCTGATTTCTCGATATTGTAAAATTAAGTAATAATCCAAGCTAGAAAGTATTGCCTATGTGCTGATCCAAAAGATTTAAGTGAAGTATATGAACGTACACACAAAGATCAATTTGACTCGATGCAAACAAAGGAATGAGCTAACTAGAGGCAATCTGAAATTAAAGATTAGATAGCTCGTTTTGCACCAAGTACTAGGAGAGACGCTAGCCAATTGCAATGATATGAATGTAAGGGCATAAGATTGCTCAAAGGAATTGAATACACAAGCTGAAATTATATATTAGAATTAGCTAATCCCAATTTGGCCAATGCTCACTTCCTTTTTTTTTTGTCGGCTGCCTTCTTTCTTTCTTTATTTCCTTCTTTCCTTTTTTTAACTTGTAGTTGGCACTAAGGTTTAGCTTTCCCTTCCACAAAAGAATAAAATTTTAGCAGGTGTAAATTAATATCAAGAACATCTCTTAATGCAATTATCAAAGACTAGTCTCAAAGATGAACGGAAAATTAAGGATATCTGTAACAGAAACAACGACAGTGTAGATTTTTTTCGCACGGCACTGTAGCAGCACTGTTTACGGTACTTGTAATACCCCGGAAATTATTTAATTAATTGTTTAATTAATAGAGAGAGGGTCTTTTGTGAAATAATTAAATTTGTAAGAATTTTGAGGGGTTTTCTGAAAATCTAAGGCAACCTGGCCTAGACCTTGGCCTGTGGGTTTTTAGGCCCAAGAGGGAGGGAGGCCACCTCTTAAAACCCTAGGCAGCCCCCACCCCAAGGAGCCGCCACCGCCTCCCTGCCTCCCCGCGCCTCCCCTGCTCTGCCGCCGCCGCCAAGCCGCCGCCCGGCGCCCGCCGCCGCCGCCCTGCTGCCGCCGCCGTCTCCACCGTGCCGCTGTCGTCCCGCTGCGCCGTTGTGCCTCTGTCTTCGTCGTTGTCGCCGCCGCCGTCGTCTTCGTCGTCTCCTCCCGGGCGCCGCCGCCGCCGCTCGCCGCCGTGTCGCGTGGATCCGGAGGAAGGAGAGGAGGAGACCGCGGCGTGTTCGTCGCCGTGTTCGTCGTGTTCATCGACGTGTGCGTCGTCGTGTTGTCAAGGGTAATCCCTGGTAGTCTCTAGATTGGTTTTTAATCAAGTTAGATTCGTCTGTTTTCTGGGCTGCTGGGACAGAAGTTGTTTCTCGGCGGTTTTGATCTAGTTTCGTCGGGATTCGGGTCTGGACCCCTTCTAGAAAGTTGTAGAGGGTTTAATTATCTTTCTAGGGAGTACAAGAACACGTGATTCGCATTTGTGTAGCGAAAGTTATGAATTTTCTAGTGCTACTGTTCTGCAGATCGGGGTAGTTCTGGACAGAGTTTAGTAGATCGGTTTGTGCGACGGAAATAGTTGCGATTCAGGAGTCCTTAAAATTGAGAAAGTTGTAGATAAGTTTCTTAGCTTTCAATAGAGGTAAAGAAGTCCGGATTCCGAGTTTCTGGCCGAAAGTTATGCCTGTTTTAGTGCGCTGTCCAGAGAGTCTGACGTGAATTTGGATGCTTTAGAAAAGGGTTTGGATCGGTTAGTAAATGGCAGAATCAGAGAGTCTCCCCAACTAAGTTTTTGTATATAATTTAATTATCTTTACAGAGAGTCCAAGAACGCTTAATTTGGAGTTACGTACTGAAAGTTATAATTTTTGGAATTCGGCTGTCTGTGGTTGGGCAGATTTGGCCGAGGGGAGTTGGGGATTTAATTGAGATAAATTGTTGGGTTAATTGGGGTTGCTGTTATTTTATATCTAGAAACCCGCTACTGTCATGTTAGTAATTATTAATTAAATATTCAGGAGGAGAGCGGATTCGGGGTTGTGCCTTCTCGCGTTCTTCATTTTCTCGCGGTTGAGGCAAATATATTTATGATGTGAAAATCAGATGCTTATGGATGTCTTGAATTGTTTGGATGATGGATGAATTATGATTGTTAAATTGTGGGTTTGAGTAAGTGATGAATTGAGAATGCTATTTATGTTCTGTTTACATTATGGCATTTATGAGATTTGTTGATGTGTAGTATGGTGAATGCATGTTATCTTGTTGATACATTCACATATATGCATCATATTGAGAATTGTTGAAGTCTTGGTCATGTGGTGATCAAGATCGAGGTCCCCACACTTGCGGAGTGTGGGCACTGGTCCCTGTGCTGGAGGGTACAGGCATGGGTGTGCATTGACGGATGCACACTCCGCACACCGGTAAAATGCGAAAGAGATGAGAAAGAGGAGTTTTTGATCATATTGCATAGCATGATGTTCTATGTTAATTGTTTAACTTGTCGATAATGATCATTGTTTTGATGTTGATATACTTGCCGAGTCATTGGACTCACTCTTGTTGTTGTTTGTTTATTTTAGGTACCAATGTGAGATCAACATACATGGGGACATGAATGGCTAGTTCAGATTCACGTGCACAATTCCTTCATTAAGAAATAATGACGGTCTTTATTAGCTTGTCGGTGGTTAGCTTAATTGGTTCATTTTATTATTCATCAGTTTTAATTGTAATAATGATTAGAACTATTTGTTATCGTTTCCGCTATTTATTATGGAACTAGAACTGTTTCTGTTTATCCAGATTTATTATTAAGCATTGTTTAGTTAAGCTTTGTTTAATTAGTTTGGATTAATTGTTAGAAGTTTTATTATTAGCTAGAAGATGGTAGCATTTCAGGCCATTGTTTGGCTGGGGTGTTACAGTTGGTATCAGAGCGGGCTTTAGGTCCGTGGTAATTAAACTATTAAATTGACACACTGGTGCACAGTAGGATGGGATGGGTCAAGCATTGCATTTATGCTTTTGACATGTTATATTGATGATTTACATTATGAGATAATCTTGTATGCTTATTGATAATCTTGTATGATTATGATTTGCTCATATGATCATTATGACCGAGAATAGTCAATGATATGATGTAGATGTTGTGATGTGCTACCTTGGTATTGCCAGATTATATCATTGTTTGTAGTATGAGGATTAGCAATGTAGTTACCTCAGGTAACTTAATTGCAGGTGTTGCGGGTGAATTTATTAGAAAAGTTGTTATTATCCTTAAGTTGATTTCGGCCAATTCTTGGTGATTGCGCTAATGAATTTCTTTTGAGATTGTGGTCCTTGCGGTTGAGGGTATGCAATTGGTCTCTACTTCCCTTGAAGCGATTATTGTTTCTTTCCGGACTCACCGAGATACTTTGCTACCGTGCTTTTGTTGATTTGTAAGGTTAGTTCCTTCGTGGGAGTTTGTCTTGTTGCGAATCATGGCTCATTGGTTCGCTTGGTGTTTTCTTTTATTAATGCGAATTTTGAGTTGCAAAACTCATTGTTATGTGAAAGCTTTGGATCTATGTTTTCTCTTTATCTCGAGCGTTGAAGTTTATTGTTCCTTTTCCTTTTGAAAGAGAGTGTTAAAATCCTTTATGTTATTTTGCTATGCTTAAGTGGAAGGTGGTAGTCGTATAAACTAATTCATAAGGTTGAATTATCAAGTTGATATGTTAGCATAGTGTATAATTAAATTTTTTTACTAGTATCCTTGGAAGTGTAGTTGTTTAATTTGATATTGCCCTGTAATAGTTTTGAGAAGAACTATGATTAAGAATTTGTTTACTCATGATAGTAACTCATGGAGTTATTGAGGAGTGTGTAATAAGAACCGGAATGATTATTATGATTGTTAAAATTTCTATCATGATTGGATAAATTGAATTATCTGTGTCTTTAGTAATTAATCCGACCGTTTGGAATGATTAAGTAATGAGGTGTTAGAATATTACCTTGGTAATATTGACCCTTAATATGTCTTTTATTTAGATGCTTTATGAGCATGCACTATTGCTAGTTTCATCTATCTTCTACCATGCTAGATTGTTAAAGAATGTATAAAGAAATAGATGAGGGTTGAGGTATTGGCTAGTAGGAACTTGTCTTACAAGCTGGTATTATTTAAGATTAAAGTCATTTCCATTCTAGTTTCTGAATGTAAGGTAGGATACTGAATCTATGTTCATGATTGTTTTATGATTGTAAAACGAAGTTAGGATCATGAATGCCGTTGCGATAAAATAATAATCAATTATTGCGGTAATGACTAGAGTACAATTAATTTGTGCTAAATTAAAGTTGAGCATCCATAAGAATTGAATATATGAAATCTAGTAAGAGATTTATGCTAGTATGTTTTGTGAGATTGTCATGTTCTAGTATCATTTTGTTTAAGAGCTTTGTTCTATTTATGTGGCTTATGCACTAGGTTCTTCTAGATCAAGTAGTTGCAACCTTATTTAGATATTAGAAACATGATGAAGTGATTTCTTATGTTCTTTTGGAAAAGTTTATGAAGGGAGTTGAGGATATGATGATGCTTGTTAAGAATGTATTATTCTGATGTTAGTATGTTGGTCCATTTGTGATTATGATGGTAATGTTGAAGGTTCATTAAATAGAAGAATTTGAATAAATTCCTTGGTACTATTTAAATCAAAAGTTTTGATAGTGTGTATGCGATCTTTGATCTCATAATTTATGTGGTAGCTGAAATTGTTTTAAGCCAAGTGTCGTGTTGAGGGATTTTATTAGTTCTTAAAGAATTAATGTGTTGTGGTCTTCAACTCTTCTTTGTTGGAATTGTTGAGGTGATACCGTAATCAAAGAAGGTTGTTCTCTTTGTTAAAAGGAAAAGTTTGATAAAAGTTTTGGAGGTTGAAGTCAAGTTGTGTAATCTTTGTGAAGTGTGTTTGACTTCTTATTTTCGCCGCTTAAGAGTTTCTTGGGCTCAAATGACAATACTGTATTCGTATTGGTTGAGATTTGATGTTTTCTTCTTAAGGAGGCATGTGCTTTCAACTGTGGTCTTATCCTTTGTTGTCCAAGATCTTTGTTTTCCTTGGTCTTGTGTTTATTGCAGATGGACTTTGTGCTGAAATTTCCTTCTTTTGCTTCTCCAAGAAAGGGGTAGCGACTTGGGTTGCAAAGACCTTTAAGAGGTGTATGGCAACCGGTTAGTGTGGTTATGTGATCGATTTTGGTGGAATTGTGGGTGTCAAGTCGTTTGAGATTCATGGAGTGATAAATTGATTACGTCGAATAATTCTCGGTGAGGATTTGATTTAAAAGAAGATGTTGTCCTTGGGGCTAACTAGTTATATTGTCGCAACTAGAAGAACCTAGTTATGGTTCATGAGTGTTACGTTCATTTTGTTGGAACGTTATAATTATTGTAAGTATGAGAATCTTGATCAATTTTAGTGGAGCATCATGATTGGGTACTTTGCAAGGACTAGTAGGATGATTATGATGGTGTAGTTAATGAGTATATAACTGTGAAGAAGCCCAACCGTTACAGGAATTGTTGGGATAGTAAGGATTGTTGAAAATTATGGCCATGTATGACTTGGCTTCGTAAAGTAACCCTCCGTGAGTTAGAATCTTCTTCTGATAATCAAAGTTGAGATTATGTTTTCATGTGGTTGTGAAGGATTGAGTATGGTTGATTGTGGAAATTTTAGTCACCGAATTTAAGAGTCTTTGTATTAAATATATCGAAGTATATGTATAGAAGCCTTGGAGATGGGAAATTTTGGTTGGTGATCTATGCTAGAACCTTGGAGGCTAATGTTATTGCGTGAGAATAGTGGAAGGAGTGGATTCTGAATATTATGATGTTCCTTGATAGTATCCTTTGGATGTAGTAAAATGAGTGTGTGAGCTGAGAATTTCAAGTTGATTATCCTTAAGGGATTGTGGTGAAGTGATGGTGGATGAAAATAACGATGAGGTGCAATGGAAATTATTCGTTAAAGTAACATGTGGGTAGAGGAGTTGTCTAGAGTATGTTATTGTGAGAATAGTAGAGTCCCTCTACAAAAGTGTGTCGGATGCACTCGGTTTGAACATAGAGTTGATGATGCCAATTTAAGATAATTGAGCTAGTAGGGTATGGGATGATTTGGAACCTCGTGATTCAAGAGGAAGTTTATTCCTAAAAGAAAAAAAATGGACGGGTTTGATATTTGAGTGATTCCCCTTTGACGTATGTGTTGTTTGTTTGCAAACCACCTACTTGGAAGGTGGAGAGGTTCTTATGTTGAATCCTCGATTTTCTTTTATGATTGACCCTTTGGTGGGGAGTGGGTGATGCGTGATTGCAGTAAGAATCCCTTATTTTCAGCTGTATTCGTGTGTAAAGAGTTTGTTTACCTTGAGCACTTTTGTGCATCCATAGTTAAAGGAAGTACTCATTGCTAAGGTAAAGAGAACGATTGAGAGTGCAAAGCACGAGATTTTTGTGTTGTGCAGATTGTGTGGGTTGATACCAAAGGGAATGTTAACCCATTGTGTATTTAATTGCTTGGTTAGTTGCGAGGATTCGGAGGTTGACCGCTTTGGGTCCAAAAGATAGTTGAGCAGTGGACTTGGTGAGATAGAATCATTGGCTGCCAGGCGTGCGTAAAAGCTATGTGAATGTGAGAAGAAGGATCGGGAATTTGAAGTGGGGATCGGTGCTTTTGAGAGTATCTCCCACCTAGGGTGTGGTGAAGTTCGGTACCATAGGGAGTTTAGCCAAGTCGTTGGACCTTTCACCATACTAGCGGATTGGGAAGTTGGCTTACCGTTTGGATCTTCCCGAGGCTATCTTGCGAGTGCATAATGTGTTTCACGTGTCCATGTTGAGAAAGTACTTGCGAGATCCGAGTTCACATCGCTCTAGAACCTTTGGTTATTGAGCGGGATCATCCTTTGAGTCCAAGCCGGTGGATTCTAGAAAGGTCGAGAAAAGTGTTGAGAAACAAGACTTTCTTTGTATGTCAAAGTGCTTTGGTCGCAGCAGACCGAGAGAGAGGCAACTTGGGAGTTGGAGTCTCGCATCTGTGAGCAATACCGGCGTTGTTCACGTCGGTGCGTGTTTTGCTAGTTGGTTGTTTTGATTTCTTGTGTTTGCGGTTAGAATTCGGGTCGAATTGCTTTAAGGGGTAGAATGTAATACCGAAATTATTTAATTAATTGTTTAATTAATAGAGAGGGTCTTTGTGAAATAATTAAATTTGTAAGAATTTTGAGGGTTTTCTGAAAATCTAAGGCAACCTGGGCCTAGGCCTTGGCCTGTGGGTTTTTAGGCCCAAGAGGGAGGGAGGCCACCTCTTAAAACCCTAGGCAGCCCCCACCCCAGGGAGCCGCCACCCCCCTCCCTGCGCCTCCTGCTGCCCTTTGCCTTGCTGCCGCCATGCATGCCGCCGCCGCCGCCGTGCGCCCGCCGCCCGCCCCTGCTGCCGCCGTCTCCACCGTGCCGCGTCGTCGTCCTCGCTGCGCCGTGGTGCCTCTGTCTTCGTCGTTGTCGTCGCCGTCGTCGTCTTCGTCGTCGTCGCCGTGTCGCGTGGATCCGGAGGAAGGAGAGGAGGAGACCGCGGGCGTGTTCGTCGTGTTCGTCGACGTGTGCGTCGTCGTGTCGTCAAGGGTAATCCCTGGTAGTCTCTAGATTGGTTTTTAATCAAGTTAGATTCGTCGGTTTTCTGGGCTGCTGGGACAGAAGTTGTTTCTCGGCGGTTTTGATCTAGTTTCGTCGGGATTCGGGTCTGGACCCCTTCTAGAAAGTTGTAGAGGGTTTAATTATCTTTCTAGGGAGTACAAGAACACGTGATTCAGATTTGTGTAGCGAAAGTTATGAATTTTCTAGTGCTACTGTTCTGCAGATCGGGGTAGTTCTGGACAGAGTTTAGTAGATCGGTTTGTGCGACGGAAATAGTTGCCATTCAGGAGTCCTTCAAACTGGGAAAGTTGTAGATAAGTTTCTTAGCTTTCAATAGAGGCAAAGAAGTCCGGATTCCGAGTTTCTGGCCGAAAGTTATGCCTGTTTTAGTGCGCTGTCCAGAGAGTCTGACGTGAATTTGGATGCTTTAGAAAAGGGTTTGGATCGGTTAGTAAATTGCAGAATCAGAGAGTCTCCCCAACTAAGTTTTTGTATATAATTTAATTATCTTTACAGAGAGTCCAAGAACGCTTAATTTGGAGTTACATACTGAAAGTTATGATTTTTGGAAGTCGGCTGTCTGTGGTTGGGCAGATTTGGCCGAGGGGAGTTGGGGATTTAATTGAGATAAATTGTTGGGTTAATTGGGGTTGCTGTTATTTTATATCTAAAAACCCGCTACTGTCATGTTAGTAATTATTAATTAAATATTCAGGAGGAGAGCGGATTCCGGGGGTTGTGCCTTCTACGCGTTCTTCATTTTCTCGCGGTTGAGGCAAGTATATTTATGATGTGAAAATCTGTATGCTTATGGATTTCTTGAATTGTTTGGATGATGGATGAATTATGATTGTTAAATTGTGGGTTTGAGTAAGTGATGAATTGAGAATGCTATTTATGTTCTGTTTACATTATGACATTTATGAGATTTGTTGATGTGTAGTATGGTGAATGCATGTTATCTTGTTGATACATTCACATATATGCATCATATTGAGAATTGTTGAAGTCTTGGTCATGTGGTGATCAAGATCGAGGTCCCCACACTTGCGGAGTGTGGGCACTGGTCCCCGCACTGGAGGGTGCAGGCATGGGTGTGCATTGACGGATGCACACCGCGTCACGGTAAAATGCGAAAGAGATGAGAAAGAGGAGTTTTTGATCATATTGCATAGCATGATGTTCTATGTTAATTGTTTAACTTGTCAGATAATGATCATTATTTTTGATGTTGATATACTTGCTGAGTCATTGGACTCACTCTTGTTGTTGTTTGTTTAT
The DNA here is from genome assembly GCA_036346245.1 of Bonia amplexicaulis. Classification (NCBI taxonomy): domain Eukaryota; kingdom Viridiplantae; phylum Streptophyta; class Magnoliopsida; order Poales; family Poaceae; genus Bonia; species Bonia amplexicaulis. The sequence goes on along the minus strand of CM070749.1, from coordinate 1,713,561 downwards.
TTTAGGTACCAATGTGAGATCAACATACATGGGGACATGAATGGCTAGTTCAGATTCACGTGCACAATTCCTTCATTAAGAAATAATGACGGTCTTTATTAGCTTGTCGGTGGTTAGCTTAATTGGTTCATTTTATTATTCATCGCTTTAATTGTAATAATGATTAGAACTATTTGTTATCGTTTCCGCTGTTTATTATGGAACTAGAACTGTTTCTGTTTATCCAGATTTATTATTAAGCATTTGTTTAGTTAAGCTTTGTTTAATTAGTTTGGATTAATTGTTAGAAGTTTTATTATTAGCTAGAAGATGGTAGCATTTCAGGCCATTGTTTGGCTGGGGTGTTACAGTACTGTAGCGATCGTATTTTTTTTGAATTTTGGATTGGACACAAAGATTAAGCTACGCAAATAAACACGAACGATTAGCACTTAAACAAAATTTCTAATGGATCAAGACATAATAAAACTCATGAAAATAGCAGATGCGAAACTAGGGTTTAGATTTTTTTGTGTGTTTTCGGTTTATGTACTAGGGTTTAGACTATAGGACAGTAAGCAATAAACTGAAATTTAAAGGGATAAGATCCTACCGAGTAAACCGTGCTCTGATACCAAGATGATACGGGGTCGCCCGATCTTCACGACGTAGGATGGATACTCACAGGAGTCTTGATGAATCGTAATGATCCTCCAATGCCAATGCAAGGGACGAACACTCTTTAATCCGCCAAAACACACTCGTGTTGATTTCACCGACCACCAAGCAAAGATCTATCGTGCACCAAATTCCCAACGAAAAGGCTGAACGATCTTGATTGAAGAAAATCACTCCTAATTCCCTATGGAACTTCGGTAGCAATGCTAAACTCGAACAAACTTTAGTAGATTCATTATTCTCAAACGTGGTCTGCCTTACAATGGGGGTCTAACCTTCAATATATAGTTCCCTCTTCATCTCATGGCTGGCCAAGAGGTCCTAAACCAACTCCAACTGATCCCTACATGTATTTGGAAACAAACTCACACAAAAGGAAAAAACCTAAAATTAAGCCGTCATAATATTTCGGTCATAACTTTTAATCCGTGATGAATTTTAATGTGGGGCCAGATCCATTGCGTAGCCCTTGAAATTATATTTCCAACGAGTACAAGAACACCTGAATCGGACTCCGTTTGTGAAAGTTATGCCCTTTTTACTAACTGTCTGTCAGGCTGTCCCGAACCGAATCCGAATTGAATTCTGAGTTGAATCCGAGTTTGAATTGGATTGAGCACGTGGGAGATCCGAATTTGGCTTGAAAATCTTATCCGATACTTGTAGTTTAAGTCATTGTGCTCCTCCCTTTTGCCCTCCCAAGTGTTCACATGAATCATACCTAAGAATACATAAAATAATAGCATGATGTAGTATTCCAAGTTCATCATCAATTAAAAGAAACTCCTTAAGAAACAAATTCACCTGACAATATTTAATGCGGCTCAATACTTCTTTCCAGTGAAATAATGTATTTGACTGAAACGTGCTAAGCTTGTGCGTATCCGCATCAGAATCAGGGCTACGACATATGGTGCGAGGTGCACGGCCGCGGAGAACACTCCACACGGGCATGCACTGCCATCGCAGTGCTACGTCAACACGCCGACAGGAATAGAACCCTGGCTGTAGCGCCCCTCACCATAGCCCATGTGAAGCGGCCCAGAGAGGACTCCCTACAAATTCAAGACCCGGAAGAGGAGCCCCGGCGGCACATCATAAACGTCATCTCCGGGGGCTCCGCGCAGGGGTTCTCGGCACAGGTGCCACTGGGCTGGATGCGGCACCAAGGGCGTGGAGATCCCTTATCAAGACCCCCTGGTCATTAAGGCCGCCATCACGGGATACGACGTTAAACACGTCCTAGTCGATGGAGGCAGCTTCGCGAACATCTTATTCGCGGCGGCCTTCAACCAGATGGAGATTACCCGGACGCAGCTAGCCCCCAGGGACCCCGCTGTAGGGCTTCGGTGGGCAGCCAATGAATGCATTGGGCCAGGTACGCCTCTAAATCTCCTTTGGCTAGGCCGGCAACACAAGGAGAGAAGACGTCACCTTCGATGTTGTCGACATCCTGCACCCCTACAACGCCATACTGGGGCGTCCAACCCTCAATTCCCTCGGCCCGCACCACGGCTTCTTATGTATGAAGCTCCCCGGCCTGATAGGCGTGATCACCACCTTCGGAGACCAGGACCTCGCCCGCCATGTGGAATCCGCGGCCAGAGGCTCGCATCGTAAGACACACATCCTCACCGACAAGTTGGAGGCAGACACTCCGTTCGCACCAGGATGGATGCCCAAGCCCCGGCCAGAGGGTGGGGTTAAAAGAGTGCCTCTTCAAGCTGAAGGTCGATTCATATCCATCGGCGAAGGCCTTTTCCCGGAGGTGGAACACAATCTGCTTCAGGTTCTCAGGGCCAACGCAGACGTCTTCACGTGGTCCTCGGAGGACATCAAGGGCGTGGATCGCACCCTCATCGAGCACAACCTAGTGGTCTACCCCAAAGCCAAACCGATTAAGCAGACGCTCCGGCGCATGTCCGTTGACCGACAGCAAGCGGCCAAGGCGGAGGTAGCGAAGCTTCTCCAGGCCGGAGTCATCTACGAGGTCCAGCACCCGGAGTGGCTGGCTAACCCGGTGCTGGTAAAAAAGGCTAGCGGTGCTTGGCGTATGTGCATCGACTTCACTGCCCTCAACAAGGCATGCCCAAAGGATGACTACCCCTTGCCACGCATTGACCAGCTGGTGGACGCTACGGCGGGGTGCGAGCTCAGAGCTTCTTGGATGCATACTCCGGCTACCTCCAAATCTACATGGTTGAGAGCGACGAGGACAAAACCAGCTTCATCACGCCGATTGGGACATTCTGCTTTGTTAGGATGCCCTTTGGCCTGAAGAATGCAGGAGCAACATTCACCCGCCTCATCACGCTAGCGCTTGCTTCCCAGCTCGGTAGGAACATGAAGGCCTACGTCGACAACATGGTCGTCAAAACCGGGCAGCTAGCCTCTCACGGACAAGACCTTCAAGAGACCTTCGACAACCTCAGGCGAGCGGGCATCAAGCTCAATCCGGACAAAGCGCGTCTTCAGCGTACAAGCAGGCAAGCTCCTTGGCTTCCTCGTGTCCGAACGAGGCATCTATGCGAACCCCGACAAAGTCGACGTAATTCTCGTCATGGAGCCGCCCAAGAGGCCGCCCATGGAGCCGCCCAGGAGGTCTAGAGGCTAGCCAGCTGCATGGTGGCACTGAGTCGTTTCCTTTCAAGGGCAGCGGAGCAGGGCCTGCCATATTTCAAGACACTTTGCGGTTGTGATGGCTTCCACTGGGACGACGACTGCGCAAAGGCTTTCAACGACCTGAAGAAGCACCTCGCAAGCCTTCCCACACTGGTCGCCCCGGCACCAGAGGCTCCCCTCCTACTTTACCTCGCCGCTACAGCAACGACGGTCAGCGCCGTCCTAGTTCTCGAGGAGGGCGGCCTCCAGCGCACCGTATACTTTGTCTTTGAAGCCCTTCAGGGCGCCAAGACATAGTATACGGAGCTGGAGAAGCTGGCCTACGCATTGGTCATGGCCTCGAGAAAGCTCCGACATTATTTCCTGGCTCACCCAATCACGGTACCATCCTCATTCCCTTTGGCGGAGATGCTACACAATAAGGAGTCCACGGGGTGCATCGACAAGTAGGCGGCTGAGCTCGCGCCGTTCTCCCTAACATACGCCTCGCGGACGGCGATCAAGTGTCAGGTCCTCGTGGACTTCCTTGCGGAATGGACCCCGCCTGCCTAGTACATCCAGCAGCCAGAGGACCCGGTGTGGGTGCTCAACACGGACGGAGCCTACGGCGCTTCTGGCGCTAGCGTGGGTGTAGTGGTTACTACTTCGAAGGGGCACAACCTGTCGGTGCGCCTTGCATTTGCGGCCACCAATAACACGGCTGAATACGAGGTACTACTCTTCGGCCTTGCGAAGCTCGCCCATGGAGCGCGGCGGGTCCTTGTCCGCACAGACTCATGGCTGGTGGCGGGCCACATCGACAAATCCTACCAAGCCAAGGACCCTGAGCTGACCAAGTACCTGGCAGCCGTAAGAGCAAAGGAGCGACACTTCCTAGGCGTCACGGTTAAGGCCATCCCTCACGCGGATAATGAACAGGCCGATGTCCACGCGAAGGCCACCAGCCAACAGCTACCCCTCCCCGTAGGAGCATTCTATGAGATCTTACCCGCGGTAGCCATCGCTCAGGACAATCGTGACGCGGCCCTCGTACGCCATATAGCACGGCAGGGCACCTGGCGGGAAACCATCTTCTACTTCTTGTAGGGAATCGCGGAGACAGACGACCCGTTGGAGCTTCGACGACTGCAGCATCGCGCCAAGTCATTCCAGGTGCTTGACGACATGCTGTACAAAAAGGGAGTCTGCGCCCCACTCCTGCAGTGCCTTTCGCACGAGGAGGGGAAGAACCTCCTCGCGGAGATTCACGCGGGACTCTGTGGTTCGCATCTTGTACCGAGGTCACTAGTTGGAAAGGTGTTTCGGCAAGGCTTCTACTGGCCAACCGCCGTAGCCGACGCCCAAACCTTGTGCGCCGGTGTCAAGGCTGCCAATGGATGGGACGGGTCATTCACAGACCTCCAATGGGCCTGCAGCCCATTCCCCTAATATGGCCGCTGGCACGATGGGGCATCAACATTGTGGGGCCACTTCCTCAGTGTAATACCCTGATCGTCGTTACGGCGTAAGTTTTTAAAACAATCACGGATTCGCCGGTTTTTCGGCAAATCGCGGGAAGGAAAAAATAAAATTTGAAGAACATTGAAAAATGAATAAAATATATTAAAAATTATTTTAAAATTCAGGCTTGGGCTGCCTAGGATGTGGGCCAACCACCCTTGGGCCCTTGGCCCAAGGGGGTGCGCCACCCCCCTATGGCCGCACCCACCCCCTCTCCCCCTTTTCATATTAACCCTAGGGCTTCCCCCTTGTTTCCCCATAGCCGCCACCCCCCTCCCCCTGTTCTTTCTCCCATGGTGGCAGCGCCCCCTCCCCAAGGTGATCACCCCCATTGCTGCCCTTGGAGAAGTAGAAGAATGAGAAGGAGAAGAAGGAAGGAGAAGGAAGGAGAAGAAGAAGAGGAGGAAAAAGTGGGGAAATTCTTTATCGTGGTAATTTTTCCCCATCCCAAACCCGCTATTTTGATGGTAGTTAATAGATCAATTGCCCGATTAGAGATTAGTCTGTCATGCACAGAGATTGATTCGCAAAGGCGTCTGTCCTCACGGATTTGACCTAGTAAACGAATTTTCCTACGGACTCTCCCAAAAATAAAATTGTAGAGGACTTCCAGATGCGTCTCCTGTAATTGTTTCGTATTTTTTGGCTGTGGCGAGCAGATTGGTACAGACCGACGGTAATTCGGGGATTTGAGGTAGTAAATTATTTTTTTGCTCATAGCCTTAATTGAGAAAATTGTAGAGAATCTGGTAATATAGCTTCTGTAGATATTTCATAATTTTTGGACACTTGTAGTCTTGCTGGGACGCGGTTGAACACTGTTGTCCAATCTGTCAGAACAGAGTTCTTCCTCTGTTTTGGGCATTAAATTACCCCTAGCTGAGATCAAAACAAAAATATGTGTTATACATGAAAATTGTAGGCTTTAAAGTCATGAATCCAGAGAGGTATCATTTTTTATATTTGGATCATTATTTTTAAAGATACAAAATTGTGAAGCAGCACTGCTGCAGAGGGTAATTTGCTGAATTGTTGAGCGGAGAAGAGTTTGTGCGGGTTCGTGGTTCTAGCGACGTCTTAATTATTTTAGTCGTGTTTGTATGCTGTGGTTGTGTGCTGAGAGTTGTCTTTTGGACAGGTGGTCTTGTCCCTGAGCGCTCTTGATTTTACTTCGCTTCATCGGATTGAGACAAGTGAATGTAGCGGTAGTTGCTACCGTTTAACTTGTTATTCCTTCTACTTGCAATTTACATTATTATCATAATTTGATACATTATGCCATGATTGCATGGTATTTTTTTAATTGTGGAGATGGTAGCAAGTATTGATGAATTGATATGTTGATGATTTTGCTAGTAGACATGTGGAATTCATGCTTAATGTTATATTGTGGAACATGAAATTAATTTGTGGTGGATGTGGATATGTTGAGAGCATGATAATGCTCCTTGTGGATGAATTAATGTGATTCATGAATTATCATATCATTCGTATCATATCATGTCATTTGCATGTATGGATGTTGCCGCAAATGCCACGATCGTACCGGTACAGCATCGTATATTGCCGTAATACGATGCACCTCTTCTCCCGCGGGAAGCAATTCCCTGCCATGGAAAGAGTGAAGTGAAGATACCATGAGCATTCATATGCATTTATTTATTGTTAAATGATTGCATTCATATGCCATTTAAATCTGAAAATTTAAGAGGAATGACTCATGGAAGATTGCGTTGGTCTATTAATTGTGGTCATGAATTGTGTTTGTGCATGTATGAAATTGTCGGGACCCCAGATTTCCGAATCCGGACCCTCTGTGTATTACAGCACTAGTCCCAGATCAAAGCTAGTGCACACAGTCAAACAGTGATGAATACATAACCAACATCGCTTTATTACAATAATAGAGAGTACAGACCAAAAGGCCTCTTTATTACAGCTGAGGTTTCAAGACACAGCGGAAGCAAAATAAACTCTGGCGAAGACCCATCAATATGCCACAGGCAATTGACTGGGGAAGCGCAACTTAATACTCCGGAAAGCCTTTGCCGAAACCATACACGCCATAGTCGAAGTTTCCTTCTTGAGCTTCATAATCCTCTGGATATTTTTTTTGAGTGTAGCATGTGAGTACATAAAGTACTCCGCAAGTCTTGGGAAATGCAATAGATGCAAGGTTTAACAAAGGAGAATTATATGGTTCTTTTGCATAAAGCATAGTTTTATTTCAAATACCATTAGATATTTGGAAGGCATTAATTTAAATAAGGTAATTGTTTTAACAGAATCTATCTAGTTAAATAATGAAGGTTACAGCCACCAACACTAGATCACTGGCTATAACCGCCAAGGTTCAAAACAACGGGTTACAACCACCCACACTAGCTACATCCGCCAAGACAACTCCGGGAGTTCCAACCACTCCCGGTTCCCAAAACTATTATTTTAAAACCAAAACCAATGATCTACCATGTGAATGCATTCCTTGCCCGCCCTTGACTGTGGGCACGACTATTCGAATAGTTTTACACTCTGCAGAGGTTGTACAACTTTACCCACAAGAGACAAGTTATCTTAATAGCCCACATGCTTCCTTAGGCATGAGACCCAGATAATTCATCACAAAGCCTTTACCTTACTCTAGTCTAGCTAGTCACCACCCGCTGAGGTTTCACCGTTGAAGGGTTAAATCCACCACATTCAGAAGCCCCCTCTTGCGCCATATGAGTACAGTAAATCCCTGTCCCTCACTGTGAATAACCAGTAAATCCCTGGCACTCACTTTCCACTGGTGGTACCTGAACTAGACTATTGTAATTTATTCAGCTAGGTCGTACCCATATAGACTTGTGGTTGTACGGTAGTGCTCAGTTTGGACAAACACAAGCGTCGGTCCTTAATTGACTAGGGCGGAACATACACGTTACAAGTTCTCGTGCTAACCGCACCAGTCCAATCCAACCAACCGCCCTGGTCTAAAACAATTTTCACATTTTATTTATTTTGAAGGTACAGTGGCAACACTAATCACCACTAATTTCTGAACAAAAGTCTAGATCAACGAAATATAATTTCCCATTTCAAGTTTACAAAAGTTATTTACCACGACTATGCATTTTACTACCGTTCTAATATTTAGCAAAGAATTAATAATCTCAATACTGAGTCAAAAGAATCCTAGGGTGTCAAAGCAACATGGTTGTCAATGTCAAATGATGGCATAACAATTATCGATTTAACTATTATTTTTACAGCATAAATTATCATTTTATGTAACATAGCAATGCATTAAATTTGAAATAATTAAAAACATTTCATAAACATAGGCTCAAAATGTTCAAAGGAGACTTGCCTTCGTGTGCGGTGTCTTGACTTTCTTGCTGCGGGTCGACAAATTCTTCGGCGACGTCGGATTCTACGCGCGAAAAGGACAAAGCAACAAAACAAATAAATACACATAAATTCAAATAAAATTCAAAAATTGAAAAGAATGTATATTTGGGTAGTTCATGATTTTAGAAAAATTTAGAAATTTGAACGGGTCAAATCGGAGTTAAAATGAGAAAGTTATAGCCTCGGGAAGTTTTAATTGAAAGAAAAAGAAAAGAAAGATTTTTTCAATTTATATTTGTGCTGAAAAAGATCATTTATGATGTCAGCAATATTTTGAATTTCGAAAATTCAGACATATGGGCCCGGTCTACCGTGGACCGGGTCCACGGACCACGGGCCTTGCCGAGGTGGCACGCACGGATGACGTGGCGCCACGCGGCACACACGCGGAGGCCATGCAGCGGCCACGTGTGCACGCGTGCCGATGTGGCACGGCCGACGGAGACAGTGGCCGGGGCGACGTGCTCGCCGACGCTCCGACGCCCGGCGGCGGCAACTGAGGCGCGCATGTAATACCCTGAACGTCGTTACGACGTAAGTTTTTGAAAGAATCATGAGTTGCTTTTTGATAAATCGCGGGAAGGAAAAAATATGAATTGTAGAACATTGTAAAATAAATTAAATAAATTAATTTGGATGTTTTGGGCTGTCCAGAGGGGTGGGCCAGCCGCTTTGGGCCAGCCAACCCAAATGGGGGCCCGTACCCCCTCCCAAACCCTAACACCCCCTTTATAAACCCCCTCCCTTGGTTTGGGGCTGGGCCGAAGAGTGGGAGCCCAAACGAAGGAGCTCGGCGCGGCTGGGTTTGGGGCTCGGCCGAAGAGTGGGAGAGGAGGAGCGGTGGGTGGTGGTGCCGAAGAGGGTGGGGGCTTTATAGGTGGAACGGAGGAGAGGCCGGCGGCTTAGAGGGAGAAACCGGCGAGATTTGTGGCCATGTTTAGGGGAGGGGCCAAGGAGGGGTTTATAAAGGGGTGCTAGGGTTTGGGAGGGTGCACGGCCCCATTTGGGTGGGCGGCCCAAAAACGGTCGGCCCACCCTCCGGACAGCCCAAAATATCCAAATTAATTGTTTTAATTTATTTTACAAAGTTCTATAATTCATATTTTTTCCTTCCGCAATTTACTTAAAAAGAGGTGATTACGCGATTGTTTAAAAACTTACGCCGTAACGATGTTCGGGATATTACAGAAATCTTACGACAATACAACATCTATTCGGGGAGCACGCAAAAGAGAGTACCGGGTTCATCTGCATAGCCTATTTAAAATAGGACCATCTTATCTTCATGAACATTGTCGATGTTCCTAACTTTAAATTTTTGGGAGTAAGGTGCGAGAAGAGGATCAAAGATTTTTCCTGTTTGATCAATAGACAGAAGAGGAAAGTATTTGGAGGTATTTTGATTGACGTAAATACTTATTCCTGTGTTATCATTATTAATATTATTATTTTAAATGAAACTTTGTGGCAAAATGAAGATTTTTCTTTTAACTAGGGGTGACAAAACCAAACATGGGAAATAGGCTTTTACGAACATAACCCTTTCAAAGGTAACACCCCAAGGTTAACGCTTAGGATTTATTTTTGAAAAACAGGGTCCTGGTTGGGGAAAGCTTTCTAGAAATAACTTTGTTTTGAGCTATTTGAGAAACCAAGGTAAATTTTTAAATATGTTTTTTTGGTAAGTAGTGGAGCTTATGGAAATTCCCTTGGAAGATCCACGTTTGTTAAAACGAGTTTGAAAATGGATTTCATAAATAATTTGATAATCGGTCCTCCAAAGGTAAACAATTTTTTTTGAAACTAAGTTTTAAATTTAAGCATCATGGCTTCGAGCCCCAAAATAGGTTTTCAGAGAGAGCTTACAGGAGGAGTACTGGATTTGCATCATTTGAATTCGGGATAAGAGAGCTCCACATGAGAGGGAATCATCTAGGAGAGAGGAGACTAGAGAAATATAACTTATATTTTTGAAATTAGGTATTGAGGAAATAATTCTAATCATGAAACTAACGGCCAGGATAACTAGGTCACGACCTACAGTCAATATGCTCTGATACCATGCCTGTCAGACCCCAGATTTAACATCCGAAATCCTCTGTGATTTATTGCACTATTCCCTGGATCAGTAGATAGTGCTCACAGATACAGAAAATGAATATCAAATACATATCATGCAGAAGCATAAATAATATAGTAAACTTACACATGAGCCGGTTAGGCCGAAATCAGTAAATTGCAGCAGCGGAAGAACGAAGCACACAGGGGGAACCCTCAGGACGTGCCCACAGGCAGCCAACTGGAGGTTCGCGACCTAGCCCTTGACATCTTCATCTTCTTTGCCATCATGAACAATAATGTTGCTGAGGCATAGTAATCTGATTCTTGAGTCTAGATTTGTTGTGAGAGCGAGAGTGAGCACACTATCCACCGTGCTCCGCGAGCCAATACACAGAATACAAATAAATAGTATGCATGGCTTATCAAAGGAAAGGCTCGGGTTGTTTGATTTGCCGAAAATTTCTTTTGGTAGCATTATCATTATTGAACCCTGGTGTTATAGTTGCTACCTAGGACTCCACACGGTAATTGTCATAATTGATTTAATCCACCAAAATACATTTTCTTTACTGATTGCTGTCTAAGACTCCAAACAGCAGGTGACATCATTAAGTTAATGCACCGAACATACAATTTTTATATTGATTGCTATCTAAAACTACGAACAGCGAGTAACATCATTTATTTACTCCACCGATACCTTTTGTATTTCGAATCCCTAATAATCCAATCTTGAAATCACTAATCACCAACTCTTCACTTCTGAATTCTAATGATTCTCTAACTAATTCATCGGTATTTCTCCACCAAGATTACCATTAATAATCAAGTTTATATCCCAATTCTCATATCTCCAAATTTCCACCAATTCAATTCATACATCTGGATCAAATCCTATTAATCATATTAATTCCAACAATTACCTTTACACTCTTCTAATCCTCCAAAATTATTTAAATCATCTATCTAGCCTATGTATTCATTTAGACCCTACCAATTTATTTCTCCTAGACTCCTTTCTATCAATCATTCCCTTATTTATAATTGACACGAATCCACCAAGCATTGTTATGTATTTACCACAGCATTCATCTTCTTGTCTTACGACTCTATTTATTCTTCCTGGCATTTTATTCTTAGGAGAAGTATTGCCATTATTTGCTTTTGAAATATAATACATAGAAACATCCTAAGACTTAGCAGTTTGAGCAAAACATAATGTGAAAATGCAAGAGTAATAGTGATCCAGATTACATCCACCATTTCATAATCTCTGCACCATATGCTTAACCTTTCAGCGTTATAACCGTTTACATTACCACTGGGACGATACCCAGGACAACACAAATAAGGGCATTTTTCTGCCCTACACTTTTCCATTTCCACCCACAAAGTTTTCGAAACAGAACTATATCTAGTTAAGTCCCATGTCCGCCCATGATCGTAGGCACAACTATTCAAATAGTTTTGACTCTGCAGAGTTTGTACACTTTCACCACAAGAGACAATCAACTCGTTACCCCACATGTTTCTTTAGCCATGCAGTTGAGCAGAGCATCACAGTGACTTTTCAAAATATCTAGTTCCTTTTGTCATCTCACCTTATGGGAAACTGCCCACCTGCGGTGGGTCCCATCTATACACGGGATGTTCCCCACAGTCACTAACGCAGCCGGGCTCCACTTCCCGCAACGCTAGTACAGCTGGGAAACTTCACCCTCCCCTTGGTGTCCCTTTAGGCCTCCCATTGCCCTTGCGTATCCACTTCACTCCACTACCAGTGAGATGAGTCCGGGAGTTTCGATAAATTTACTTTAGCCAAGTTGTACTTTACAGACTTGTGGTTGCACTGTTTTACATAGGAGGCCATGACAAGATTCAGTCTTTAGTGGTATCTGGGCGGTTCTACCACTAACCACTTTGTGCTTCCACTCCACCACTCACACACCTTCGAACCATCCGCCTAGATACTTAAGCAAGTTGGGGTTTTTGAGGACATAAAATAATCATTCCAACATATTCCAGTCATTACCACCATGACTGCCCAAACCAATTTCTCATGAATAAAGTGATGCTTGGGGCATTTTGGTGCCCCTGAATATCTATGCAGTACTATTCATGGCATATAATTACGGACTATTTTCGAAAGGTTAATATCATAATTTTTCTAGGGTGACAAAGCTCACATAATCAACTATTCAAAAGGGGGCGTAATATAAATCAAGGTAAGCAATGGGCATATAACTAAAGTCTTGAATTAAACATGCATCTGCATATATAAAATAACAGCATGCACTTTGATAATTTAAATAAAAGTAATTTGTAGAAAATATAGGTTCAACATGATCAAAGTATTGACTCGCCTGGCGTGGTTTACCGCGGTCTTGAGCTCACACAATGCTTTCTTTGGAGCTTCTGGTCTTTATCTACACCTGGCTCTTGATCACGCTTGATCCTTTGATTCTTCAGGACTTCAATTTCTAATTACACGCTAAATGACTGAATACAAATGAAAGCAAATAACTCAAAAGATCCATATAAATCCAGATAATCTTGACTTAGTTTTATTACGAGTTAATGGGCGATTTGAGGCAAGGTCTGTGACAGGCTATGACGACTCGCTCTTTTTATTACTAGCCTCCTTTTACTATTTTTGTATTTATTTAGGAAGTTCCATGAGTTGCGGACAGTGTATGATTTTACCTGGGCAAGGTCTGATATATATATATAGGGTCATATTTTAACATTGGTTATTTAGCAAAATTTACCACTAAGACTTATCTACTGACTTCTAAACACTGGGCCTACATCTTAATTTTTGATTAAGAGCAATATTTATTAGATTTGTATCTTTTAACAAGAGTCACCTTTCTTTATTGATATTTTTAATTAACATCTAGATTTTTGGATATTTATTCAGACCATATTAATTAATCATACATGACCTAAAAAGTTTAAATCTTAAATATCCTTATTTTATATATTAGTTAAGTTTTATTAACTTCTCTAAATTATTCTTTAATTCCCTTATTAATTCAAATGAGCTCTAAATTCCTATAGACCATGAATTTAGATGAATTTAGAAAGTTGTTTCATTCAATTTAGAGTTAAAATGAATAAGTTATTAATGGATCGCGCGAAGGCTACGCAAGCAGAAAGCAAAATTTTTCTACCGCGCACACAAGGACATCATGCTTAAGGAGGGATCATGGATCGTTACCACTAGACGCAGCAGCATGAAGAAGAGTTGGAGAAGTCGATCCAACCACGCTGCCGAGGTAGTAGTGGAAGTAGTCGATCGTCCCGAACCGATCGTCTCCCCACGCGATCAACCGCACCACGGCGCGATCCAATCAGAGGTTGTTGATGCCGATCAACGCCGCAACAAGCGGCGTCTCCACCGTATCCACACGTCCGGTTTTGGAACGCCGATCGCGAGTGTACCAAAGACTCGCGAGCGGCTAGGGTTTGGCTCGGAGGTGGCGGCTACGGATTAGCTCGGGATTATCGGATGCATCCCCTCACCCTCGCCTCCATATATAGACCTCCTCACTTGGGCCTCGTGGACCGAGACCCAATAGGAGTCTATCGATCTCTATCCGAATTGAGCCCATATCCGAATCACATTCAATTAGTGTTCCAACCTGTTAAGTGTGCGACCAGAGGTTCACGTATATTTGGTCGCGACCGTAAACACCTTCCGGTCACCACTCGTTAATAGCGGCCTCTAGTAAGACATATTAACCCCAAAGTATACGTAAAGATCATATCTACCGAACTCGTAATGTTCTCATATACTAATCCCTTTGCCTCACGATATAGATTAAGCTCAAGGCGAGACCTGTGTCATCCTCTTAATAGCTCAATCACTCTCTCGATTCCGTGATGGATTATAAACTCGTGATTGACTCCTCAATCACCTTGGCATGGCCATGCACTTTCATAATCCATTACATCGAGGGGTCCAGAGATATCTCTCCCATAAGGAGGGGCAAATTCTATCTTGATCATTCACATCCCACTACATGTTTCATGGCAAACCCAAAGACTACTTTTATGACTACCCGATTCACGGAGTAGTGTTTAGTAGTCCCAAAATAAGCTACTACACATGCTGGGAACCATGATGATCTCAAGTCTAAGGATTCCCCATATACACTACTTGAGACCAACTGGTGACACATGGAATCTCTGCAGTGTCTCATGGCGGGTCTATCCAACATATGTTCACTAACACATGTCCATATTATTGATTTGGTATCTCCATACCATGATCCATGAGACATGATCATCAATCAATACATATCTTGATCTTTGAATCATATTTGTTCCTCATATGAAATATAATCGGGATCATTTAGAAATAGCAACATTTTGGCATTAAGAGTCTCATGAATAAGTCACATACTCATTGATCAATAATGACAATGTCTATTTCAAGGAACAAAGCAATGTATCATAAACATAGTATGTGATATATTCAACATCTCCATGTTGCCTCTAGGGCATATCACCAATGAGCCTCCCACTTGCACTAGAGTCAACCATGTAGGTATCTAATACCCATTGCCCTAGTGTGAGCCTCATGCTTTGGTCGGGAAGCGGCTTTGTCAATGGATCCGCAATGTTCAAACCGTTTGTACTTTGCATATCTTAACATCGCCTCTCCACAATCTCGCGGATGAGATGAAATCACCGTAGAATGTGCTTGGACTTACAGTGCGATCTAGGCTCCTTGGCTTATGCAATGGCTCCACTTGTTGTCACAAGAGAGGTCCATTGGACCGGAGGCACTAGCCATCACACCAAGCTCGAAACAAATTTCTTGATCCAAACAACCTCTTTAGCGCCTTGAGCGACTATGTACTCGGCTCATTGTAGAATCAACAACTGTCTCTGCTTGGAACTCTTCCACCACCGCACCGCCATTCGAGGCGAACACAAATCCAGATTGCGATCTAAAATCATCTTTGTCGGTTTGGAAGCTAGCATCGGTGTAACCATTTACAACGAGCTCTTCCTCACCCCATAGACGAGGAACACATCTTTAGTTCTTCTCAAGTACTTCAAGATATTCTTTACGGTAATCCGTTGACTTTCACCGGATCGACTAGTATCTACTCGTAGCACTTAAAGCATACGAGACATCCGGACGTGTACAAAGCATGGCATACATAATGGATCCAATAGTGAAGCATATGGAATCGCATTCATTTTATCCCGCTCATCGGTGTACTAGGACACCGATTCTTGCTAAGATTTATACCATGTGACATAGGTAGGAAGCCTTTCTTGGAATCTCGCATGTTGAACCTTTTCAACACCTTGTCAATGTACGTATCTTGGCTTAATCCAATCACCTTTTGATCTATCTCTATAGATCTTGATGCCCAGAATATATGCCGCCTCCTAAGTCTTTCATAGAAAACTATTTTCAATGAAGACTTAATGATTCGAGCATAGGAATGTCATTTCCGATCAATAATATGTCATCCACATATAAGACCGTAAACACGAGTGCGCTCCCACTAGCCTTTTGTAAACACAAGGCTCTTCTTCGTTCTTGATGAAACCAAACCCTTTGATTACTTCATCAAAACGAATGTTCCAACTCCGAGATGCTCGCTTTAATCCATAAATGGATCTTTGCAGCTTGCATATCTCTCCACCGATTGCGGATCGACAAAACCTGTGGGCTGTGTCATGTACACATCCTCACTCAGATTTCCATTAAGGAAAGCTGTTTTGACATCCATTTGCCATATTTCATAGTCGAAATAAGCGAGAATCGCTAGAATGATCCGAATAGACTTTAGCATTGCGACGGCGAAAAAGTTTCATCATAATCAACACCTTGAATTTGTTTGAAACCTTTGGCCACCAATCGCGCTTTATAGATGTGAACATTTCCATCTATGTCTATCTTTTTCTTGAAAACCCATTTGCACTCAATGGTTTTAACACCATCAGGTGGATCAACCAAGTTCCAAACTTGATTACTGTGCATGGATTCAATTTCGGATCTCATGGCTTCAAGCCATTTCTCAGAGTCTGGTCCCACCATCGCTTCTTCATAGGTCTTAGGCTCATCGCTTCTTCATAGGTCTTAGGCTCATCTGGTCCCACCATCGCTTCTTCCACTATCCCTTCTTGAGAGAAACTCTTTCTCTAAGAAGACACCATGCCGGGCGACAAACACTTTGCCTTCTTCTTGATTATAGAAGTAATATCCTTTTGTTTCCTTAGGATACCCGATAAAGAAGCATTTATCGATTTAGGACCGAGCTTATCGATTGTAAACGTTTTACATAAGTCTCACATCCGCAAATCTTAAGAAAAGACAAGCTAGGACGTTGTCCTGTCCGCATCTCATATGGTGTCTTTTCTATCGATTTTGATGGAACCCTATTTAGTGTGAAAGCGGTCGTTTCAAGAGCGCACCCCAAAAGACAACGGAAGATCACTGTGGCTCATCATGGGCGCACCATATCTAATAAGGTGCGATTTCTCGTTCGAGATACCCCATTCCATTGAGGTGTTCCAAGGAGTCAATTGTGGAACAATTCCACAATCCTTCGATGATTACCAAACTCATGACTCAAATACTCGCCTCCACGATCGATCGTAGAAACTTGATTGTCTTGCCTAAATGATTTTGCACTTCATTTTGGAGTTCTTTGAACTTTTCAAAGGATTCAGACTTATGCTTCATCAGGTAGATATATCCATATCAACTAAAGTCATCGATAAAAGTTATGAAGTCTCGAAACCACCTCGGTCGTTGAGCTCATTGGTCCACATACATCGAATGTACGAGTGCCAATAAGTCACTTGCCCGTTCACCTTGACCGGTGAAAGGTGCTTTTGTCATCTTGCCAAGTAAACAAGATTCGCATGTCTCAAATGATTCAAAATCAAATGAGTGCGAATACCATCTCTATGGAGCTTCTCCATGCGTTTCTCATTTATGTGACCTAAGCGACAGTGCCAAATAAGCGTGGATTCAAATCATTCGATCGTTGCCTCTTTGCATTAATGTTATAGACCGATGACTCTTCAAGAGTAAGAACATATAACTCATTCACCAATGGAGTATGACAATAGAACATATCTTTGAAATAAAGAGAACAACCATTGTTCACGGATCTAAAGTCATAACCTTCGCTTGCAAACATGAAGCGAAATAATGTTCTTGGAAAGAGATGGAACACAATAACAATTATTCAATTCCAAAACTAATCACGAAGGTAAAGACAATGGCATGGTGCCAACACCACCACAAGAACTTTTGCTCCATTGCCAACGAAGATCCACTTCGCTCCTCCTCAAACTTCTACTTCTTCTTAGCCCTGCAACGATTTGCAAATGTGAGCAACCGATCCGGTATCAAATACCCAAGAATCGAGTAGATGAAGTAGCAAGATTGATTTCTATAACATTTATACCGGAGCGGAAGTCGTACTTCCTTCTTTTCTCAAGATCCTCCAAGTACTTTGGGCGCCTTTTCCAATGTCCCGATTGCTTACGTAGTAGCAATCGCATCGAGTAGGGCCCTTCTTGACTTGCTTGGCCTTAGAACTGCTCGCGATCTCATCGGGAGCTAACTTTCTTTTGACCGCGCCTTTCTTTACATAGGGCTTGCCCTTGCCTTTCTGCATCATCATCACATGATGGCTGCTTTTCTTAATGCTTTCCTCGGCTGATTTTAGCATCCCATGCAACTCGCCCAAGGTCTTGTCCATGTTGTTCATGTGATAGTTCGAATGAATGGCTCAAAGCTCGAGGGCGCGATGAAGAATCACATCAAGAGCCAACTCTTGGCTAAGGGAAAACCAAGCTTTCCCGACTCTCAATGTAGCCAATCATCTTAATCACATGAGGGTCGACGGATTCCCTTCGCAAGCACTCGCACGCAAACAAGGACTTTGAAGTGTTGAACCTCTCACCTTGCTTGGTTCTCAAACATACCACGCAACCCCACAATGATATTGTAGGCATCTGTGTTCTCATATTGCTTCTGAAGCTCAGAGGACATTGTGGCAAGCATGAGACAGCTCACATCAAGGTAATCATTCGTTTGCTTCTCATAAGCTTTCCGTGCACCCACGTAGCATTATCGTGCAAGTCATCGGGATAAGGAGACTCAAGGACATACTCCTTGCGCTCTTGCTTGAGAACAATTCTCAAGTTGCGATACCAATCCAAAAGTTCGTTCCATTGTGTTTTCTTTCTCAAGAATAGATCGCAAATTAAAAGAACTGGATGCGGCATTAGTTGACATGATCTACAACAAAGAATACGCAAAGTTTAGCACTATGTTTATGTTCATCTTTTATTAAACTATTTAACAAAAGACTCCCACTATGTGTTTTGCAACAAAACTCCCTCTAAGTTACATAGTGGGTCAAGATCCTCATTTCATTAGTTCCTAGTGAGCTTTGGCATCACGGCTAGAAGACTAGTGACATGGGTAAGCAACACCTTGCTAATCACATCCCTATGTGACTCTTGCTTGTTGGGTGACATCAATATGTCCCGCCCCAACCTATGCCCCAAGGTCCAAAACTGTTTTGATAACCTTGTTAAGTAAACCAATACTATGCATGTGGATGTCCGACATCCACCTATTAGATCAAGATAATTGATGGTACTCGCTTTGGCACCTACCAAACAATGATCATGATTCTTATAAGCGCGACAATTGGAAGGACATCAAAACAATTTCTTAATTTTTCTTGAGAGAAGCTATTCTATCATGAAAACACACCTCTATAGGTATGGCATGAAAGAATAGTATGACAAGAAATAAACATCACATGCATATAATCACATTATACCGTGAATGGTATGGCATTTTGTATCGTAGTGGTCGCCATCGCCATGGTTCCACGGTGATATTCTTCGCCACACTTCTTGTCCTCTTTGTCATCATGCTTGAAGCCTCCATAGCAAAGAACTAAACTATTACAACTAATAGGTAGCAAATGAATTACATGAGGAGCTCAAGCATCACAAGTCGACACGCAGGTCGTTATACAATTAAAGAACGACCTCAACCCTACTGTGATTAATACGACACACAGCCGCCAAAACACACATGCATCACATATGCATCTATGCCATTCCATTCACATCATTCCTGCAAAACAAGTTAAGCGTAGAACGATTCTACCGCCTCGATATGAATGTGTTTCTATAACAATCTATGCGTATAATGCATGGCGGTCCTACCGGCCGTCGGGCGGGGGTCGAGGGGATCGCATCTATGAAATCGCTATGAAAATCTCATCGGCCGATCAAATCAACCCAAATCCGAGCCATTCAAAATGTCTCAATTTTCATTAGATCAATCACATTGATCATCGCGATCGGTATGCTTGAGGAGACCGCAACACAAGACCTCGATCATTGCTCAATCTCATCGATGCATTGCGATTAGCCCCGATGGTGTTACCAAATGTAGGGGCAAGTCGGCGACATCAAAGAAGGAGCACGAACTAATCTTTTGGCCACATGATGCTATCAACTCATACATATTCGAACCCCTTATGACCGATTGATCTAGTCCGTAATAGATCCAATCTATTACAACCGCATATCAACATATGCGCCGATCCGATCGCAAACTAAGCAAGATGGCTCGATACCACTAATGGATCGCGCGAAGGCTACATAGCGTAAAACAAAATTTTTCTACCACGCACACAAGGACATCATGCTTAGGAGGGATCATGGATCGTTACCACTAGACGCAGCAGCAATGAAGAAGAGTTGGAGAAGCCGATCCAACCACGCGTCGAGGTAGTAGTGGAAGTAGTTGATCGTCCCGAACCGATCGTCTCCTCCACGCGATCAACCGCACCACGAGCGGATCCAATCAGAGGTTGTTGATGCCGATCAACGCCGCAACAAGCGGCGTCTCCACCGGTATCCACACGTCCGGGGTGAACGCCGATCGCGAGTGTACCAAAGACTCGCGAGCGGCTAGGGTTTGGCTCGAGGTGGCGGCTACGGATTAGCTCGGGATTATCGATGCATCCCCTCACCGCCTCCATATATATAGACCTCCTCACTTGGGCCTCGTGGACCGAGGCCCAATAGGAGTCTATCCGGATCTCTATCCGAATTGAGCCCATATCCGAATCACATTCGAATTAGTGTTCCAACCCGTTAAGTGTGCGACCACAGAGGTTCACGTATATTTGGTCGCGACCGAAACACCTTCCGGTCACCACATTAATAGCGGCCTCTAGTAAGACATATTAACCCCAAAGTATACGTAAAGATCATATCGGCTAAACCTGTAATGTTCTCATGTACTAATCCCTTTGCCTCACGATATAGATTAAGCTCAAGGCGAGACCTGTGTCATCCTCTTAATAGCTCAATCACTCTCTCGATTCGGTGATGGATTATAAACTCGTGATTGACTCCTCAATCACCTTGGCATGGCCATGCACTTTCATAATCCATTACATCGAGGGGCCCAGATATCTCTCCCATAAGGAGGGGCAAATTCTATCTTGATCATTCACATCCCACTACATGTTTCATGGCAAACCCAAAGACTACTTTTATGACTACCCAGTTACGGAGTAGTGTTTAGTAGTCCCAAAATAAGCTACTACACATGCTGAGAACCATGATGATCTCAAGTCTAAGGATTCCCCATATACACTACTTGAGACCAACTGATGACACATGGAATCTCTGTAGTGTCTCATGGCAGGTCTATCCAACATATGTTCACTAACACATGTCCATATTATTGATTTGGTATCTCCATACCATGATCCATGAGACATGATCATCAATCAATACATATCTTGATCTTTGAATCATATTTGTTCCTCATATGAAATATAATCGGGGATCATTTAGAAATAGCAACATTTTGGCATTAAGAGTCTCATGAATAAGTCACATACTCATTGATCAATAATGATAATGTCTATTTCAAGGAACAAAGCAATGTATCATAAACATAGTATGTGATATATTCAACATCTCCATGTTGCCTCTAGGGCATATCACCAAAATCTTTTGGGTTGGCTAAATCCCAAAAATAATAAAACCTGACAGGTGGGGCCCACTGTCAGTGGCCCACTCATGTAGGCGCTGACACGTGGGGCCCAGCGGCAGTGGCTGACGCTCACGCAGGCGCCGACAGGCGGGGCCCGTTGGCAGTAGCTCCGCTCCCTTCCGTGACTGACAAGTGGGACCCGGCCGTCAGCGGAACGCGCACGCGAGCGGTCGATAGGTGGGGCCCACATCAATCGGGAAAATCAAAAGAAAGTCTCAACCTCGGTAGCGGAGCGGGCTCGAACGCAGTCTTAGGGGCGGGGCGGGGAAGAGTTAGCCGATAACCAATCGAACTCTCGGTGTTGCTTACCCATAAGGGATGAATTACCCTTTATGTCGTTTGCGGGAGGGAGCCGAGCAGAGGAGTTCCAGGCTGAGGAAGAGTGGTGGCGTCGCCGGTGGGGAGCGGCTGGGGAGGTGCCGGCGACCGCTGAAATGGGATGCAAGGGGGACGAGGGAGCTATGGGTGGCGGCTAGCCGACCGGAGCGGTGGCGAGGAGGGCGGACGGCTGCGCGAGGCGGCCGGCGGTGAGGTGGAAAGGGGACGGCGGCACCAGCGGGGAGGAGGGCAACAATTGGCGCGCACACAAGCATGTGGGAGGTAATGGGAAGCTCACCAATGTGTTTGCGGGGCGGGGGATGCGCCGAGGAATGCTGGCGGCGGAGGCCGGGGGTCGGGCGGCGAAGGCTCACGGTGCCGGCGAGCTGCAGGCCTGGGAAGGCTCGGCCAAGCACCCGATTAACTTCACGGTGTGCTCAAGGAGGGGTGGGAGCGAGGAATTGAGAAATGATTCCTCGGCTTGGGGAATTGACTCGGCGGCCGGCTGTGGAGGGGAATAGGGGCGCCGGCGCGGAGGATGAAGCTCGGGCGGTGAGGTTGGCAGCCGCATACAGGCTTTATAGCCAGCAATTTACGCGGGCGACGAGGAGGGTGGGCGGCTGTCGTGCGAGCAACGTGCGGGGTTGGGCGCAAGGGTGGCGAGAGCCGGCAAGAATCACGCTGAGGCGGCTTGGTGACCCGCGCGCGCAGGAGGAGCCGTGTCGCGCGGCTTTTGCCGGGTCGGCCAGCTTTAGCCGGAGCAAGCAGAGAGGGGTGGACCCGGGCGCACAGAGGAGGCAGCGACGCGGGCACAGCGCGCTCGGGGAGGAAGAAAGAAAAGAAAAAGGGGGGAGAAAGGGGACATGCAGGTGGACCCATGGGTCAAGGGAGAGAGAGAGAGAGAGAGGCGGCTGGCTAGGTGGGCGTCTGTCTGCCCTAGCTCGCCCCCGTTTTCCTCTTTCTTTTTTTTCTTTTCTTTCCTTTTTCTTTTTAATTGTTGGTTGGTGATAAATTTATGTTTTATATAAATATGTATCTAAATTTTTGTTTTGTGAATTTTTATGTTTTTAGGCCATGTATTTCTTCCATTTTTATGGATCACCTTTTCAATCTCGGATTTGAAATTCTAGTTTTCTATTATTTGCATTTGGGGTTACTCTTTGATATTTAATTTGCAAGCCACAAATCTCAAAAAGATTTCAACTAAACATTCAAAAGAAATTTAAATGCCAACAAATGCAGGAAATGATTTTAAAATTCCATATTTTGAAATAACCCAATTTCGGGATGTTACAAATCTACCCCCCTTAAATGAATCTCGACACCGAGATTCCGGTAGAATAGAGGGAAAGTAGGTGGGGTTACTTTAGTTCTGGGTGTTATTCGACGTTCAATTCTTTAGCTTCATGGAGAGGTGAAAATCTCAGCAAGCAAACAATTTAACAAGCTATTGAAACTACAAACAATTATACATCATCATTTACAATTCCATACAACCACAACTACAATTCATGTCCATAGTTATTAAATCACCACAAACTTATATGAATCATACCTCTTCGACTTCAGATTTAATTAGCATACGAATGCAGTCAATTTATCCTCTATTAAATGCAAAAGAAACATTTAATCTTCCATAACCACAATAGATTAATCATCAACATTTAATCTTTCGCAATTAACAATGTTTATATCCTCAACCTCAAAACACTATCAATGACATTAAAGTATTAGCAAATAAATCTTGTTTAACTACTTTAAAACCTCATCCACTACCACTACCAAAGGCAATAAAACATATGTATGCTTTACTTCAATACATTATTATTTCTCACATGCACATTTGCTATCAACAATTAATATATATATGAGAAAAGAATTTCATGCCACAATCACAACCCTTACCATACACAAGGGACGAATCCCATTACACGGCCACAACAACAATCCTCATACCACAAATAGCTCACATGATCCAAATCCACAACACAACAATGAAATTGTAAATTCCACATTACAACTATGGAGTTGAATAATCCACAAAACAACTTCACCGCAACATATTGCATATGAATGCAAATAAATCTTTCCACACCATATTTTCACCACAACATATTGCATATGAATGCAAAATGGCATATGGATGCAGTCATTTAAACAACAAATAAATGCATATGAATGCTTATCTTCCTTCACTCTTTCCAGGGCAGGGAATTGCTTCCCACGGGGGAAGAGGTTGTACCGGTACGGTCGCGGCTAGGTGCGGCGACATACATACATGCAAATGACATGATATGACATGAATGATATGATAAATCATAAATCACATTAATTCATCCACAAGGAGTATTATCATGCTCTCAACATCCCCACATCCACCACAATTTAAATTCATGTTCCACAATATAACATTAAGCAGGAATTCCACATGTCTACCAGCAAAACTATCAACATATCAATTGATCAATACTTGCTACCATATCCATAGTTAAAAATATCATGCAATCATGGCATAATGTATCAAATTATGAAAATAATATAAAATAGCAAGTAGAAGGAATGACAAGTTAAACGGTAGCAACCACCGCTACATTTACTTGCCTCAAACCGACGAAGCGAAGCAAAACAATCAAGAACGCTCAGGGACAAGACCACCTGTCCAAAAGGCATCTCTCAGCACCAAACCACAGCATACAAATATGACTAAAATAATTAAAAGCGTTGCTAAACCCCGAACCCGCACAAACTCTCCTCCGCTCAACAAATCAGCAAAAACCCTTCTGCAGCAGCGCTACTTCACAATTTTGTATCTTTAAAAATAATGATCCAAATACAGAAAACGATACCTCTCTGGAATCACGACTTAAAATCCTACAATTTTCATGTAGAACACCTATTTTTATTCGGATCACAACTAGATGTAATGTAATGCCCTAAACAGAGGAAACTCTCTGATATGGCAGACCGGACAGCGAAACTAAATCGCGTCCCAAAGACCGTACAGGGGTCTAAAAATTCTGAAAATTATGCAGAAACTATATCTATGAATTATCTACAACTTTCTCAATTATGGCCATGACCATAAAAATCATCTACTATTAGTAAAACCCATATTACAGTCGGACTGTACCAATCTGTCCGCCTGACGGACAGCGGTATTACCAACTCTGTATCTCCCAGATCCCGTGGCCAAAAATTACGAAAGCATTACAGGAGATGCATCTGGAAGTCCTCTACAACTTTCCTTTTGGGCGAGTCCGCGGGAAAATTTGTTTACTAGGTCAAAACCGCGCGAACATTCGTGCTACACGAATTAATCTACTAATAGACAGCAGGTAAACCCTAATCGGGCAATTAATCTATAATCTTCGATCAAAATCCGTGCCAAGAACCCTATTTATTCCTAAGAACAAAGGGTTTGGGATGGAGAAAAATTACCTAGATGGAGGATCACCACTTTTTCCTCCTCCTCTTCTTCTTCTCCTTCCTTTTCCTTCCTTCTTCTTCTCCTTCTTCTCCTTCTCCTTCTTCTCCTAGCACCAAGGGACAAGGGGGGGTGGATGTGGGAAAAGAGGAGGGGGAGCTGACTAGGGAGAAAGGGGAAAAGGGGAGGCTCTAGGGTTAAGGGGAGGGCGCACCCCTTGGGCCTTGGGCCAAGGGTGGTCGGCCCACTCCCGTGCAATAACTGAATTTTTAAAATAATTTTAATATATTTTATTCCTTTTCCAATGTTTTACAATTTATATTTTTCCTTCCTGCGATTTATCAAAACCGCGATTCGCGATTGATTAAAACTTACGCCAGTAACGACGTTCGGGATATTACACGCTTCATTGTCACTTTGGAGCAGTAAGGTTGTCTTATTTTCGTGATGTTGACTTGCAAGCTTAGAGAGAGCTTTTGTTTTACTAACCCGGATATAACCTCGCTTCTTGTTTGTGAGTCGTTCCCATGTCAGTTCACGAGGAGGATCCACCTAATCCGGAGGCACTGGTGACGTGGACCGAGTACACTCGGTTGCGCGAGATGCTACAAAAACAGCTTCATGATGGTGACAATGGCGTGCGCGATGAGCTCGGTGAAGTTCAGAGCAGATCCCGTGGCCAAAAAATTTGAAAAAAAATATAGGAGATGGGTTTTGACGTCCTCTACAATTTTCCTTTTGGGAATACCCACAGCAAAAATTGTTTCATAGGTCTAAACTATGCAAACAGACACGCTGCGCGAATTGATCTACAGACAGACAGCAGGAAATCCCTAATCGGGGAATCTATTTGCTAATCCCCCAACAATTCTTAGGCTAAGAACCCTAAATTCAGCAATAACAGAGGGATTTGAGATGAGGGAGAGTTACCTAGGGGATCCCCTTGGGATAACCCATCTTCTTTCCTCCTCTTCTTCTCCTCCTTCTCTTCTTCTTCCTTCTCTTCCCTTTCTTCTTCTTCCTTCTCTTTCTCCTTTGCACCAATGGACAGCAGCTATGGAGGGTGGGGGGTGCGGCCAAGGGGGCGAGAAAAGAGGGGGTGGCGACTAGGGGGAGAGGGGTAATGGATCGCGCGTAGGCTACGCAAGCAGAAAACAAAACTTTTCTACCGCGCACACAAGGACATCATGCTTAAGGAGGATCATGGATCGTTACCACTAGGCGCTTGCAGCAATGAAGAAGAGTTGGGCCGATCCAACCACGCGTCGAGGTAGTAGTGGAAGTAGCCGATCGTCCCGAACCGATCGTCTCCTCCACGCGATCAACCACACCACGAGCGGATCCAATCAGAGGTTGTTGATGCCGATCAACGCCGCAACGAGCAGCGCCTCCACCGGTATCCACACGTCCGGCCGGAACGCCGATCGCGAGTGTACCAAACTCATGACGACTAGGGTTTGGCTCAGGAGGTGGCGGCCAGGGTTTAGGTCGGGATTATCAGATGCTACCCCTCAGCCCCTCGCCTCCATATATATAGACCTCCTCACTTGGGCCCCTCGCCTCCATATGTAGACCGAAATGGCGACAGAGGGGGGGTGAATGTCGTTCTCTTTAAAAACGCCTCTGAGAATTCGGAAAATTAATTCTGATGAAAACTGGAACGCATGCGACACTGAAAAATTTAGCATAAATCAGAGACCAGCCAGTAAAAAATTCAACTGAAAATATCGCTGTTTGATCTGCATGCAAAATGGTGGAAGATCAAAAAAGAATAAAAAGAAAGAGACCAAATGGAAAACTGAATGGAACCAAAGACTAGTGCTGCCCAAAGATCGAACCGAGGCACTAAGGCTTGCTCTGTCGAACAAGAAGAAAAGCATGTAGCCAAAATAAAGCAAAACCGACAACAAGCTAAAGAAGAAAAGAAGAGATCTTTGTTGTCTTTGAGTGAAACAGATCAAGATGGTATTGCAGAGTTGTGACCAAATCGATTACACAAAAGAAAGGAAACTGCAAAAGTATGCAGTCCAAAAGACACAGCATGCAGCCAAAACTGCAGACTAATAAACATCTAAAAGCATGCCATCAAAAATCAAAACTTGCAGCAGCCGTGAGCAGTAGCTGAAGTTCTTGATAGCACTGGAACAATCGAGAAGAAAAGAAGCACTGCCGTTGGACACAAGACAGCGCAACAGTACCTAGTGCAGAGACTGCATTAGATGCCTGACCAAGAACTGAAAATAACGCTGAGTACAGCCCCCAAAGATATGTGAGGCAGCAAGACCAAAATAGCCAAGAACTTGAATGCTGCCGAGAGACTAGAAAGAACCCAAATGTGTTCTTCTTGCGAAAGAAAACTTAGCAAATCAAAACCGGACAACGGTTTGCTACGACCAAGAAGATTACTAGTTGCTAAACCAGCCGAACATATCCGCCAGAAAACACATCAGAACAGTTTGCCACAGGAAGAGAAATAGCACCAAGCTACCAGTAGTTGCTAGCAGCAAAACAACAAATGGTTGTTCGGCACAGTAAAGAGAACATCATCCCACTTCTTGCCACAGAGAGGAATTCAAGATGCGGTGCTTGCTTGCAAGACAGAAAGGAAAAGAACGGCAGCAGGAAATATACTAAGATCAAGGAGTCAGAAATGAAATCCAACTCTTTGCCAAGACAACAAGATTTACCAAGTCAAAAAAAAAAGGAAGAAATCAACAGAGCAAGAACATAGAGTAAGTCATAAGAAAACTTCAGATTTCCACTCATTGAATCAAGAGCGAAAAACAAAGAGATACGTCCCCATACGCATGGACATTAGAACCATAGGAAAGATTACAAGACTCTCAATCCATTCTCTCCCTCTCAATCCTCAAGAACACCAAGAGCCTCACATGCTTCTTGGGAGGAACACAACACACACAAAGATATGAATAAGCTCACAAGTGTCCTAAGGGGTATGCAGCCCTCACCTCTATTTATAGCCCTTGGCTAACGGGTCTCCAACCCGTTCGCAAGGCTAAACCCTAACGGAGCCGTCTCCGCTTGTGCAGCCTTGCGAAATTCCGTTTCGCCCCTCCGCACCTTCCGGAAGCTTCCGCGCTCCTTGCCTCGCACGCTCCGCAACACGTCGAGTCCACGTCGTCTTCGACACCTCATGACCGTTCTGACCTCAGCGCCACCTGCGCCTAGTCCGGTCCACCGTGTCTCGCCACGACTCCGCCTCGCTGTCCTGCGGACACACAGACAAGAAAACACGTCACATAGCACCGCTCGATACATGAACGCGCAAATAGCATTATCAAGATCAAACAAGTCGCAATAATAGAATATACATCCTAACCCATACGACTTCGCTTGACCAAAGTCCGACCGAGCCCGTTGCACCAAGCAACGTCTAGGTCCGAACAAACCGACTCAAACTCGACTTTTGAAAACAGATGTCAATTACTCATCACTCACAATGGGATGACCTCCACATGGTCTCTCAATCTCCCCCTTGATGAGTATATTGACAAACACCGAAAAAGCACAAAGTTGAGTTTGAAGAGTCTAACATGGTCCATATGTAAAGAGTGAAGCTAATGACCATGTTGACAGAAGGAGCAAAAAGAAAGAACAATTTTTCTTCAAAAGCTCCCGAAGTGGCTTTTTCTACCACTATTCTCCCCCTTTTGGCAATAAACCCATCAAGAATAAAGGAAGGAGAAAAAGTCATGAAAATGGATGAAATGGTTGATTTGATCATTTTGAGTATGTAGAGCCATGAGAATTATCCAAAATGACCATAATGTATTACATCAAGCCATAACATACAAGTATGCTACAAAGATCATGACTAAGTATGTAAAGTGAAGCTAAGCGCAATAAGGTATAATCTGAATTTTAATTGAAGTGCTTAGCAAGTCAAGTCAAATATGATTTTAGTCTAGCTAATGATATCCACAAATGATGCAAGCCATGTCAATAAGCTAAATGGAATCAAGAAGCTAGTGTTGAGCAAACTAGAGTGCTATTTGTTCAAGAATGATACAATTGTTGGAGTACATTGAGCATTTTAGCAATTGAGCACATTTGACATTTTTCTTTTGAGATCACATGGTTGTTTTCAACCATCTTTTTATTCAGCCATGTGCTAGACCTCAAGCCTTATGCGATCATTCCAAGCGAGAAGCTTAAGGAAATGATCTTGGTCATCCAAAACTCCCCTGAGTTCATGCCTTGTGCAATGGCAAGCAGTCTCATGAGAAGGAATTGGTGAGATCGGTTTTTCGTACAAAGAGATCTTTTTGCTTTTAAAAGATTGTACTAACTTATGTGTCATCAAGAAACTGTATAGCTCAATCTATTGCTCAACTAAGATTCAAGACTCAACTCAGCCTATTTGACATGGCAAGAACCATAAAAAGATAACACAAAGCTGACTAGTCTCAAATATGAACAAGACATGAATTAGGTCAAAATTTAGCATTTTAATTAACCTATCATGGCAAAGACTTGACTACACATATAAAGTCATGATCAAATTAGCAATAGAGCATAAATCATGGCAAGATATAATATAATGAAAACATGTCATGAAAGGATAATAATCAAGGTTCCATGAAGCTATATTACAATGCAGAATGCAATGCAGAAAATCCAGCTCCCTCTCAACATGTGATGCAGCTTTTAGTTCAAGTTGAGTTAAGTCAACATTAATATCTAGAAGTTCTCAAATGAACTCCCCCTGAACCAAAGCAATAAAACGAGAAGCTGGCAAATAAATCACGAAAACAGGCAGTCCTTAAAGCATGGATAAGATATAGAGGATACTATGGCTCAGACTGACTCTCATCTACCCCATATGACTCGGGACAACGGTGTCGAGAAAACACACACTAGAGAGCAAACACGTACTGCCTCTGCCGGGGTGGCCCAACCTCGCTAGAGCCTAAAAGAAGTGAGTGAGCTCAACCTAGTGAGATAAGAAACAGCTATCCTGAAAGCACAAGATAAGAGCAAGAAGTCTAAGCAACTCAGCAAGAGACACACTCTAACCTATGCTAGAAGGACTAAACCCAATGCACCCGAAAATGCGATGCAACAGTAAGGATACAGAAGCATAATTTATATGATAAAGCGAGAAAGCCCAAAGCTCCCCTCACAACAGTCCATAAGGACAAACCACCCCAAGCTCTCCCATGGTGAAAACCTCGTGCTATCCAAAGGCTTGGTGAAGATATCACCAACGGTGGTCACTCTCCTGGCCGGAGCACGATGTCACCCTTCTCCACATGATCTCGAAGAAAGTGATATCGATATCGATGTGCTTGGTCCGAGAGTGCTGCACGGGTTCTTAGCAATGCTAATCGCAGGGCGTGTTATCGCAGAAGAGCGGAACACGATCGATAGCAACCCAAAGTCCCGCAGAGTCGAGACCATCCAAAGTTGCTACTCGACAATCGGCGCGACAACGTACTCGGCCTCTGCGGTGGACTGTGCAACACCGGCTTCCTCGAAGACCGGAAACGAGAGAAGTGCCAATGAACTGGCGGTGCCTGAGTGCTCTTCCTATCTATCCTCTGACCAAAGAAAGTGCGCATCCGAAAAGGCTCTAAGGGATGAGCGGAGGAGGAAGAGTACCGATACCATAGTCAATGGTAGCTCGAAGGTACCGAAAGATACGCTTCACCGCCTGGCGGTGAGACACGCGAGGAGAAGCTCAAACCGAGCACAAAGACACACGGAGAAGTGTATGTCCGGTCTCGGGCGGTGAGGTACAAGAGAGAGCCAATCATGCTTCAATTCCTTTTGATCGACCGCTCACCGTCCTCATCCGGGTCTAGAACGGTTGTAGAAAGCCATCGAGTCGACACCGCTTTCCATCACTCATGTCGAGCGTCTCGGAGGTCTCGAGTGTACTTGCCTTGATGCAAGAAGGTACCCTCCAGTCTCGCTTGATCTAGAAGCCAAGGAAGAATGTCAACTCACCCATCATGCTCATCTCAAACTCGGTGCTCATGACATGCGAGAAATGTGAAACTAGAGCATGGGAAGAGCCGCCAAAGATGATGTCATCGACATAAATTTGGACGAGCAGGAGATCATTGCCAAGCCGGCGAATGAACAAGGTCTTGTCAACTTTACCCATCTCAAAATCATGTCTCAATAGATAGGACTTAAGCCTCTCATACCAAGCTCTAGGAGCTTGCTTAAGTCCATACAACGCTTTGGAAAGCTTGAAGACATGACTAGGGTATTTGGGGTTCTCGAAACACGAGGTCATCGACATAGACTTCTTCCTCAATGAAGCCATTGAGAAAGGCACTCTTGACATCCATCTGGTAAAGCTTGAAACCCTTAGAAGCTGCAAAGGCAAGCAGAATTCTAATGGCCTCAAGACGAGCTACAGGGGCAAAGGTCTCCTCGAAATCCAGACCCTCAACCTGGGAGTACCCCTGTGCAACCAGTCTAGCCTTATTTCGAATGACTACCCCATCCTCACTTTGCTTGTTCTTGAACACCCATTTGGTTCCAATGATATTGTGATCTCGAGGGAGCTCAACAAGCGTCCAGACCTTGTTTCTTTCAAAACTCTCCAGCTCCTCATGCATGGCGTTGACCCAAGACTCGTCTGATAAAGCATGGCAAATGTCCTTGGGCTCAAAGGAAGCTCTGAAGGCGAGTGGAGATAGAAAAGTGACACGCCCGCACTTGGAGCGTGTGACTCGCTCAAATAGATCTCCAATCATCTGCTCGAAGGATGAGATTTTGGATATGTCTTGGAGGTCTGGAAGAGATGAAGAAGTGGCCTCTACCTCGTTACCTGACGGGGTAGGAACAGAGCCACTAGCTCCAGAAGAAGCAGAAGGTAAGGGCTGATCGCCTCGAGGTGTGGTGAAAGAAGGCACCTCAAGGGGTGGAGAAGGGACTGGATCGGGTAGACAACCCTCATCTCCATCATCCTCATCATCCACAAAGATGGTCTCGGACTGCTCTAGTGAACCTGAGATATCGAGCCTAGTCCCCGGACCGGCCTCATCGAAAGTTACCTCACTGGGTTTCTACCATTTTACTAGACTCGCAGCCTGGACCCTATAGGCCCCGCCAAGAAGTCGAGTAGCCTAGAAAGAGTCCATCACAGAACGTGACTCAAACTTATCTAGGTTCCGGACTTGAAATAAAACACTTGCAACCAAACACACGAAAATGAGAAACACTGGGCTTTCGCCCGTATCTCAACTCATAAGAAGTGCGATGCAAGTGTGCCCGAAGAAAACTCTGTTCAAACATGGCACGCGGTGGCTATAGCCTCGATCCAAAACTTCCGCGGTGTAGAGTACTCATCCAAGATCGTCACGCCATCTCGACCAAGGTGCGGTTCTTTCTCTCCACAACGCCATTCTCACGAGGGACGTATGGAGAAGAGAACGGTGCTCTACACTGTCTCACCACAGAAACTCTCAAAGTAGGAATTCTTGAACTCCGTGCCATTGTCATGCGGATCGCTCGTAAGGCACCGGAAGCTCAACGAAAGCCTCTTGAAAAGACCTCGAAAATGTGTAAACGTCTCATCCTTGAGGCCAAGAAAACACCCAAGAATACCTCGAGAAGTCATCGACCGCGACAAGAACATACCACTTCCCTCCTGCAGACTGCACTCGAGCTGGTCCGACCGTGTCCATGTGGAGCAGCTGTCCGTGCATCGGTCATAGTCACTGTGACCGGTGGGTGAGAAGGCAACCATCTTGCCGTGCGGCATGGGCGCAAACAAGATCTTTGACCATCTTGAGTTTCGCGGACCACGAATGAGATCGTGGCCGCTAACTCGGGTCAAATGGTCAAATCAATATGACCAAGTCTCCTATGCCGAAGGAAAGGTCACGGGACTCGAAGCAACTAAACACCGAGAGGATCACGGAAGACTCGGAAAAATCAGCACGAAAGATCCTCCCAAAGCGAGAAATCCATAAACCGGACTACCAAGAATCAAGAATTTTGCAATTGTTTTTCTTAAAACTCACCTCAAAGTCGTCATCGGTGGTGAAACGGAAAGCAAATTGTCTGCAGACTTACTAACCAAGGCAACATCTTTTAAAATAAATGAATCATTAATGCGACTGCACCTTTGGCGATTCTGGCCCGAAGAAGCATCTCCAAAAGTGATCGTCTCATCACGGAGCACGGCAAGGAAGAAAACCAACGAGATTCTCCGGTCATGTGTCGTGAACACCCGGAGTCTACAAGCCAAACTTTTCCCTTCCCTGCCCGGCGAACCTGAGTCAACAAGAGAGTGAAGTCTCAGTACTGGGATAAATCAAGAGTGATTTTGGCACCCAATACTGAATAACACGTCGAGTAGATGAAGTAGTCAAGCACGACTGACCTCTATCTACCCTACGCTCTCCGTCGCTCAAAGAAGCAGAAGATCTGTGAGCAGACCTGAAGGTGTTGCTGGGTCCGACTGCTACGGACGAGCGAGTCTGGTGCACCCAAGCAGCAGTCGATCACGCTGCGGGTAGGCATCTCGATGGGAAAACGAGATCTACCCTCGGGACGGCGGAAGTCACGACCGAGGGAGCACGAGGACGAAAAATGAAGACTCGGAAAAACCAAGTCCTCGGTGCTGCCCAAAACCACCAACAAGAGCAAGCCTAGACCTCGTGTTGGTCTTAGGTGCA
Source organism: Bonia amplexicaulis (assembly GCA_036346245.1). NCBI lineage: Eukaryota > Viridiplantae > Streptophyta > Magnoliopsida > Poales > Poaceae > Bonia > Bonia amplexicaulis. The sequence goes on along the minus strand of CM070749.1, from coordinate 1,679,843 downwards.
CTCAAGGTCAGGGCTGACCACAATACGCCTAAGAGCTGCAACACGGTCTCTGGCGCGATCTTGGCGCTTGAAGCAATGGTCAAACAAATGCCCATCCTTCCGGCGGAAGGTGCAATGATACCGTCTTACGAGGGGCCAAGCTGCGGTGAAATCACCTTCTTCACGAAATCCCTTGGACAAAGCCCGCCGATTTAAATTGAACTTTCTTGTTCTTGGGCTTGACCTCAATCACACCTGCGGCTACGTGTCTGAGCACGACAGGTGGATGTTTCCTCACATCCTCATGGAGATCATATCCTAGACCCTGTTTGAACTTGCAAATCTTTGATTGGTCTAGAATAAGATTGAGATTCTTCTTGCCTCCTACAAATTTCTCGAGAGTGTTCATAAGGTCCGACACTCCCAAAAGAGAGAGGTGCACGAGGAGCAAGGAGAAGAAGAAGAGAGCAGGAGGAGAGGAAGGAGAAGAACCAATAGCGAAGAGCGAATAGCACGTGCATATTTCTCCTTATGCACGGCTACCTCAACCTTGAGGGCTTCGCAGGACACACAGGGGGCAGCCCTAATCCTAGCCATTTGGTTCTCGTAACTCTTCCTAAACGTCTCTACCATGTCCTCATCCTTTTCCAACATTTCAGCACAGAAAGCACAGGAAGGATGTGATTTTTCTAGAAGGTCCTTAGTTAGCTTCACACACTTTTCATCTAAGGCAATCAAATCAGATTTTAGTTTATTACAACTTTTGCATGGTGAGCTAACAGGATCCTTAGAAGCATACTGAGCCATTTTCTTATTATCATCAACAAATTCTTGAAACTCTTTGGAGCAGATTCAAGTTCAAGAAGAAGTTTGGGACAATTTGCACATGAAGTAATAGGCTCAAGTAAAAGGCTTGTAACTCAACAATTTTGTGATCGCCCTTTTAAGTTCATTTTTAAATTATTGCAACTTTCACAAGTCTCAGGCAGATCAAGCAACATGGTATAATGACCTCTAAAAGCATTGTCCTTATCCTCACATGAGGTGCAAGAAATAGTCTCAACAGTAGAAGATGAAGCAGGGCTATCCTACTCATCTCAAGCTCGGAAGAAGACTAATGTTCTCCACCTTAACAATGTCTAGTTCGAGAGGACAAACTATCATGCGAGGTCCTTAACTTCTCCATATCTCCAAGCAAAGCATGGCATGTATCACATTCATCACGGAGGGAGCGGATATAAGTGAAGTAAGCTCCGTGACAATCTATCTACTTCCTTCTCCAACTCGCTACATCTAGCTCTAGATCTAGCATGAAATCCTCCTAACTTAAGAAAAGCTTCATTGAGTTGATCATAGGAGGACATACCTCGTCGAGTCGGAGTAGAGCTCATTGTCGCGATCTCGCCCTCAAGGGCCATGAAGCACATGCTTGAGAAGTCGTTGCCGCCATCCTTGGGCTCTTGGTCCCCCGTCCCGTCGTCGTCGCTCCATCCCTCCACCTCGCTGAGGTCGAGGTCATCGAATGCGGTGAGGACGCGGTGGAAGAGCTTCTTGGCCTTCCCAAAGTTGCGGAACTTCTTCTTGCCTTGCGTCTGAGCTGAAGTCTTCTTGTTGCGGTTCTTGTCGGTGTAGTCGTTCTTGCCCGAACCGCCGTAGTCGTTCTTGCCCTTCTCCGCTTGGGGCGGTTGCCCGAATGTGGTTGGGGCCACCACACTCGAAGCAAATCACGGGACCTCCTCTTTACCATCCCTCCTCCTCTTGTAGGCATGAGAAAATCTACGCTAGGAGGGCTAGTCGTTCGTCATAAGTCGCTCTAACCGATCATCGGTTATGTCACGAGAGCGACAAGGGAGAATCCACATATCGGCTCAGCAGAAGAAGATCCGAGCGGGATCGGTGACTAATGCCATCGATTGTGACTTGACCGACGAGAGACTATGTCAATCTCGTGAGTCTTGAGGCGCGAGTAAAGCGCATCAAGAGTCGAGGTCGAGAGGTGCATGGTATCCTTGATGGTAGTCACTTTCATCTCCCAAACCCAAGATCGAGTGCGAGAAAGAATTTGTCGGCGTTATCCGAGTCGGAGTATGTGAGACCGACGGCTCGGAGGTTGCTCAAAATCTTGTGGAAGCGAGAAAAGCACTCGTCAAGGACTCACCAAGCAAGCATCTCGAATTTCTTGTATTCGGCTTGAACTGGTCTTGTCGCACCGTCTTTATTTGGGTGGTGCCCTCATGGTAAGCATTGAGGTCACCCAAATATCGAAGGCCGACGTCGGAGTAAGAGATGCGATCAAATTAAACTCGCTCAATCCACGAATGATGATGTTCCTCGCCTTTGCGTTTGCCTCAACATCGACCATATTCCGGCATTGATGTTCTCATCGGTAGGAACAACAAAGCGGACCTTGACCTTCGCCAGATGGCGTAGCCACGAGCTCGGATGTAGGTCTCCATCCGGCTCTTCGAATGGAAAATCCATCCCATCAAAGATCGGGGGCTTGGTCGAGTACTTGTCCGTCGCCATGGCTCTTGAGACCGGTTAAGATCTATGAGGAAGAGCTAACCGGCTCTGATACCAATTGTAGGACTGAAATGGCGACAGAGAGGGGGGTGAATGTCGTTCTCTTTAAAAACGCCCCTGAGAATTCGAAAAATTAATTCTGATGAAAACTGGAACGCATGCGACATTGAAAAATTTAGCATAAATCGAGACCAGCCAAGAAAAATTCAACTGAAAATATCATTGTTTGATCTGCATGCAAAATGGAGGAAGATCAAAAAGAATAAAAGAAAGAGACCAAATGGAAAACTGAATGGAACCAAAGACTAGTGCTGCCCAAAGACCGAACCGAGGCACTAAGGCTTGCTCTGTCGAACAAGAAGAAAAGCATGTAGCCAAAAATAAAGCAAAAACTGACAACAAGCTAAAGAAGAAAAGAAGAGACTGCTGTTGTCTTTGAGTGAAACAGATCAAGATGGTGACTGCAGAGTTGTGGTAAAATCGAGACACAAAAGAAAGGAAGCGCAAAAGTATGCAGTCCAAAGACCTGACATGCAGCCAAAGCTGCAGACTAATAAACATCTAAAAGCATGCCATCAAAATCAAAACTTGCAGCAGCCGTGAGCGATGGTGAAGTTCTTGATAACTGGAACTACTGAGAAGAAAAGAAGCACTGCCGTTGGACACAAGACAGTATAGCGATACCTAGTCTGAGGCGCATTAGATGCCCCGACCAAGAACTGAAAATAACGCCTGAGTACAAATTTCAAAGATATGTGAGGCAGCAAGACCAAAATAGCCAAGAACTTGAATGCTGCCGAGAGACTAGAAAGAACCCAAATGCTGTTCTTACTGCCGAAAGAAAACTTAGCAAATCAAAACCAGACAACGGATTTGCTACAGCCAAGAAGATTACTAGTTGCTAAACCAGCCGAACATATCCGCCAGAAAACACATCAGAACAGTTTGCCACAGGAAGAGAAATAGCACCAAGCTACCAGTAGTTGCTAGCAGCAAAACAGCAAATGGTTGTTCGGCACAATAAAGAGAACATCATCCCACTTCTTGCCACAGAGAGGAATTCAGCATGCAGGTACTTGCTTGCCGGCACAGGAAAGGAAAAGAACGGCAGCAGGAAATATACTAAGATCAAGGAGTCAGAAATGAAATCCAACTCTTTGCCAAGACAACAAGATTTACCAAGTCAAAAAAAAAGGAAGAAATCAACAGAGCAAGAACATAGAGTAAGTCATAAGAAAACTTCAGATTTCCATTCATTGAATCAAGAGCGAAAAACAAAGAGATACGTCCCCATACGCATGGACATTAGAACCATAGGAAAGATTACAAGACTCTCAATCCATTCTCTCCCTCTCAATCCTCAAGAACACCAAGAGCCTCACATGCTTCTTGGGAGGAACACAACACACACAAAGATATGAATAAGCTCACAAGTGTCCTAAGGGGTATGCAGCCCCTCACCTCTATTTATATCCCTTGGCTAACGGGTCTCCAACCCGTTCGCCGGCTAAACCCTAACGGAGCTGTCTCCGCTTGTGCGGCTTGCGAAATTCCCGTTTCGCCTCCCTGCGCACCTTCCGGAAGCTTCGCGCTCCTTGCCTCGCACGCCCGCAACACGTCGAGTCCACGTCGTCTTGACACCTCATGACCGTTCGACCTCGGCGCCACTGCGCCTAGTCCGGTCCACCGTGTCTCGCCACGACTCCGCCTCGTCCCCCTGCGGACACACAGACAAGAAAACACGTAACATAGCACCGCTCGATACATGAACGCACAAATAGCATTATCAAGATCAAACAAGTCGCAATAATAGAATATACATCCTAACCCATACGACTTCGCTTGACCAAAGTCCGACCGAGCCCGTTGCACCAAGCAACGTCTGGGTCCGAACAAACCGACTCAAACTCGACTTTTGAAAACAGATGTCAATTACTCATCACTCACAATGGGATGACCTCCACATGGTCTCTCACGGTCTCTAGTAAGACATATTAACCCCAATGTATACGTAAAGATCATATCGGCTGAACCTGTAATGTTCTCATGTACTAATCCCTTTGCCTCACGATATAGATTAAGCTCAAGGCGAGACATGTGTTATCCTCTTAATAGCTCAATCACTCTCTCGATTCCGTGATGGATTATAAACTCGTGATTGACTCCTCAATCACCTTGGCATGGCCATGCACTTTCATAATCCATTACATCGAGGGGCCCAGATATCTCTCCCATAAGGAGGGGCAAATTCTATCTTGATCATTCACATCCCACTACATGTTTCATGGCAAACCCAAAGACTACTTTTATGACTACCCAGTTACAGAGTAGTGTTTAGTAGTCCCAAAATAAGCTACTACGCATGCTGAGAACCATGATGATCTCAAGTCTAAGGATTCCACATAAACACTACTTGAGACCAACGATGACACATGGAATCTCTGAGTGTCTCATGGCGGTCTATCCAACATATGTTCACTAACACATGTCCATATTATTGATTTGGTATCTCCATACCATGATCCATGAGACATGATCATCAATCAATACATATCTTGATCTTTGAATCATATTTGTTCCTCATATGAAATTTGATCAGGGATCATTTAGAAATAGCAACATTTTGGCATTAAGAGTCTCATGAATAAGTCACATACTCATTGATCAATAATGAAAATGTCTATTTCAAGGAACAATGCAATGTATCATAAACATAGTATGTGATATATTCAACATCTCCATGTTGCCTCTAGGGCATATCACCAACAGTCTCCCACTTGCACTAGAGTCAATCATGTAGGTATCTAAAACCCATTGCCTTAGTGTGAGCCTCATGCTTTGGCTGGGGAAGCGGCTTTGTCAACGGATCTACAATGTTCAAATCCGTTTGTACTTTGCATATCTTCACATCGCCTCTCCACAATCTCGCGGATGAGATGAAATCGCCATGAGAATGTCTTGGGATTTCAGTGCGATCTAGGCTCCTTGGCTTGCGCAATGGCTCCACTGTTGTCACAGTAGAAGTCCATTGGGCTGGAGGCACTAGCCATCACACCAAGCTCGAAACAAATTTCTTGATCAAAACGACCTCTTTAGCGACTTGAGCCGCTATGTACTAAACCACGTTGTAGAATCAGCAACCGTCTCCTGCTTGGAACTCTTCCAGCTCACCGCTCCGCCATTCAGTCAGAACACAAATCCAGATTGCGATCTGAAATCATCTTTGTCAGTTTGGAAGCTAGCATCGGTGTAACCATTTACAACGAGCTCTTCCTCACCCCATAGACGAGGAACACATCTTTAGTTCTTCTCAAGTACTTCAAGATGTTCTTTACTGACAATCCAAAGGACTTTCACCGGATCCGACCGGTACCTACTTGTAGCACTTAAAGCATCTGAGACATCCGGGCGTGTACAAAGCATGGCATACATAATGGACCCAATAGTGAAGCATATGGAATCGCATTCATTTTATCCCTCATCGGTGTACTAGGACACCGATTCTTGCTAAGATTTATACCATGTGACATAGGTAGAAAGCCTTTCTTGGAATCCTGCATGTTGAACCTTTTCAACACCTTGTCAATGTACGTATCTTGGCTTAATCCAATCAGCCTTTTGATCTATCTCTATAGATCTTGATGCCCAGAATATATACCGCCTCTCCTAAGTCTTTCATAGAGACACTATTTTCAATGAAGACTTAATGATTCGAGCATAGGAATGTCATTTCCGATCAGTAATATGTCATCCACATATAAGACCAGAAACACGAGTGCGCTCCTACTAGCCTTTTTGTAAACACAAGGCTCTTCTTCGTTCTTGATGAAACCAAATCCTTTGATTACTTCATCAAAATGAATGTTCCAACTCCGAGATGCCCGCTTTAATCCATAAATGGATCTTTGCAGCTTGCATATCTTTCCAGCTGATTGCGGATCGACAAAACCCGTGGGTTGTGTCATGTACACATCCTCACTCAGATTTCCATTAAGGAAATCTGTTTTGACATCCATTTGCCATATTTCATAGTCGAAATAAGCAGCAATTGCTAGAATGATCCGAATAGACTTTAGCATTGCGACGGGCGAAAAAGTTTCATCATAATCAACACCTTGAATTTGTTTGAAACCTTTGGCCACTAATCGCGCTTTATAGATGTGAACATTTCCATCTATGTCTATCTTTTTCTTGAAAACCCATTTGCACTCAATGGTTTTAACACCATCAGGTGGATCAACCAAGTTCCAAACTTGATTACTGTGCATGGATTCAATTTCGGATCTCATGGCTTCAAGCCATTTCTCAGAGTCTGGTCCCACCATTGCTTCTTCATAGGTCTTAGGTTCATCGTTGTCTAACAACAATATATCCCGTTGTTGAGTAGTCAAGAACATGTACCTCTCAGGTGCACTGTTTTACATAGGAGGCCATGACAAGATTCAGTCCTTAGTGGTATCTGGGCGGTTCTACCACTAACCACTTTGTGCTTCCACTCCACCACTCACACACCTTCGAACCATCCGCCCAGATACTTAAGCAAGTTGGGGTTTTTGAGGACATAAAATAATCATTCCAACATATTCCAGTCATTATCACCATGACTGCCCAAACCAATTTCTCATGAATAAAGTGATGCTTGGGGCATTTTGGTGCCCCTGAATATCTATGCAGTACTATTCATGGCATATAATTACGGACTATTTTCGAAAGGTTAATATCATCATTTTTCTAGGGTGACAAAGCTCACATAATCAACTATTCAAAAGGGGGCGTAATATAAATCAAGGTAAGCAATGGGCATATAACTAAAGTCTTGAATTAAACATGCATCTGCATATATAAAATAACAGCACACACTTTGATAATTTAAATAAAAGTAATTTGTAGAAAATATAGGTTCAACATGATCAAAGTATTGACTACTTTGGCGTGGTTTACATGGTCTTGAGCTCACACAATGCTTTCTTTGGAGCTTTTGGTCTTTATCTGCACCTGGCTCTTGATCACGCTTGATCCTTTGATTCTTCAGGACTTCAATTTCTAATTACACGCTAAATGACTGAATACAAATGAAAGCAAATAACTCAAAAGATCCATATAAATCCAGATAATCTTGACTTAGTTTTATTACGAGTTAATGGGCGATTTGAGGCAAGGTCGGTGACAGGCTATGACGACTCGCTCTTTTTATTACTAGCCTCCTTTTTGTATTTATTTAGGAAGTTCCATGAGTTACGGACAGTGTATGATTTTACCTGGGCAAGGTCTGATATATATATAGGGTCATATTTTAACATTGGTTATTTAGCAAAATTTACCACTAAGACTTATCTACTGACTTGCTAAACACTGGGCCTACATCTTAATTTTTGATTAAGAGCAATATTTATTAGATTTGTATCTTTTAACAAGAGTCACCTTTCTTTATTGATATTTTTAATTAACATCTAGATTTTTGGATATTTATTCGACCATATTAATTAATCATACATGACCTAAAAAGTTTAAATCTTAAATATCCTTATTTTATATCTTAGTTAAGTTTTATTAACTTCTCTAAATTATTCTTTAATTCCCTTATTAATTCAAATGATCTCTAAATTCCTATAGACCATGAATTTAGATGAATTTAGAAAGTTGTTTCATTCAATTTAGAGTTAAAATGAATAAGTTATGACCATTTAAAATCTTTTGGTTTGGCTAAATCCCAAAAATAATAAAACCTGATAGGTGGGGCCCACTGTCAGTGGCCCACTCACGTAGGCGCTGACACGTGGGGCCCAGTGATGATGGTGGCACGCCACGCAGCGCCGAGCAGTGGGCCCGTGGCGGTAGCTCCGCTCCCTTCCGTGGTGACAAGTGGGACCCGTGAGTCGGAACGCCGCGACGCGGCGGTCGATAGGTGGGGCCCACCACAATCGGGAAAATCAAAGAAAGTCTCAACCTCGGGAGCGGGCTCGAGCGATGTCTTAGGGCGGGGGCGGGGGCGGGGGAAGAGTTAGGCGATAACCAACCGAACTCTCGGTGTTGCTTACCCATAAGGGATGAATTACCCCTTTAAGTCGTTTGCGGGAGGGAGCCGAGCGAGGAGTTCCAGTAGGAAGAGTGGTGGCGTCGCCGGGGGGGCTACTGGGAGGTGCCGCGACCGTGAAATGGGATGCAAGGGGACGAGGGAGCTATAGGTGGCGGCTAGCCGGCCGGGCAGTGGCGAGGAGGCGGACTAGGCTGCTGAGGCGGCGGTGAGGTGGAAAGGGGACGGTGGCACCAGTGAGGAGGAGGGCAACAATTGGCGCACACAAGCATGTGGGAGGTAATGGGAAGCTCACCAATGTGTTTATGGGCGGGGATGCACCGAGAATCTTTGGCGGCGGAGGCCGGGGGGCAGGCGAAGGCTCACGGTGCTTGCCGAGCTGCAGTTCGGAAGGCTCGGCCAAGCACCCGATTAACTGTTGGTGATATGCCCTAGAGGCAACATGGAGATGTTGAATATATCATATACTATGTTTATGATACATTGCTTTGTTCCTTGAAATAGACATTATTATTATTGATCAATGAGTATGTGACTTGTTCATGAGACTCTTAATGCCAAAATGTTGCTATTTCTAAATGATCCCTGATTATATTTCATATGAGGAACAAATATGATTCAAAGATCACATATGTATTGATTGATGATCATGTCTCATGGATCATGGTATGGAGACACCAAATCAATAATATGGACATGTGTTAGTGAACATATGTTGGATAGACCCGCCATGAGACACCGCAGAGATTCCATGTGTCATCGGTTGGTCTCAAGTAGTGTTTATGTGGAATCCTTAGACTTGAGATTATCATGGTTCCCGAGATGCGTAGTAGCTTATTTTGGGACTACTAAACACTACTCCGTGGCGGGTAGTCATAAAAGTAGTCTTTGGGTTTGCCATGAAACATGTAGTGGGATGTGAATGATCAAGATAGAATTTGCCCCTCCTTATGGGAGAGATATCTACGGGCCCCTCGATGTAATGGATTATTAAAGTGCATGGCCATGCCAAGGTGATTGAGGAGTCAATCACGAGTTTATAATCCATCACGGAATCGAGAGAGTGATTGAGCTATTAAGAGGATGACACGGTCTCGCCTTGAGCTTAATCTATATCGTGAGGCAAAGAGATTAGTACATGAGAGCATTACGAGTTCAAATTGATATGATCTTTACGTATACTTTGGGGTTAATATGTCTTACTAGAGGCCGCTATTAACGGGGTGACCGGAAGATGTTTACGGGTCGCGACCAAGTATCGTGAACCTCTGGTCGCACACTTAACGGGTTGGAACACTAATTCGAATATGATTCGGATATGGGCTCAATCGGATAGAGATCCGGATAGACTCCTATTGGGCCTCGGTCCACGAGGCCCAAGTGAGGAGGTCTATATATGGAGGCGAGGGTTGAGGGACGGATCGATAATCCCGAGCTAATCCTAGCCGCCACCTCGAGCCAAACCCTAGCCGCTCATGATCTTTGGTACACTCACGATCGGCGTTCCGCCCCGGGCGTGTGGATACCGGTGGAGGCGCTTTCGTTGCGGCGTTGATCGGCATCAACGACCTCTGATTGGATCCGCTCGTGGTGTGGTTGATCGCGTGGAGGAGACGATCGGTTCGGGACGATCGACTACTTCCACTACTACCTCGGCGCGCGTGGTTGGATCGGCTTCTCCAACTCTTCTTCACATTGCGCTGCGGCGTCTAGTGGTAACGATCCATGATCCTCCTTAAGCATGATGTCCTTGTGTGCGCGGTAGAAAAATTTTGTTTTCGCTATCGTAGCCTCGCGCCATCCATTAGTGGTATCGAGCCATCTTGCTTAGTTTGCGATCGGATCGGTAGCATATGTTGATATGCGGTTGTAATAGATTGGATCTATTACGGACTAGATCAATCGGTCATAAGGGGTTGGAGTATGTATGAGTTGATAGCATCATGTGGCCAAAAGATTAGTTCGTGCTCCTTCTTTGATGTCGCGACTTGCCCCTACCTTTGGTAACACCATCGGGGCTAGCTGCAAGCCACGATCGATGGATTGAGCCAACGGATCGAGGTCTTGTGTTGCGGTCTCCTCAAGCATACCGATCGCGATGATCAATGTGATTGATCTAATGAAAATTGAGACATTTTGAATGGCTCGGTTTGGGTTGATTTGATCGGCCGATGAGATTTTCATAGCGATTTCATAGATGCGATCTATGTAATTCCGTTGCGTACACGCATAGATTGTTATAGAAACACATTCATGTCAGGGTGGTAGAATACGTTCTACG